>BMAU01021350.1:2272500-2600107 GCA_019973935.1 Trichonephila clavipes | reverse complement strand
TTGAGGACGGCTGGCCGATATAAAGGCCAAAAGGAACAGACCTTTAAAAGACGGCTCTGGCCGTTGTATCGGCCACGCAATGCTTTCCCCTCTTAACAGCTTTCGAAACAGCATGAGGCCTATTACAGACCTGGAAAATCATTTGCTTGACCGGTTTCTTTTGTATTTAAAAAAGGGGGAATACAGTTCCCTCTTTCACCCTTATCTAGAAATCCCTCTTTTTTTCCCTTATGCTTAAATTCTCACTAGCGGAGAGTGCATAGTTATTTTTTCAAGCGATTTTGTCATCTCGATTACCTAATCATTTCATTTTAAACCAATTTGATTTTTAAAAAATGCCTAAACATAAAGGGAACTTACCACTGATGAAATTCAGAAAGTTTTAGCAGATTTAGAAGATTAAGTTTTTGATGATTCTGATTCCGATTGTGAGTTAGAAAATGAGGAAGATGATCTGATCTCTGCTCAGCAAAAGTAACACATTGTTAAAAGTTTTGTGTAATAAACGCTCAAAATAGTGTAAATAATTTATGTCTAAAAGTGTAATATTACTTTCTGTGGTATTTATTTTCTGTTAAAATTGTAATATTCGCAAGTAATGCCGTTTCTTAAATTATAATGGCGATTCAATGAAAAACATAGTGAAATGTTAACGATAGAATCAAGTTGGCAAATGTCTAGCTACTGTCAGAACTCGAGCTTTATTAGAACTTTGTAAGACCCGCCGTGTAGGGGAAGTGATGCACGTTAATACTTTATCCACCGCATTAGGATTTACTGCAGATTTTTTCATACAATATATTTTTTTTGGATCACTACATTGAAAATTAAGGGATATACATAAACAAAATACTCCACTTTGGGAAATTTAATCCGTTAGAGCTAATAAATTAATTGAAGATATTCCACTGTAAAATTAATTGTATACACCGTTCATAAAATAAATAGTCAAATCGTTTTCAAAAGAATATTCCTGTTAAGTATTGGTAGAATATTCCTTCTCTAAATTGGAGCGGTGTGGTACTTGCGAGAAAGGGTGCCAGCTCAGGTGTCATCCACGTCACTTGACCATGGCTTAAAATTACCTGGTCCGTTGCCAAAAGCTTAACAGTGCGACGTTAATATTAACTAACTCAAAAATACAGTACAGTATATATAATTATTTTTATACTTAAAAATGCAATATCCGCCTATTCAATTAAAATTACAGCGTTATAATTAATTACTAAACACAAACAAATTTTGAAAACTTGTCCAAATGATGTAGTGTGGAAGAGAAAGTTTATTTACTTTGAGTACCATAACGGATAAAAGCATTTATTGTGAAAAATAGATCAATTTCTTAATTCCAAATGTGCATAATAAATGTGGGCTTTTGCAGCGCACGCCAGAATTGCTTGGAATGGCAGAATTTTTCCTACGTACTTGACAAATATCGTTATATTTTGGACACTTCACACAATATCTTTATAAATTATAGCCTATGTGTTCTTCTGATGTATAAGCTATATTACTGTAAAGTTTCATTAAAATCCATTCAGTTGTTTTGCGCGAAAGACGGCCAAACATCCTCACAAACTTTCACATTTATAATACATATCTAGATTACACAATGTATTACTGTACAGAAACGTATTTTTACTGTTATCTTACGTTATGCTGAATGAAGAATTTTTTTTTTTTAAAAAAATTATATTGAAGCATAAAAAAAGCGTATTTTTAATGGTGTATAAACAACAAAAAACAAAAAAAGAAAAGATATTTACAACAAAAAAATTACAGAAATATTCGTTACAGATTCTTAAAATTATCCATTTTAATACTTCGACTTTATTTATAAAATGCACACGAAACTAACTTCGACATTTTTATTATAACAATTGATGTATAAAAAAGTCGAGTATTCGAACCAGAAACTCTTAATTCCGATATAATTTCTTTGAAATTTGTAGAAAACATATATTACAAGCTCTTCAACATAAGAAAAAAGCCTCGATTTATACAAAAACCTTAAAAGCAAAAATGAAATCCTTGCTTTTGTTACACAATTATTCTTTGAAAGTTCTACAGTGTTGGATTTCCTGATTAAAAAAATTAAAGTAAGTGTCCTTTATAATAATAATTACAAAAAATTTGCAAAATGCTCTAAAATCTATCTGAAGAATAAATATAATCAGAACGTAGTCTAATAGATAGTTATATTGAAGTAAAAAAAAATGTGTTTGTTCTCTTTTTTTTTTCGCCCAGTTATTCGTGAGTCACACTTTTTAGGTATGATAGTACAAAGAAAAAAGTGTTCGTTTGCGCTCTAAGGCTATTCAACTTTTGAAACTCTGAATACAGAATCAGATGGTTCTTGTAAATGAGCATGAAAGCAGGTTGTAAAATCTTTTATATCGATAAAGAATGCTTGCCCTCTTGATTATTGTTGATGCTTTAGTTTTTGGTCATTGTTGATTATCCTATGCCTTTTTTTGGTGTAATAAAACCTAGAAGTGCACATCTGCCTTCTTGTAAATATTCCAAGGTTGCTTTCAAGTAGCCGGAAAACTATTCTTCCTCTAGTTGCCGTAATAAATCTTTAGAGTGCATTTCATTTTCAATGAAATTATCGTACATAGGATAAATAGAAACTATGCCGATCAAGCCCTTCTTCAAGAATGTCCTATTCTACTTGGCGAACGTTATTAGGAGAATGAAAGTAACCCTCTTCGGGGAACTGATATTGTGTTAGATTTTGAGAGATAAGGTAAAAAGCACCCAATCACTTAGGGCAGTGATCCGCAACCCCCGGTCCGCGGATCAAATGGTGCCGGGCTATCTAAAGAACATTAAACTATTGCCATTTTATTTAAAGTGGTGCATTTCTCTCGGATTTGCGCAACTTTCAGAAGAAATCACTTTTATTCATTTTTGGTGTAACTATATTTTATTCTGAAGGCATATTTAAATGTAACTAAAATAAAATTGTTAAATCAAAACAATCTAAAATATAAATAATCAACGTGTCCCTCCCTTATGCAAAACTCACACACCAAAGTCAGTTCATTACCGCGCAAAAATCAGAGCTGTAATCTTAGAATTTAAGCAACAATATGCAATTATTTTGAAATTTTAAATGAAAAGTAAGGATTATTCAAAGGCTAAAAATATCCCTTTTTGTACAAAAAGTGAAAAAAATTAAGAAGTCCCAATATGTTACCCTTACTCATAAAAGAAACAATTAATTAGAAATAAGAATAATATAATCCTTTTGAATAAACAAGTTTGTCGAGATGCATGAAGCTCCTTGGCAACTTAAATATGTTTGTAGTCATAATATTTAGTCTTTGATATCAGCTTATTGTTTGCGTTTTACTATCAAGTATTCTAAGAATTCAAAGAATTTTCTCTTTTTTTTACTAATGAAAACAATTTATTAATGTTGGAAAAAATATAATTTTAAATTTCTAATGTATATTTAAAGAATTTATTTTTAGGAACACGAGGTATATATAAATTGATAAATTATTAATATTTCATTTACGAGTTCTATTAGGGTCAAAGTAATAAGACGGACCTCGTAATTTAAATGACGATCAAGTAACGAGAACAATAGTCGAGCTAGAGCCCCCACTTCTTATTTTCACACCACAGCAACGTAAGGACTTTGATTTTATGCGTATCAGCTCTGTTACACAATGGAACCTCTAATCATGACCATTTTCAATAAAAACATGTAGTGACTACAATGTCGCACTATCAACAAGGGCCAACACTTATAGGCTTAGGATATTCATATTTTATAGCATAATGCGAAACACTTAACTGCTATTAATTTCATATATTTGGCACAGTAAATGTTTTATCATAATTTTCTGTATATATAAGAAGAATTAGATCAAAATAAAAGATTTTTATTTTTGAAAGATGCTTGTTATAATAAAATGTAGATTTAATCTTAGGATTCCTTGAGTACTATGAATTCTAATGTATCATAATATAATGGATTATAGAAAAAAAAATGACAATTATATACATCAAATCTTTCATTCCTTTATGGAAGATATATATGAAAATCCTTAAGAGGATTTAAATTTTTAAAAGATTTTCTGGCATGTTCTAAAAAAAAAAAACAATTATAAATTGAGCACCAATGAAGTTTCCAAAAAGGATTTATGGCAATATGTTTATTGATATGCAGATGCTTGTAAGAGCTTTTAAACTCATTTTATTGTCGATTTGAGAAAGTCTGAACTTTGCATTATAACATAAAGAGACATGATCAGCAATTGGGCTTTTTATTTTATTTTGTATTTTTGCTTATAATTATGTGCAAGTTATGAAGAATCATATTATTTACTTTTTATTTCTAATTTGACTATTTTAAATTTTAACACCAGGTGTGTATCAAATTCAGCATTTATATATATGAATAAAAAATAAATTTAAAACATTTTATAACTATTTTAATAAGTTTAATTGAAAATCAAAATATAAATATTTTTCTTAAATAAAATCAATTAAATTTAGATTAGTTTATTGTACCTTTTCCTACAATGATATAGGCGTTTAATTTTTTTATGAAATTCTTTACATTATCACCTCTGTTTTGTGCTAAAATTTCTTGAATTTTCTTGAACTGAAAACATTAGTAATTACTACATTGGATTCTTCAAGAAAACATGTTTCCCTAAGACAGGGAGACTATTTGTGTTAAGGGACTTTCTAAGCCGTGAACATCCCCACTATTCAGCGGGGTATCAACGACTGCTCTGCTTCTTTTATCCGCCGATGTATGGTGTCATAAATAAGCTCCGAAAAAGGGGGGAGTAAAGTTCGCTAGAAGCGCCGTCTTTAAGGGCATTTTTCTCACAAAGACCGCCGTCTCCAAAAGGTTAACTAAAAATAATGTTTTGCTGCCCCGATACGATACTCAAAGAAAAAGACTGACCTTAACATTGCAGGTGAAAACACTGGAAACCTCTTCCTTAACCTTCTCCGGGAAAAAACGGAAGGCAGGCACTTCGCGGGCACTCTTCACAAGCAGGAACGGGAGACACTTGCATCCAGCACTTCTCACAGCTGGGAAATCCAGGAATTAGGGGTCATTAAACTCGCTTCATCACAATCGCACACGGCTGGCCTTTTTTTTTTTCTTCAATTAAAATCAAGGATTCGGGCATCTGTTTACTTAAATGCCGGATCAACACCGCTGCCACCAATTTCATATATTTATATTAGCTGTAACGTCGTGAGTAGCTATCCATCAATAAACAAATCTTTACAGCTTAATATACAAATAAAAGCAAACTTTATTTGCTAACAATTTGTAAATGAAGTAATATAAATCCAGATTAAATGCCAAGCCGGTGTGGTCAGTTCATATACTCATGCTCAACGCCACCGGCGTTCCTCGTCTTTTTCACTCTCTCTCGGGGATTTTGTCTTTTCTCCGGTCTTTTTCTCTTTCTCTCTCTCTCCGAGTCTCTTCTCTCTTACTCTCTCTCTCCAGGTTTTTTTCCGGTCTTTTTCCTTGTCCTCAAAAACAACCCTTTTTAAACAACAGGGGTGTGTTCACAACACGCTCCTCGCTCCTTCTTATTCGCAGGTCAACAAAGTCTCTCTTGATCTCCCTCGTCCTTCCTATTGGCGCATAACACGCCAAAACACACCCGAGCTGTCTGGTCCAAGGCGCCATAGTTCCCTGTCCACAGCTGGACACACCGGCCCATCACGCCACCTGTTTCTAGTATTCCCTTTCATACAACACTAGAAAAAGACAACATGGTTATTTTTAAGATAGGCTTCGCCTATTGTCAATGGGGCGCCGAACTCTTAAGTCAATTATGCCGACCCGTCTGCAACTCCACTCCCTGAGTTCAGACAATAAACAATGGCCCCATGGCCACGTGCACCGGTCATTCCACAACTTTTTGATCGTAAAACATTCAGGGACAATCGATGGGTGAGGCACTTGTCCTTGACCAGCTGGTAAAACCATAAAACCTATTGTGACTTGGAAGATGGGGGTTCACTCCCATCGAAGATGTCATACCAGCATCTTTATCTGCCTGTTCTTAAACTAATTGAATCACCAGAATCATTCAGATATCATCTGATGACGATGATGACACTCTTCTATCATTTAGACATAAGCTATTAAACTTTTTTTTTCTTATTTAATTTTCTTCCTGATATCGTAAACGAAGATTTCGGGTTGCAGATGAAGTCCCCACCTTTGCCACTTTTTTCTAGCATAAACCTTCCACAAATGCAGTCTACTTTTTTATTTGTTCTCATTTGTTTCTTGTCTGATTATCATTGTTGTTCTGACTTTAATTTAGTCAAAAGCTTGTGCCACCGTTTGAAAGCTCATGTTCTAATTCGGTATCCATGAAATAAATCCAAACTAATTGAAGCTCTAACAATTTCCTGGCATCGTATAACGACGAAGGAAGAGCTCGGAACCCTCGTCAGCTCATTGAAAAATCGGTGTTAAACTTTTATCAAAATAAATAAATAAAATAAATGCTCTCTCTATATACCCTACTAACAATTCACTATAATCATCAGTATATAATCTTTATCGTTAATTATTTCTGCTAAATGTTTTACACTACAAATATTTCAATTCTGTTTCTGTATTAAAATCAGTATAAAATTCTCTTTGACATGTCATTTATGACTTTGAATCTTATGAAACGTAACATTTTCTGTAAGCTTAGAAATTTTTAAGAAATAAACATTTACAAAAGAGTCTTTAATTTTGCCCACCACTGTGTATGCTCTTATAGTTGACCAGACAAATGTTTTATAAAAAGGAAGAAGGAAATAACAATATATTATGCACCACAGTCATAAGTAAAATTGGCCGTATTTCAACAACGGATGTTAAAAACTAAGAGACTTAAGTGTGACCTGATGTTTTTCTTTTCTGAGTATGAAGGGTAAAACTTTTTTTAGTGCTCATAAAAATACAATTACTTTAAGAATGACTCCAAAATATATATTCTAAAATGTAAAATTAATAAAGTGCGTTACTCGGAAGCTATAAATAGAACAGATGTTTCCGCTTGTGTAAAAATGGATGCATCTAAGAATAGAAAACTAACAGTCATACGCAACTTTCAAGAAACTAAATGCATTTTTTTAGCATTAAAATTCTTTTTTTAATTTAAAAGTTGATCTATAAACTTAAAAGACTGTTTATTTATTTAAAAAATGTTTCATGATGGAGACAACGCATTTGTGTGATGAAATTGTATAACTGTACAACGTAATGATAATTGCTCTAGCTTTTCATGCTTAAATTATCTTAAATTCATGCAACTTGCGTTTTGTCTTCCAGGACAACTTTTATGAGGAAATCGCACCGTAAGACTGGTTCACAGCTCCAAATATCAGTATAGATAGTAAACCTTTTTTAAGTATATCAAAAATTCATAAAGTGTGAATTGTTTATAATATGATATTTCTTCCGGAAATCATGGAGAAGATCCGAAACCATTTTACACATACGAATCATTTAGGTAAACATTGCTCACAGAAAATACTAATATCTTAAGGAAGATCCTTGCTCAAGTATAATCCTAAAACACGGAATGCGACTTTAGTTCACAGAGATTCTTTCACAGCGATGAAACTGAACACTTTGAATGTTTTTGATGCAGCGAGTTCAGATATTCAAAAATAAAATGACTTTCTATCCAATAAAAGCAAACAATGGCATGATATCGGATGAAAGTGATTTCTGACTCCAAAAAAGTTACTGAACTATGAACTAGATGGGATTTTGTACAACAAAACTGGATATCATGGGCCTTCGAATGTAGTAGTAAACATTTCACTGGGTCAAAAGGGTGCATTCTAACGAGGTTCAATAATAAAAATGGTTACTTGTTTTTTAAAACACTTTACAATATTAAATTAGAATGTCTACAGAATTGTCGAAAAATAAGTATACCATTTGTAAGGGGATTAAATAAAGTAAATTCTTGTTGAAAATATAAATCTTAACATAATCACTCAAATACATTTTTTTTTAAATTTAACATTCATACGATGATGAACAATCATTCGTGTTCTAAATCAAAACAAATTATTTGTAGAAATGGAGAAGAGAAGACTTTTTGGAATGGTCTAGATCCTGAATATACCTAATTATGACTCCTCAATTACAAACATACCATCTCGGATTGGAGAAAATACCCATTTATGGGGAATATTCCGAGAGATGATTCAAATCCCGTCAGATGGTAATGAAGTTTTCCCATTTTCCTTGCTGGGTAAGGTCAACAAGTGATAAGTGGTTCCAATCCGTGTAATAAAGCTAGAGTTAATAATTTCATTATGGGTGAAGATCATTGGACAATTTTGATTAGATATTGATGATAGAGGAATAATTTAAAGTTTTCTTTTTTGGTCTGCCTGACATTCTATTACGAAGAATCTAAATAAGAAGTTTGAGAGAATAGATTGATTATGTTAGATGTGTATAAGGAGTTATTATTTTAATATTATTTGCTTAAACATTGCTACTTTTTGTAAGACAATCGAAGTAATTTATAAACAATGATTTGACCAGCTGTTTTTTTCTGTTTAATTGTAGTAATTTTTAACGTATAACTCTTTCTTTTACACTTCTTTTGTATGTGTAAATGGATTTGATTTTTATTTTAGTACTAAGTCTACCAAGGGGAGGGCACGACGAAGGAAATTCATTTGGGGTCGAGACCTGGTGTAATAACAGTACTATCTTAGGGTGTTCAATTCTCAATGTAATTCCACCGAATGACCATTCAATTCGGAAACAATAATTATCGAAATTCATGCTTAGCTTTTATACAATTAAGTTTTACTTACCTCCAGCAGCTCACAGCGTGGTTGCCTACTTTTTATGCCGGATGATAGGGTTCGAATCACGCAATCAACTTTTTTTTTTCCAATTCATTCAATTTACTTTTTTTAAATTTAAAAAAAATTACTTAAAAAGACTTATAAATGTTTCATATAATTATAAAATAATATAAATTTCTAATATATAAAAATACATGCTATTTTTATTTTATTAATTATAAAATAATTAATTTAATAATAATATGTATAATAATAATATATTTTAAAAATTATTTTATATTATACATAATATTGTTTGCATACTGTATTTCACATTTGTAGTAAATTCTATTTGTAGCTAATTTTTAAAGTATCTTTAATATTTCTTATGTATTTCTTATAAATATTATTTATTAATATAAAATATATTTATAAAATATAATATAAATATTTATATAATTACAGTATTTTTTTACTTTATAAAATACAAAATAATTACATAAATGTCACTTAATATTTAATAAACCTCTCATAAATAAATTTATTTAATTAAAAAAATTGAATGAATTGAAAAAAGTCAACTTTTTTTTTTTCAATTTATTGAAATATATAATAAAAATAATAAAATAACATATGTTTTATTAATACAATAAAAATAACATGTTTTATTGTATATTATTAATTTAATTATTTTGTAACCATGTAAAATATTTAATTTGCTCTTCTTAAATATTTTCTTTAATTTAAATAAATAAATAAATGGGGAAAATGTTGGTAGCTTAATTCGAAACCTATCCGCTGGCACAGAAAGCAGGCGTTCTACCAACCACGCTACTGAGCTGCTGGAGATAAGTAAAACTTAATTGTTTAAAAGCTAAGCATGAATTTCGAAGGCTATTTTCTCCGAATTGACTGGCCATTTGGTGGAATTACATTGAGGTTTGAACACGCTAAAGGAGTACTACTATTACACCAAGTCTGGTCCCCAAATGAGTTTCTTTAGTTACGCCCTCCCCTTGTAAGAAGGAAGCATTAATGTATTAAGGAAATTTGGGTGAACATGCAGGATTATTATTTTGCAGAAAATAAAATAGTTTGTATAGTATGTATATGAAATGATTCACTTACGTATACTCTCGAGAGATTTCATTTCATGATGACCTTGGAAACTTCCAAACTTTGCGTGATAATTGATTTATAGCTTGGCCGAATGACCTGAAGTAAGTAAAATGTATCTCCTAAAAACTGTTACATTAGGTATTTTAAAACAAAATGATCCTATCTTGTATATTCCCCTATTTTTAAGAGCCACAAAAAGTCTTTGCTTAAATCATATGTTTCTAAAAGCTTACTATTGGCAAAATCTATGAAAACTGAGTTTTCTAGAACAATTACAGAATGATTATGTGAAACATCTCAGATTTGCGAGTGTTAGTGTTGTGCTCTATGTGTTGCTGCTTTATTTGTTTGTGAAATAAAAATAGAAAATATATAATCTATCTTTCCACGATTGCAACAAATTAAGAGTTTCCATTTTAAAATGTCCTAAGATTCCTGTTGTGAAAATTGAAGACATTTTTGGATAAACAGAATTTAATTTAAGTAATTTTACAGTGAAATCTCAACCATAAGAATTATTAAAAAAATTCTTTTAACTAGCAATATTTTGCATAAAGAGTTTAAATGAATATTGTATATATATATAAGAGAAGCATTTTTCTTCACAAATTTTATAAGTGTTAAAGGAAGTAATTCTAAGCAAGTATAGGCTTTTTTGGAATAAAAGGAATGGGGCATTCAAAATAAAAGAACCTCCAATTGAAACATAAAGATGCTGCATGTGAAAGTAAATATTCAGTAAAGGGATATGACATGCAGCCATTTGATACAGTCAAATTGCGAATCAATGAGACAGTCTGGAACTTAAAGGCGAAGGAAAGGAAAATATGCAATGATGTTAATTTACAAGGAATACTTAAGAGGAAGCTGCGTAATCAGAGGATGTACTTATAAGAAAGTCAGCTTGGTTTTTTCAAGGGGAGTTATCATTTTGTTGTTGCATAGGCATCTGATATTTTTCTGTGTTGTGAGTGAAGATTGTTTGAACTTAAATGATGTGGATGCCTATGGATTCATAAGAGAGGTTTCTACAAGTGGATGCGTAATGTATTTTTATTTGGTCTATTTTCAGTTCAAAATAGAGGGCATTTTTCCTAATATTTCATAAAACGATGGTGATAATTCATAATACTTTATTTTGAACTGTTCGGTTATGAATTTGTTGGCTGACTTGATGTTTGGAACAACTTCCTGACAATAGGAGAAAAAATCCAGGTGTGGAGGACTACTGGATGTACATGAAAAAACGCCCTCTTAATAAAGCTGTAACTGAAAGTGCTTAAAATATCTTTAATTATAATGGCCTATGCCAGCGTTTCTCAAACTGTGGGGCGCGCTCCCCTAGGAGGGCATGATAACTCTACAAGGGGGGCGCGAGCATATTAAAAAGTCGAAAACAGAAGATTATTTTTTTAAATATTATTAATTTACTGAAAGTAAACAAACAAAATACATTCTGACATAATAAAAAATAAAATACGCATTTATAAATTTATCAGTACTTTGCAATGTATTTTACAATTTATTGAACAAAATTAAGTTAAGAGTAAGTTTAATAACTACCAGTGACCCCATGTGCTTGTCATATATACAATTATATACAAAAATTAGCCCTTATCTTGATCATTTGTACGGTTTATAATTAATCCCTTAACTGCCGAGATAAAAAGTTATACGCTTCACTCCCCAATGTCACTACAGTTTTTTTTTCATGTAAGCATGTGTATGAGATGCATTGGAGGGGGGGATAAAAGGAATAAAAAAGCAAATTCTCTCAAATAAGTAAATCCTTCGCAAACACTGTCAAGATAATTTTATTGCATTGCAAGACTTTCGGAGTAATTTTATGGATAAGAGTTCACAGACAAGATTGTACTTCGGAAAGACGTATATATACGTCCGGAACACTTAATGCATTGGCTGACTAAGAAATTTATATACATCAGTGGGATTTAAGAGGTTAAAGTCGTATTGTAGATTTAGCATCAAATCATAGTATTATTGAATTCAATACATTGTTATTGTATGGATGGATGGCGGGGGGCGCGATGGAAATTATGACTGAAAACTGGGTCGCAAGAATCGAAAGTTTGAAAAGCACTGGTCTATGCCATGTTTTCGTTAAACTTTGAACCAAGGGCAAAAGCAAATATTTTTAGAAATAGCTTTCTAACAAGTATAATTAGGTATAGGAAGATAGCTAACTAACTAATTATTCCTATTTTATTAATATTATTTTTAAATCTTTGTTTTATTTAAACGAAAATCACATTCCAGATTGGATATTTCCGAAGTTCAGGAATAATTGCAAGTATAGTCATTTTTTAAATATTTATTTCAGCATGGAACACTTTATTATATTATGCATTAATTTAAGCCGAAAAAATGATTCCGCTTAACAAGCAAAAAATCTAAAACGACTTATCTTATGTAAACGAGATTTTATGTCATTTAACCCAGTATGTCAGTATCCTATATTGAATAAAATATATGTTTACTTTTAATACACACAAATATATTTTAACAATGCTACATGATCAGATGAAAGAAAAATATTGATCGTTAACACTTTTTAAAGGAAGCATAATGTGTAAAGTTATTAAGATTAACTAATTAGAATGAAAATGACAATTTAAGTTTAAAAAAATCTAGAAAAAAATTATTTTAATTTGAATGAAAATACGCATGAAATTAATACAATTATTACGTTTTAAAGTAATAAGAATTATCAATGTAGACTAGAAAAAAATAAAATACTTCATAGATGTAAACATAAAAGCGATTAAAACATAATCAAGTCGATCTTTTAAGATTAGAAAAAATGCAGCAGAAATGCATTAAATGGCTTCTTTCATCGTTTCTTTGCCCCAGAACTGATAAGGCGATTAGTGGAATTTTGACTTTGAGACTGCCCATTTGAATTCGAAGTTAATCTGAAGTTCTTGCTTTGAAGTACTAATTAGATTATTGTCTCAAGAAAACGAATCAAATTAATCAACCTTTTATAGTTGAGTGAGCCAAAAACATTTCCTCAAATGAGATCCGCTATAATTACATTTTCTGTACCAAAAATGCCTCATCTTTTCACTACTTAGTAATCCCACTTTACAGTTTCTATTTAATCAAACCACATCAACTGCTTCTTTTTATCTTCATTTATCTTTAAATTAAAAAAATAAAACATTGCTGGTTAATAGTAGCATAATCTTTGTGATTGTTTATGTATTTTTAAATAGGCAAATTTTGATTTTTTTTAAAACCAAATATTTTTTCTATAAAAAATATAAATAATAATTTTCAACTCTAGAACATCATATGCAATTTCTTTTTCCAATTTATGTAACGATACTTGATGAGTGACGATAGATCCACGAAACACTGAATGAAACATATTGAATTGTACATTAACACTAGATTGCCCAATGAAGTCTCATTTTGACTGCTTTTTGATTTCAATCAGAAAAAAAAATACGTGTATAATCACAACTTCTTAGACTATTTAAGAATACATTTTTTTCCCAAGTGAAGTAAATAGTTTTTTTTGTTAATATGTACTGATAACTTGTTACATGACTGCAAATAATATAAAAAAATAATAAAAATTAATTTTAAACAAATTTTTTACACATTAGTTTTTTTTTTTTCACAATGTAGTCATTTCTACTGCTTTTGGGCAGTATAGGCCCAAAAGCAGTCATATACTACATATACTTAAGTTCAGTCTTTCTATTGTTAAGGCACGTACTAACAAAATATCAGTATAATACGAGAAATAGATTTCTGAAAAAAATGTCAGGTTTAAATACAAACTAAGAGGTCCATTGGTGAAGTTGGTGATGATCACGGATTCATGGCTGTTTGGTATGAGTTCAAGTGTAGTACCGCTAAGAACCCACCACGAAGAGAAGATCGTTCTCTGTTAAATCTATCAAGGCTCAAACATCCTCCCTTTTGGGCGGTGTGGACAACTCAGATGTCCTCATTACTTAATCATGACTCAAAATTACTCATTACTTGCATATAAACAATCAGTTTTATCACAACATAAATAGATCCTGGGTCCCAGGAATATCTGTAATGTCTAATATAGCAAAACTTATGATAAGCAAAACAGAATGTGTGTTTTTTATTAGTTTACTCGTGTTTCTTTCCTTTTAAAGCTATATAGTTTTAATTATATTCGTAAAATAATTTAAAAATGTACAATATCCATCAAGTATTAAAAAGTTTCTATATAAATAAGATGCAATATATTGATAAAATAACAGTTTATTTTGTTAACAGACAGTTTTATATAATTACATATTATTCATATTACAATCTAAAATTAATTTTTTTTTGCTGTGCATATCTATGTCAAATTTGTGTCGATTCTCGTTTCAGGAATTAAGAATGCTCATGCTATATGGAAAGCAGGAAATTTGATGATATGTTCACTTATGTTTTTGACATAATAATTTAAACTAATTATTATTATTATTACTACTGGTGTGCAATTAAATATCCATTAGTAGCAAAAAAAAATTAAATTAAATACGTCTCGTTTTAAGAAAATAATCTGCATTTTCTGGTAATGTAAAAAAATGCCAAAATGATCATAAATACTTCCTGTAAATTCTAGGAAGAAAATGTTAGTTTTATCGGCTTTGTAAAATGTATGAATCAATAATTGCCTTCGAAATGTATCTAATATTTGAATTATGAATAACGTAAAAATATTTTAATGTAAGCTCATGATATGAGGTAAGCATATACTGTGAAATTTCTATTCAATATATATAATATTATCGAAAAAATTACTATGTATCATTTCTAATGAGGGTTCCAATAATTAATGTGTATGGAAATACGTATTTACTAATTAGTATCAAATATGGATTAAATAAATTTAAGACAAACTCTTCAGTTTCCAAATGCTATTTTGTTACATAAGCAGTAACATTAAGAAAATAAATAGCAGCAACGAGGAAATATATAATCGTGGACTTTAGTTTCTCCTAAAGACATTTAATGCTAAACATGATTTTCTGTGAGAGTTAATTAAAATGTAAAAATACCTACTCTTTTAAGTACAGATGCATACTGATTTTAATCATAAACTAATTTAAGTAGAAACAAATATCAAATGGCAATTCTGTATCTCTAAATTAGTTTCAATTTGGTTTGAAATTGCAATACTTAACATTATGATAAAGTAGCATTTACTCATTTAGTGAATTTAGAATTAAATTTGTTAATTTTGTAGACTCAGGTAAAACAAAAACTCGTTGTTTGATTGTTCAGTATATGATGTAAATGAATCTTGGTGACGACATTTGATTTACATGGATAAGGAATTTTGAGAATAAGTTTGCAACACCCAAAATAGAGAGAGTTCTAAATGTGACAAATACATTTTAGTTCCAAGGGAAACTATCATGTAGGATAATAACGGCAAGATCATTGGTAACAAGAAACAGTTTTTCCAGATTTCGTGAGCTTCTGGAAATTCTGTACCCTGTGCGACCATTCCTGGATTATCCCTATAGCTGCGTAGTTATTTCATCAAAAAAGGTTCAAAAATTGCGTATTCGTTTGTTACGTATTTTAAATCTACATATTAAAGTTAAAATACACATTTTTTTTTGTAAAAGTGTGTTTAATTTAAGATACAGAATTAGATCATAAAATATGAGGATAAAAACATGAATGAAAACATAAAGAGGAACAACACGGGCAGCACAAATAAATTGTCGGAAAAAATGCATACCCCTGAAATTCGTGGGGCTAAATGCATGTTTTCTTCTATAAAGAGCTTAATTTTCATATATATATATATATATATATATATATATATATATATATATATATATATATATATATATATATATATATATATATACATGCATAAATATTATTACATTGATAAATTTCTCCTATAATTCGTATTGAATTTTAGTCAAATTTGCGCACATATTAAGCGTTATTTTATTAATCTATATTAAGGAATCGTGATAACTTATAATATGCATAAATGTATATATTTTCATATTTTAAGAACTGAAGTAAATTAGAATATTATAGCTAAGAATTAATATATAAATTAATGCATATGATAAATACAGAGTGTGCCCACCAAAGTCAGTGTCA
This sequence comes from Trichonephila clavipes, assembly GCA_019973935.1. Taxonomy (NCBI): domain Eukaryota; kingdom Metazoa; phylum Arthropoda; class Arachnida; order Araneae; family Nephilidae; genus Trichonephila; species Trichonephila clavipes. Next base: position 2,584,042 of record BMAU01021350.1, on the reverse strand, counting down.
CCTGAATAATTTATGAGTGCTAATAGCTATAGTCATCATAGTGGGGTCTAAATAAAGTTTCTATGACTTCAAAAATCCCACCTGTATGTTTACAGCATTTATCCAGGGATTAATTTGGAGTTAGCTTTTTTAGCTGAAAACTTTCGAAAGACACAATGAAAAATTTAATTACAATGTTGCTTTGCATGATAGACTCTTTAAAAACAACAAAAAAATCAACCGTACAAAACTGATATAAATAAAAAAACGCACAAAACGTGCATGTGTTACATCACGTTGAGCAAAACAGAACTTTCTGGAAACGATGTTTATTAATCTGTAATGCTCAAAATGGGATCCTGAAGCAACAATACACTTTGGAACACTTCTGTATTTCTCGCTGCACTTTTTACCACATACGCTGGAACAAGCATCCTTAATATGGTTGCGCAGTTCCTGCAGTTTGTTTGAGGGGTGGTATACACTTTTTTTATGAATTTCCAAAGAAAAAAAGTCCAATGGGTTAAAGTCAGGTAACCATGCAAACCATTCAACGCAACAACCATACCTTTCTGAAATACGTCTCGAATGTACTGTGTGGCACGTGATACCATGTGCGGCGAGGTGCCATCGTGTTGGAACCTTACATTCCAAAGGTCACTGAATGGCAAATCCTCTTGTAAATTGGATAATGCATCCTTCAGTTATAACAAGTATCCGTATCCCGTTGACGTGCCTGCATGCGTACATAAAATACCGGGTCAATCAGACAGTTTTTGAATATTCCGCTCCAGACATTTATCGACCAGCGAACTTAGAAAGTTATCTTACTTTTAAGACTATTCAGCGGTCAGAAATGGATGTTTTGCTTATTGCGCATAGTATTACGTGCAACGCTTTCCTCATCCGTTCACGCATTTTGCGCCTTCTTTTATTATTACTTTACGCAAGATGTTTTTCTTTTTCTTTTTTTTGCTACATTGATGATGTTGAACAACTATGTAATTGTATCTCTTGCTATGTCAATGGGGTCAAACCTTTACGGATCAACGTGCCATTTTTTTCTGAAAATTACTAAACAAGGTATATACGTACCGACTAATAATTTGTACTTATGATTATAATGAAAATATTTATGAACAGCTCAAAACTCTGTATTTACTACGAAAAAATACATTTTACACATGGTATTGTAAATGTTTTAGTTATACGTGTAATTCAGAATAAAGTAACATTAGTATAACTTCTGTTGATTCAGATTAGCGGTGGCGTAACGGAAATTATTAAAACCCCTTCCACAGCAAAGCGTTAGGTTTTGCCTATAATATTTTATAAATGGACAATAGGCAGACTTTGGGCCCTCCGCCATGCGAGAGTTTTTGGGGGTGTACGTTACGTTTTCGTATTAGATGACAAATAACTTTTATTAGGATTGTAAAACAATAATAAGCGAGTGTGCTCTCATCGCGTACATGACCAATCCCTGGCTTTTGTTCATAGTGTTTCATAGTGAATTTTGTTATTTTGAGCTAAAATGCAAACCGTTTTAATTGGTGACGTGTCCAAAATATTGAGTCACGTGCCATCAATGGCACGCGTCTATTATTTTTATATTCAGACTGCGCCATATACCTGTGAATTTCGATCTTATTTTATTTCGTTAAATATGTGCATTACATACCGCCATTTTGCGTTATATATTAGTAACTACCTAATGTGTTGTTATCTCCTTAATAGTTCTTAATAAAACCACTGGATGTTCTTAATTACTTTTCTGATAGATATAACATGGAATTAAAAATGAATGGTTGCCATATAAAATAGTATGTATTCTATCCAATTGTAACCTTTTTAAACTATTCGAATACCCAAAATGTTTAATTGTTGCAATCCCAAAATGTTTAAGACACCGACATAAGTAATTATAAAGGTGGAATATATTCTTTTGAATAATGAGCACATAAAAATAATAATATACATTATTTTAAAGATACTTTATTTTTTTCTTTACATGACATGGAAAATAAATTTTGCGAATAAATATGTATTAAAAATGTTAATGTTGTATAAATATTTGTACAAGATTTTTATAACTCATTAAAAAGTTCATATTTTCATTTATTAAGGCAATCTTAATGGACGCTCTCTAAAAAGTCTTATTTCAACATAGTTACTTATAACAGAATACTGTCGAATACTATTCATAATGGCTTTGTATTTATTTATTTCAAAAATTAATAAATGTCTCTCAAAGTAAGCTTCACATAGGTACATAATGAATTAATAAGCTACGAAAAATTGAAATACTCTCCCTTATTTACTCAACAATATAAAAATCCAAATGAGCAAAAAATGCAAATATTGTGTCAACAATACATTTTATCCGAAAAATTACTTAAAGTTTTAAGATTTAAAACATATTCCATAAGACATTTTAGAGAGCACATTAAAAGATCGTTCAATTGTGTCATAGTATGTTAACTTTGCTCAATGCACACAAAGTCATTTCATTTCCTACTTTTCAGATATTTTAATCGAATTTGTTTTCAGCACAGTATTTCTTTTAAATTATTATAGAATATCCATATTTAGAAAATCAGGCAAGGATGAGAGGCAATTTTTTCTTTGTTCACTTGAAAATCATTAATTAAAACTCAAATACATTACTGAGGATTTTAATTTTCTTTTCATTTTTCGAATTAGTGGCACAAGCTTCTCCAAGCCTTATGCAAATAAGTTTTGAGAGCTTCTAAGAAACATATTGAAACTCCTTTTCTGCACAATACTTCATATCACTAAGTCGGTTAATGAACGTTTTAAAAATGCAAGCTGAATTTTTTTTAAATATTTTTGCCCTCTAAGTGTATATTGAACCTTCGATGTTTCTCCCAAATTTTTAAGAGCTGTATTAATGTTATTTAAATGACTAAACTTGTATAAGTAATATGCATCTAATGTAAATAATTTATTTTTTATTTAAAGTATTTTTGAAAAGGTCATCCTTGTTTTTACTTTGCGTTTCATGACAATACATATTAATATCGTTTAACATTTTTCAGCGATAAATCTTACAATAAGTTACTTTTATGTATGGAAACATTAGCAAATGGGAAACTGAATACTTTGCTTTAAAAAAATGTGTGATGTGCACATTTCTTCAATTTCTCTGAAATCTTACGAAATTTCAAATTAAATTGTATATGTGTAAACAATGTTTAATACCAATAATTTTCATAACTTTTTTTAGTATATACATATTGCTAAAATAAATTAATATGTGTCAAACTTGTCAAAGCAAACATAATTTAAAATATCAAAGAGAGTTTTACCTTTGAAGAGTAAACACTTGTATTTTAATTTACAAATAACCAAGAATCGCACACAGTATTATTGTTGCTTGTCTTTTCATATTACAATTGTCACTATTTATTTTATGTTTTATTAACTTTGAGGGTTTTAGATATATATAACATTCTTTTATAATATTATGTACTCTATATAGTTAGTTTTCAATATGTATCTGAAGTAAGCTTTAGTTTTTACGTTTTAAAAATGAATTCAATTTAAAATAGTGCTGAGCTACATTCTGCAATTCATTAAAAACAAATGTATAACTAATTACAGTATAATAATACAAACATGTTTGGTCTTTGATCTAAATAATAACTTTCTTTACATATGCGTTTCAATGCATATATTCAACATTTCAATTTAAAGAGCCTTTTGGAAATAGAAATTTTAAAGTTCAATATCGAAATGAAGTTGAAACCGTTCCATATACAGATTATTTTTTTCAAAAGGTACAAAAATTGTAATTTAATTTTTGTAATTTTATTGCAACGGTGATAATTTTGTAATAATTGTGTCAGTTGCAAATTACAAATTTTGATAAAAATGTGGTAAATTTAATTTTGAAATAAATCAAAATTATCGTTGTAATGAACATTAAAAATAGGCATTAAAATAGGCATTTTATTATTTATGCCAATGTTTCAAAATATTGGTTCGCATTGATTTCTATCGCTAGAAACTGTATGAGAATGGTAAGTGGTATAATTTTGACAGTAACGAGTGTCCATCTGAGATAAAAACCATGTAATTTCGATACACTTTATTATTATTAAAATATTATTAGAAAAATAATTTCAACAAATATTACAATAAACACACATAAAATGTTATTTTTTTAATCAAAAAAATTCCTAAAATTATAGTTAAATTATGGGAATTCAACTGAATAGGAAAATTGAAGAGGATTGTAGAAATGCATCTGATCATAAAATAGTATCCATATGTTTAGATTTAGTCCAAAATAGCCCACTTTAAGTTCCAGAATAAGTACCTGATTAATCCAAAATAATGCTGTTCCTCAAAAATGTAATTTTCAAATTACGGTAAATAAATTTTCAAATGATTCAAATATATTTGATCTCTTTTTTTAAATAAACTATATTATTTTAAATTATGAAATCAGTTTGTATCTTTATGCTAGAAAATTACTCAAGCAAATAGAAAATGATACATTTTCATCAAAATATATTTTTTAATCAAGCAATTGGAAACTACATTAAAACCTATCATATCTAGACACATAATACAGCACATTCGTTTATTTTGTATGAATCATATGCCCCTCTCCAACATGCACAAACAAAATTATATAAATCCCCCGTCCCAAATTTATATAATTTCAGGCGCATACAATTCTTATGCATTTCGTCTGACACATATAGCTCGATTCACATATATAATATTTTACTTCTTTGTCATTAAAATATTTTTTTCTAAGCAATGCATCTATCCGTATATTTAGAATAATTTAGTAGAAATATATCAATCTTCAGTGTGGTATTTCTCAATAATTGTGAATTGCATTCGTGGTTCAAAATGATTATTTAGTTATACTATGCTTATGTAACACTGTATGGGAAATACAATATCTACGTATTGGGAACAAATTTCATTATTCTGTAAACAGACTTCAACCCCTGAGATGTGTAAATAAAGTATAGTTTATTTTTACGATTATATTTGACATTAATGTTCAAGATTTTGACTTTTAAGAAAAAAGAACCTGTATCAATCTTCCTTATTGCTTGTCAGTTATGGTTTAGAAAGAGGTAAGAGTTATATATGTATATTTGAAAAACAGTCAATACCTGTGGCATCTAATATTTTTCTTTATTTCATAAAATAGTTATTTCTAACTATTACGATCAATTTCTCTATTCTAAAAATATATATTCACTGCTGGTAATAATGTTTAGGTTGAGAAATTTTTTGTTACTTTTTTGCCTTTCGATTATGTTATATATATACTCCTATTTTAAAGTATTATCCACACTACTTGAAATTAATAAAAACTAATTGCAGTATAGAATCAGCAAACTTCCTAGATCTCCAATGAAAAGTTGAAAATAATATGCTACAAAGTAATATTTTTGATAAAAGAGACTCTTTTGATTTTAATGTTATAGAAATGCCATATTGGAATAGTTTCCTTCACATTTCAATTTTTAGAAATATGATTCTAAATTATATAAAAAAGAAATAATGATTTAGTATCTAAAGAAATTTTAAGAATTAATAATTATAAAAAAAAATTCTTTCAAAGTTGCCTACACTATAGCTATCCAGCTAATATTATATATAAATATATGTCTTCAAAATTACAACTATTTAATTATTATTATTTAATATATTCATTTATATTTAGTTTATAGCATATATGATTCTTAATTTTCTTATAATAAGTTTAGTTACTAAAATATACATAGAGGGCACCTTTATTCTTATAGTTATGATTTGAGTTTTTTTGTGATTGGTGTGATGAAATCTATATACATCGGGTAAGATTTTAGTTTCTTCACACATTTTCATTATTATTACTTATGGTCATAATCATTTTTAACCACTTTTCCAAATATTTTTGTTTATAAATATTTAGTTTTGTCTATGTCGCCATGATTCCTATAGTAATTTAATTTTCCAATTCTATTATATTGATGTTATGTTCACCCATGTGGGATTTTGGGCATTTCCCTTTATCTTCTATGATATTATGTCGAACATTTTCGCTGTAGAAGAAGGTTGAAATCTCACAAAACACTGTTTAAGCCAGTTTCACTGTCCTATGCCAGTGGCAGCTAGGGAAATCATAATATTGTTTTTCCTCTCTAGCTATATTTCTTATTTTTGGTTTGTAATGGTTCCTTGTTCTACGTTCTTTCGGTTTGATCTTAAGATGTTTTAGGATTTATTAGTCTTCTTTATAATGAATTTTATATATATATATATATATATATATATATATATAGAGAGAGAGAGAGAGAGAGAGAGAGAGAGATAAATAGATACAAAAAGAATATTTGGATTAAAATAGAGACATATCACGAATTCTAGTGCTGTCGTTGAATTAGGCCAGTGATTAAAGGTTAGCAATGTTTTATGGATCCACCTTCCTCGTACAACAGAACATTTCAACGTAATAGAAATAGAACAGAGCCATGTTGAAAAGTTAAGCCTATTACTAACATGCGTGAATGATAGACAAGACAGTAAAGTAAAATGAAATTATTAAAATAGAATAATAATATTTATCTCCTAGAGAGAAACATGAAGAAAAAAATTCTATGCAAAAAATTAGGATAAGAACATACATTTAAAAATAAAACCCCCAAAAGTATAAAAACATGCAACTTATGCAAAAATCGCGAGCTGAATGACGCGTTAGAATAGAAGAGTTAACTCATAAAAGCAAAAACAAAAACAAACGGCGGTACAGTGGCCCCGCCTAGGTAGTTATTTTGCTATTAAACTAAGCACACACATACGATATTTTAAAGAAATTAATAATCTAAACTGAAAAAAACAGTTAATATAACATAGAAATATATTTAGAAGAGATCTTACTTGGATAATTGTATTTCAAGCAATTATTACAGAATTTTTATAATTACATTGTTTTAATATAAATTATCAGAAACTAAAGGACTGTTTTTTTTTAAAAACTTAGGATAATATTTCTAAATATTGATAGGTGTAGGTTACTACACTAGAATGGTATTTTTATAATGCTTAAATCAAAAGTGTCTTTTATCAGAAATATTATACTAATAAGGATATTTTTCTTAACGTTTAGTTGGTGTTCCAAAATGTTAGCTGACACATTCTTGTAATTAATTTTTAATAATTTCAAATATTGTAGATACTTATTAAAACTAGGAACAAAATCTACTATATTACTAAAAATAATTATAGCATCTATATATATAAAAATGTAACAAGTTTCGTAACTAATATCTATCTATCTATCTATCTGTATCTATTTATATCTATATCTTTCTCTCTCTTTATATATATATATATATATATTGACTAAATATGACTTGTCACCTACCAATTACTTTTATTCTTTCTTGAATTGCAACTATAGTAACTATTTATAATATCTTAGAAAAAGTACTTACAGAATTAATGGACTCTAGTGTTTAAAGTTAAGTTGTAAAGAATCTTCAAATTAAATTTAATAGTCAGCAGAAACATGTTAAGGCTACACGGTACTCTTTTCAAAAAATTTTTGGGGACAGTTACAGTAAAAGTAATTGATGTTTTATATTTAGATTATATTATTAAGCTGATTCTGTAAGCAAAAAGTCAGTTTGACCAGCCATTATCTTACAATTTTAAAAAATTAGGAATTTTTGAAGTTTTTTCAAATTCTTATAAAATACTCAATTTTTAAGATTTTTTAGTAATTTTAAGTTATTTATGATTCTTAGATAATTACAAACAATATTTAGTATGGATTTGAAAATCTATTGCATTGTTGATTTTTAACAGTTATTTTTCTAGAAAAACCTGGAAAAAACACAAATATTTTTCAAATATCAACTTTAGCATTTATTACAAAAATAACTAGAGTTCTCAGCCCAAAATCCATACTAACTTTTATGGAACATACATTTGGGAGTATATACAAAAAAATCCAAGGCTCTATCTTGAGCAGGAAAAAAGCCTTAGGGATTAGAAAACACTTATACCTTCAAAATTAAAAGTCTGAGAAAAACGCATTTAAAGTTTGTAAAGTCATAAAACAAAAACTTATAATACCCGTAAAACTGTAATTTTTTAATATGTTATTTTCCAATGTATGTTCTACATTAAAACGCTATTTATATTAAATATGACTGAAAATTATATTTTTAATTCAAAATATATTTTGCATAATATTGATAGCATTTGTTAAGACGTCAGTTTATTCAGCTTTATCTTAACCTAATATTTCACAAAAGTTTCGAAACACGGAGCATTTATGTAAAAAATAATAATGATACTAACTTAAGCTAAAAATAGTCAGGTTTTCTCATAAAATTTAATTTTTTTCAGTTTTAAATAGGGCAGTTTAGGAAGTTATAGCTCTTGTCGTACAACTTTAAAATACTAAAATATAGTACTATAATATGTTTAGTATAATGTAGTTTGGTACATCAAGGAAATATTCAGTTATATCTGCAGCATTTGAATTCATAATACTTGTATTCGGAAGTCTAATTGTAGAATCAGCTGAGGACTAATTTTTAAATACATCATTTTCAGTAGTATTCCATCTCTTCGAAATATTGTTTCTCACAGAAACCGAGAACGCATTTGCCATGGCATTTTCTCTACAGGAAAATTAATGATAAAGCTTTTAAGTTATATAAACTATTTTTAAAGCAAAAATTGGCCATGAAATTAATCTTTATTAATTAATTATGAGAACTCAAAAAACTCAAAACATAATCAAGCAGAAATGATTTTAGTAATGAAAATTGGAATGAATAATAATTTCAAACTAAAAGCTCAAAACTATTTTTAATTAATTTAACTTAAGTCTGAAAAAATGCTTTAAAAAGAAAACCCAAACCAAAACCATAGCTCATAAAACTTCAAATATCTTAAAAACTAATTTTCTAACAGATCTGAAATTTCGTGGCAAGCATCTCAATGATATGGGCCACCAAAACATGCAAAAAAATCGGTAAAAATGAAATTTTTAGGGTACTGATTAGTCTTAAGGGAAGTTAAAAGCAATCGATAATTATAACCTCTTCATTCCTCACTATACAACATGAAAAATTTGATTTTGTATAATATGGAATTTCCTTTCAAACGTAGTTGAAGCAGTTTCTTAGTCATCTATGAAACTCTTATAGTGCAAGGATATGTTTCTGAAGCTCGATTTTCTATTATTTTAGCATTCTTCCTTCAAACATCACAGACTTGTTTTCCTACAAATAATGCTCATCCTTTGGCAAATGTGACTCATTTCCTCAACCGGCTACTGTGTCGTGTGTATAATGAACAGGGACTATTGCCCTCTTAAGATGTCAAAGATCCAATTCAGCGTTTCCCAAACTGTGTGGCGCTGCCCCCTTGGGTGGCGTGGTAACCTTACGAGGGCGAGCATATCGAAAAGTCAAAAATAAAATATTTAAAAAATTACAGATTTACTAAAAGTAAACAAAGCAAAAAAATATATACATTCAGACATAATAAAAAATAAAATACTCATTTATACTTATATAATATATTTATAAATTTATCCGTAATGTATAATGAATTTGATAATTAATCTCCCAATACTTGTACCAAGTTAAGAAAAAAAAGTTTAATAACTACTAGTGGTTCGCATATGCTTGTAATATACACAATGTAATACTTATTTTGACAGTTTGTACGGTTTATGATTAAAATCGTATTGTAGCTTTAATGTCAAAGTGCATTATTATTGCATTCAATATACATTATTATTGGGAGAAGATGGGTGCAATGAAAATTATAACTAAAAATTGGGTAGCAAACATTGAAATTTTGAGAAGCACTGATCTAATTCAATGATTGGGAGCTGTGTGAAAGGAATTTTGATAAAAAGGGAGATATCAAATCTTAGAATCAATGCGAAACCAAATGGGTTAGATGCCTTATAAATTATTTCATTATTCATATTGTTATGTTTACTAAATAAAACGTGAAAATATTTTCATAATTTAATCTACTTTAGTGTGCATATATATTGTAAGTTTCAGTTTTCGGATATTGCCTTCATGTAAAATCAAATTATTTTCTTTTTTTTGTATTATTTCTGTCATTTGTGTAATTAGCAAAATAACTCATTATTGATTTCTTCCTCAGCGGGTTATCTACATGTATCTACCAGTTTAACAAAATAACCCAAGGAGGTATTAAAATAATATACACCAAGGAAAATTTCAGAATGTATTGCCTAAAGTAAAAGAAAATAATAGTCTAAGGTCTATTTTGAAAATACTACTACACAATTTTCTGTACAAAATACAGTGTATGCAGCCCTATGCCACTTAGCAAATTATTACATCACCTTATAAAGCATAAAAAGTAATGCCCGCATTATATTCTGAATTTCGTTTAAATATTAACCTTAATAGAATTGAAAAAAGGATAGGATATCAAAATCCGTTTTATTACAAAATATGTCTTCGACACAGCAAGGAACGTTTTGGACACCTGCCTTCGGCGCCATTTGATTTCTTTGTGCACTACTTGGATAAGACAACAACAACATTATACTAATTTGTATTATATGCATTTCATCTTTAAAGGCTTGGTTTCCTCATGTGCTTAATAAAACTATAAAAATTTATTTCGATGTTTCAGTTGAATTTGGCATGTCTTATGTGTATAACAAGAATTTTTTTATTTTTTATTCTTTTTATTTCTAGTTTAGTATTAGTTACTTTAATATTAGTTACTGTATTTATAAAGTAAAGTACTTCATTTGTCTCAAAAAATATGACAACAAAGTATATTTGAAAAACTTTTGTTTTATATTTGCATTTGAATTACTTTTGTGATGTACAAATGATAATGATTACTTCCAGGATACCTAAACGAATATAAGTAAGAGCAATTTGAACTCTGTTTCTTGTGATTTTCCAGCCAATGCGTATGAAATATTATATGTTTATGTAAATGTTAACTTCAAGTAAAAATAGGGTAAATTTTGTTGAAATCATAAATACAAAATTTCCGTTAAAATATTTGAAAAAGCATGCTTTGACCTCCAACAAAGAATGAAAGTAAAATATTTTTTTTTAAAATTGAAAAACAAAGAATAAAAAAAAGATTATTAAGCAACTGCATAAAATTATGTATTCCATTCTTAATTAATAGTTAAACCATAATTTAAATTTAACGGAAAATTAACACTTAATTAATTTTTGATAGAAATATTAACAAATAGCAGTAATTTCTGCAGATAATCTTTGATTAAACAGAAATAAGTTAAGAAATAACTATCGAATTATAAGCGCAATTACTTACAGTAAATTGAGTAATATAATTAATTCGTAGCTGTGCTTTGAATAATTAATATGATTGAAAGAAAATAAAAAAATCTAATTAATCTTAATGAATTCATTATGTACTTCCGTTAATTCCTAATTAAACTTTGAAATATGCTTGGCATTTGAGATATTAATTTAAATACCTGAAAAAAAATGAATGAATTATTTTTTCTTATAATTTTATTTAATGAAAGCCTGAAGGATATCAAAGAAAACTTGAGAATTATGTTGCATTTCGACACTGTTGAATATATTAAACCTTTCAAATTGCACTAGTGCAATTTTGTGCATTGTTCTTAATATAAATAGCAGTAAAGTTTGTAATTAGGGTTCTTATGAATAGATTAATAATTGTAAAATGACACCTAATTAGTTTCATGTTAATTTTTTTAATATTTTCATACTAAGATTAAACTATTAAGTTTAAAGTGTTAAAAAAGTGATAAAATTCGGTGTTTAGAAATATTGTTTGAGTAATTCACTAATTTTTTTCACTCGCTGAAGGTTTGGTACCTTTCACCTTTCATTAGATGTAATGATTCATGTTTATATATATATATACATACACACATATATATATATATATATACATATATATATATATATATATACACACATATATATATATATATATATATATATATATATATATATACATACACACACACACACACACACACACACATATATATATATATATATATATATATATATATATATATATATATATATACTGCTGGCCACACAAAATGCAACACACTGAAAAAAGTTTATAAACCGCGTGAAATTTGCATCAGGCGATGAAATATGGAAATCATTAACTTTATCGCACAGATGCATGCCACGCTTGACCGTAACGCCACAAATGAGCACTGTATAAGAGGAGAGCAGATTGGCTATTTAAAGTAGGGTAATTGTTTTTCTTATGTTTTTTTAATTATTTTGGGGGGTAAACGGTGGGTATCTTTGCTTTGGGGAAGACATCTAGTGTCTTTTGACCGAGTTTCAGAATTTGGCATAGGAGAAATAGTCGCCTATAAGGATTGCGGAAAATTTACTTCAGAGAAATTGGTTAACGAGTTGGAGAAACCAAGTAACTGTGATTCGGATCTATCATTGCTAGATGCAGGGGGAAACAATGGGGCCCATCACTTCCACAACGTTGCAACAATTTCAGTAATGACGGAGGGATTGAACATATGACAGTGATGGATCACGCAGCCACATCAGGAACTACAGCACAACAGATTCACTAAGTAACACATCATCATTTGGCGTTGGTTCATACCACGACGCCAATGGCAGCAGAGTGGAATTTCGGCAAGGCGCCCATTGCTTATTTTACCCTTGATTGGAAGCCACTGGTGTCTGCGCTTCTAATGGTGCACTAAATGTTTGGTATTCACAATGGAAGGAAATGACACATTTTATTTATTGACAAGTTCCGCTTCTGAATGCAACATTATGATGGTAGGATTCAAGTTCAAAGAGAAACCGTGATGAGAGGCTGCATAACTCTTGCGTTATGCATCTTCACATTGGTTCTGCATACAGTATCATAGTTTGAGGTGGTATTGAATTTCACTACCACACTCCTATAGTACGCATTGCCGGTACACTGTATAGACAGCAATACATCTCTGAGGTGTTGGAGCCTGTGAATCTTACATACATTCATCATCTTTAATCAGCCATATTACAAAATGATAACGCGCGAAACGTGGCACACAATGTTCAAGAATTCTTTTGACCATTCAATTAAAGTGTTCCTTAGCCTACTTGTTTTCCTGATCAATCAAAAACGTGTGGTCCATGCTTGAGACGACTAACTCAGGATGCACCACCCTCTGCTGCAACACATCAAATTTTGCAACATGTGGAAGTCGTATGGACTGCTGTACCCAAAGGACAGATTCAAAGCCTCTTTGATTCTATGCGGAAACATGTGGCAGCGGTTATAACCAGCAATGACAGCTTCACTAACTACTGATTTTTCATTATCAGCACGTCACAAGAGGCTGTCATTTTAATCGTTTGATCTTTGTACAACGCGTTATCTGCCAAATAAATTTCACTGTGATATCTCAAAAGCAAATCACTATGTGTGTGTACACAACAAATAACAACCCATTTTGTGTTTACAGTGTCTGTAGATTAAGTTTACCTAGACTAAAAAAATATAAGCTATGGATAAATTTTATTATAGATGTGTGTAATAAACAGTCACACAGTAAAAGCTAAGTATGCTATATAAATATTTTACTCTTATGTGTATATATAATCAAGATGTTAGAACAAGAATTTAGAAAGAAACAAAAATTGATAAGTGAGAATTAAAAAATATAGATGAATCGCTGAAGCATCTAGTAGATACAATATCATCTTTATGTATTTACTAAAGACTGAAAAGTTTATAGGGGAAAAAAAAGATGAGACAGTTATCTCGGGGCAATGATTCTCTCACTAATCTAAAGAGAGTAAACCTTTGAGATATAAAGTGTCTGATATAAGTTAAGAGGCCACAGAGTTAGGAATACAATATTGTGTACTAATTTTTTTTAAAATTCAGAATTTTAAAATTTGCAGTCATTTTTTTCTATTCTTAAAGAGTAGTGATGTTTATTTGAATTTTACAAGAAGAATAGATTAAAGCACTTTGATTATATTAAAGCGATATTGGTAAAAAAATACTAAATTTAACTTAATGTGTATTGTGTGTGTAAAGCTATAATGACCTCCATTCATTTAGCTTATTTTATATCATTATTTTTACTTCAAATTTCATCAAAAGTTTTATTTAATTCTTTGAAAAATACATAGTTATATCTTATGAAATGTTCACACACACACAGCATGTGTTATTGTAACATTAATTATTTGAATTATATAAATATATGATGAAAATATGTGCTATATGTTAGTTTCTACCAATTTTGGACTAGTTTAATCTTAAAATACCAGAAACATTCTTAAAATAATTTACAAATCAATACTTTAGAAAAGAGTTTATTTAAGTAAATTGATCTATACATTGTTATGGAATATTTTTCAATTACATAAAATGTATTGCTACTAATTACTCTACTCCATCCTTATGGGTAATTTTAAGGAGACATAACTTATGCAATTTAAATAATGTGTTCTGATATAAAAAATATTTGATTGATGGCTTATTTGAACCAAAATACATTTAGTTTTGTTAATGTATATTTGGTATTCAAAAATATGGGAAAGGGCACTCTCTTGACGAAACTTCACACAAAATTAGGAAATCAGAAATAAATAGTAAAACGAAGCCTCAAAAAGCCTTACATTGTATATATATATAATCTATTGATGTTAATCTCAACGATTATTTACCTTAAAATGTACCTGATGTAATATTTGGAGAGAGATGAGAAGGACTTTTGGAAATAGAGAAAATAAAGCAATGTAACTGTGCGTTCCAGATTTTATTTGTTTGTGTAATTAGTGAATTCTCCAATATTTCAACTGTTACGAAAATATTGAATAAGACTCATGGACCAGTCGAAACTTTTTTAAAGGTCGATTCTTGGGAATGTTAGAAAGAAGACGATCAAAAATAGAACAGAGCATTTCCCTAAATGATACGATGAGTATATTTTTTTAACCCGGAAGTAATGCCAAGCCATTAAAAACATCTACAAAGTATTTTCAGAAGGTGTAACAACAAATTGACAAGGAATATTTCTATCCGTAAAGGGTTACGTAAGCGTATGGTGTGTTCCAGACAACTACCTTCTGAATTGCTGCAATCAAAGAACATTGATTGACAGGAAAGCTCTTTTAAGAAGACCCAGAATGAGTAAGCTGAGTGCCATGTGGTCTTATGCCATAAACATACAGAAAAAATACAGTTCATTTTGCTTTGG
The DNA here is from genome assembly GCA_019973935.1 of Trichonephila clavipes. Taxonomy (NCBI): domain Eukaryota; kingdom Metazoa; phylum Arthropoda; class Arachnida; order Araneae; family Nephilidae; genus Trichonephila; species Trichonephila clavipes. The sequence goes on along the minus strand of BMAU01021350.1, from coordinate 2,568,804 downwards.
AATTAAGACGTTTTGAACGGACAATGGGAAAATGTCATGCTCTCCAAACTTACGATTCAGTTTAGTGAATGACTCTCGTCCCAGTGCAATCTTAAGAGAGCTTAAGGCACATTACCACCTTCATAGCATCACAGACACTTGGATGCTCACATTATCATTATTATAGTGCATTATAGATAATTATATCACATTATCGATTTAAATCATTACATAAAACAAGGTACATGTGAGGTTCCATGACACCATGTTCTGCTTTTCTGAGATTTTGGAGTGCGTAGTTTGTATTCATGGGAAATAACATATCGTTATACCATCCTCGACTCTTACATATATGTTTCGAAACAAAGATATTAAGTTTGCAGGAAACTGTCAGAAATATTCCCAGATATATATTCGATTGTACCTGTTTAGGTTTTAGGTTAGAAAGAATCCAAGTCCTCAGCTTTTACCGATGGAATTTGTTAAAGAGCAAACTCAATTTGCTTCGAAAAAGCTGAATTGGTCACCTCGATTCATAAAGAATCTCATTCGTAACATAAAATAGTACTTTCATGCTTGAATTGCATGAGGTTATTATTACATTTTCTACTAATCAACTTTATGAATTATTTTTTAAAAATTTTTCTTGCATTTGCAAATATTTTTTTTTTTATTTTACCTAAATCAAAAAAATAATGTAACTTATATTTTATAACTATTCGCCAAGTAAATAATAGCGGTTCCTTTAAATGAGCCAAATTTTGTATCTTTGCTGCTGTTTAATTCATATATCTTATTAAATATAGTAATCTTTATTCTCTCATTTTTTCAAATAAACGTGCTTTCAACATTCATTTATCTAGATTAACTAAATATTATAATATTAATGATTTGAGCAATCAATGTTCAATTGATGCATTTATTTATATTAAAGAAAATATTTTAGTTTAAATATATGAATGAGAGCTAATAAAAGTTCTAATATTAAAATATTAATTTTAACATGAGAAATTTATGCACACAGAAATTCCTATTTAATATTATCTAATGAAAGCAACTTTTATATTTAGTTCTAAATGATTCCTTCAATAATGAAAAATAGCACATTTGAAGAATAAATCTGTGAAACAACTTGAGACGATATTTTACTTAGTTGATCATGATTAGGATCTTTGCGCCATATTGTAACACATGAAGAATTGTTGTAGAGTAGTAATCCTTTTTTATTTATATGTAAGCACTTATATGAAACACAAAATAGAAGAGACAAAGCAGCAGCGCAAACATTAACGATGCATGTTGACAAATACAAAGTGTGGCGTGAATATTCTAATGAATCTCGACTTTTACATGAAAGACATACCGGAAGATCTAAAATCCACATAACTTCCGAGAACGGATCTTGTGATTGGTGGAAAGATAGCGTACGAGGTTATTGCATAAGGCATAATTAAAATACGCTGATGTTTTAATTTCTAAGAGATAAAGTTACGATTACATCCCGTCAGGTAGGTAAACCAACAGTTAACTATAAACATAGAAATCCTGGAGGTTATCATGACCATTACAAATTTAAAAAGTTTTCAAGATGAAATTAACGTGAATGTTATATATACATGTATATTTAGAAAGCTTCTTTTAATACTGTTAGAAAAAGTTCTCGAAAGTTATAAAATTTATGTATAGAACTATGCAGGATGCTAGAATCTTGATCGATTTAAAAATGATTGAAGGCGATCAAGAAGTATATCTTTAAAGTTTTTTAGATAACTTTCTACTGTAATATTTTCCATGTTTAACATTTTTTTAAAAAAAAACAATGATTTTCCAATGGATGGATAGCACTTAAATAATTTAGATACAAATTGTGTGGAATTCCTACTTAAGAAATGTACTAACAGCATAAATAAATGTAATGAAATCCATTAGGATATAGCATTAAACATATTTCGAACATTCAGAAAAAGGCCCATTTTATTGTGAATAGTGACAGAATGAATTTTTACCAGTAGATTGTATGGATCAGTGAATGTACTTGGAAATTTAGGAAAATAATTTATCTTTAAATGTAGTAAACTACTCAACAAATGTAATCCATACAAACAAACTCTTTTTTTTATTCAATATGATGTCTAAAAAGCACGCGATGTCTCCATAAAATACATTAAAAAAATTGAATATTTATATTCGATATATTTTAAGAACTAAATAATATGAATATTTCTTCATTGAACATCAATATTTATTTTCGAGAATATTTTTCGACGCTAGAGCTTTTGCAATTTGGAGCAATAAATTACATCGAGAACGAAATATTATACTTTACCAATTTGTTCCGTATACTACACCTTACAAACTTCGAACTACATGTAGGACAAAAAACCTACACATTCGTTTGTAAACTGCTTCCAGCAACTAGGATGAAATAAGTAAAGTAGATTTAAGTCCTACAGCCTAGATGTCACATTTCTTTTCGAGCTGTTGACATTTACCAAAAAAAAGAGCTTGTTTCACACTTCCTTATTGCTTGTCACTCACGCTTTGGGAGACAAGATGTACACATATACGAGTACAACTGAATAGCCGCTAGTGCCCGAAAGGCAAGAAAATCAATTTTTTTGCTTACTTTATAAAACACTTATTTTCGGTTCTTCTCATACTCGTTTTTTCCCTTCGATTTTGATAAAAACGTGTAGAAATATTTCGAAAGCATTGCAAGTCTTATCTGTTTATGGATTTTTTCTCTGTTATATCTGTATTTTTGTTGCTATTTTTTAAAAGAAAATTGTCCCGCAATATATGCTGTTATCATATATGTCAGTATATGTTTATTTGTCAAAAATAATTTATCATGCATATTTGTTCGATTTTGGAAATTTCATACGATTTACTAACATCATTTTATGAATTATTCATAATAAAGACGCAGTGTAAATAGAACTTTATAAAATATTAATGCATCTATTGGATTCAGTGCTGTACTTAATGAGATACATTTAAAAATTGCCTGTTCATCCTGATATTAAACAACATTTTCCCATTACATAAAGTTTTTTTCAGTTAACCTTTATTAAAACCCTTCTTCAAGATATTGCGTCTATCTGCATAAAACATGTAACATCTCATACTTATTTACTTAATTTTAAACAAGGATATGTTTATAAAGTTTTTTTAAATATGAACTTTTACATTGCCAAACAAATGAAAATTGTTTAGACTAAAACTGAAAAAGTAAGGGTTTTAAATAGTTTCAATCAATTACTGTAAATAATTTACAACACTGTCAACAGATCATTTAGAAATGTATTAAGGAATATTTAAAATGAAACGCAACACTGCAGTGGATGGTAAGTAAAAAAACAAGGAGCAAACACATACAATAGCAAGAAACAATTAAACATTTATATTTGAAAAACTACTCACAAAACAAAACTAGTTCATTGGAAACTTAGTAATGTGTCTAGATGCAAAAACACTGGAGTAACGGTTAGCAATCTAAGCCACGCCACTACATAACTAGTCTAACCACAACTAACATATGCTAAAATTCGACTTCTGAAGTTGGTGGTGACTGTTAAGAAAGCATCATGTAATCACATTCAAAACCAGTTCGATTATTGCAAAGATTAAGAGAATAATATCGGCTAGGAAAGAATCTGTGTGGTGTACGTTAGCTCACGCGTGCAGTATGCAGTCATGTGTTACACTACAAATGAATGGTATTAGATTATTCTGAAGGAAAAAGAGTGCTGTCGGACACAGGTGATCATCCAGTTATCATCTTTTACCTATCACGTTGTCTTTGAATACGAATTAAAATTTATTTGACATCGTGCGAAATGGCTCCCCAAAAAGTGGTTTCGTTCGAATTGTGAGTCATTTCATACATGTGGCTGGACTTTATCTCTCGACATGTCGATGTCAAGTTCAATCTCAGCAACTATAGTTGCGTTCCCAAAAGTGTAACTCAGTTTCGAATACGTCACATTCTGACGTATACATATGTCTAGTATGGTGTAATTTCAGTCGGCATCGTCTGGGCTATGAGGTATATGATACTCTTCCTAACAAACGAACTGACTGCAGATGGCTATTCGGTTCCAGTCTTTAAAAAAACGCTAAAAGTGTCTTGCAGTTTTTAAAAGTTTCTTTGTGTAAAATGGCAGAAAAGTGATTTGGTGAAATGCATCCGTTGGCAGATATATAAATCATTCGATCTACGTGTACTTTTATCAATCTGACTACACTGCACCCTCCAGACGTGCCATATTTCTATCTTCCTGTCTATTTTTAAGTACCCACTGCAAAGTGTACACGTGTAGGGAGGTGTTCATAGATTTCATAGCTAGGTAGATTTAATATGTGGACCAACCTGCCAATCTGAGTCTAATCATTCTCTTAAAATCATTCGTCTCCTGAAACTGCCTTCATTGGCAGAAAACTGGCATTCACTAATATTTTACATGTATCTTATAGACAAAAGCATTCTATAAAATAGTCTCTTTTTGCAGACAAAACAATACGGTATTGGCAATTTCCACATATACACACAGATCCTTTACATATAATCCTGTCGCCCATCCAGTATAGTGGCTATCGACACTGACTACTGCGCCGTAGGGCCTGGGTTCGAATCCCGGTAAAGACATAGATCTTTGTAAACGTATAGTGTCTTCGCGGCATGGTGGGGGGAGGGTGCTTTAAACAGTCTTCGAAAGGTTTAAACATGAGTGGCGGAACGCCTCTGACCATCCCCCAGGAAGTTCTCCCTCAAAATTTGGGGGAAACCGAGATCAATCGTACTGTCACCTGTATGGAATTCAAGGCTAATGCTAACGACAGGCGTACATCTAGCCACTTGACATGATGAATTTCGTTTGTCTCGATCTGACTTCGCCACGCAGGTAGCATTAGAGAGAAACAAAAAGAACTTATTATCCTACCGAAAGTTTTTCAGTGAGTTGTATTTTACTCTTTTGCATTATTAAGTGAATTTAACTTAATATAAAATGATGATTATTATTCTCTTTGCTCTTTCTTGGCCTTGCATTTTAATGTCACGTAGTTTATTACTAATAGTACCAATCACTTCCACACATTTAACTATCAAAAATAAAAAATAATATTTACAAAACAATAAAATGTCAAGATGCAAATAATACATGCGTAGGCCATATTTTGAACATTTCCGGTACATTTTCTTTATTTGGAATAACAAAGGGAAAAAATCGCAATGTAACAGTCCATATAAACTGGGCACTATATATATGTCCAGTCAAGAAAAATCAAATAAGTAACATTTAAATATGAATAAAACGATCTTAAAATGGACAATCAGCTTTTACATTAAAGCTCAACATCATCTGTAGCAAATGCGACGGAAAAGATATTTGTTGACTATAATCTGCTTGTTCTGTAAAACATGTTTTCATAAGCAGTATTTAGTTTGATGTTAGAGTTCATTAATTGTAACTGTTAATGCACCAACTCTTTAAAATACTGAGCTAAAAAGTTCATTTTATTAAAAAAAAGGCCTAAATTTTCAATATTACAGTTAACCAAAAGTCAATTTTAATATCCGCTGAAAGGGGGAGGGGATTAAATTAACTAATACTTCATTAAAATAGTTTTTGTTTTTCTATTAGGCATTTTGTTATAGTCATTGTAATATGTTTTTGTACATTTATGCATTCGGTGCACTCGAAATAAAGATGAATTTTTGAAGTATATTCAAACTAACGAATTGTTGTTAGTTAACTTTCCTGTGTTTGATGCTTTTCAGTTTTGAATACTATAAGATTATTTTTTATTAAATAACTCAGTATGAAGGTAATACAATCAATCATCTTATAATTGAAGAACTACACTACTTTGATGCACTTAATAATAATATTATATATATATATATATATATATATATATATATATATATATATATATATATATAACCTCTGACAATAAAGTTCGGTGAATGAAGTCAGAACGGCTGATCTGGCAACACTGGGCAAACAAAGAGTACTGCACATGCGTTGCGGCAGTGTTGACCATCTTCAAACACGATCCCCATTGTCCAGTTGAGAGTCGTTCGTGTACCTTTTTAGACTTGTTTTTACAAAGTGCTTGTCTAGTGCATTGGTCCTTGATTGAAAACAGGAAAATGAATGAACAAAAGATAAATTTAAAGTTTTGTTTTGAGCTTGGCAAGACACTAACACTAACTTATTTGTTGCTGATACGTCTTTACGGAGATTAAGCACTGTCCAGGAAGTATGTGTACGAGTTGTTCGCCCGTTTTTAAGAAAGCCTGGAAAGTGTTTCTGACAACCCCCGTAGTGAAAGACCAGTGATTTCTGTCACCGACGCAAACATTGAAAAGGTGAGAGAATTAATCCTGAAAAATCGTCGATTAACTGTACGCATAGCTGTACTATGAAGGCTGCATGGTACATTGAAATTTTGAGATGTTTTATGAAATGTTTACACAGGGTACGCCCTCAGTACACACAGCAAGGTTAATGGATTTTGTGCATGACAATATCGGCCCTCACACAGCCAATATAGTCAAACAGTTCCATTAAAAAAAAGTGGTGATACAAATTAAATATCCACCATTTTTGCCTGATCTCAATCCATCAGACTTCTTCCTATTTCCACGACTCAAACTTGCTTTGAAGGGAAAGATATTCGACTATATTTCTAACATCCAATGAAACATGACGATGCTTAGGAACTCCCTCTAAAAAGAAGACTTCTAGCACGTGTATAGCAGATATCAGTGGTTCAAAGATATAGGAGGTGACTATTGCAAAGGAAGTAACTTTCGGTAATATTTTATCTTCGTTTATGTTACAGGAACTATTTCCCGAACTTTATTGTCAGAGTTTGCATGCCGTAAAATCCGGAGTATAACGCTAAACGTCATATAAGGCGCACCCATAATTTTGAGTGGCAATTTGTAATTGTTTGATGCATTCGACGTATAACGCACCCCCCTTTTTTTACGAAGAAATTTGGAATGCATGAATGCAATGCTTGTACGTTTTGAAATCATTTATTCGAAGTATTATTGCAGACGTTAAAAAATAGTATAATTCTCATAACACAATCCTTTAAGTTCATTAAAAAAATTTCACTTCTATTAAATAAACAGTATTTTGATATATGTAGAAATATAATTTTCTTTTCTATGCTCATCTTTTTTTCATTTTTAAAGCTCTCATTTTAATACCCGGTGTATAATGTGTGCTCGTAAATTTCGATCTTACTTTTTGTGTTATAAGTGCGCGTTATACACCGGATTATACGGTATATATGTTTACATGTCAAATGAAGAATTAAAACATTTTTTCTTTTAATTTGAGCCATTTGGTAGTTATTTTTAGACTATTAATTAGATCATTATTGTTATTACTATTAAATAAATTTTTTTTTACATTTATTTGAATAAACTTCAAATAAAAAAAGAAGTTAGAATATTATACTATTTAAATTTACATTCATGTATATATATATATATATATATATATATATAGGTGTGATAATTAAATTTCCGGACTGCGTATGCCCTAGCCATTAGGTTTGATGGGAAAGAGGGAGAAGGGAATTGAGGGGAATATAGTTCAGCTTGATGTGTCCGGTACCGGGGGGCACGTTTTTCCATCTCACTGTTTAGTTCAGTTTTCTTTTTATCCTTGTTTCAGAAAGACGTTGTTGTGTCAAAGTTTTGCTAGCATGACAAACGAAAAAATCAATCTGCTAATAAATTTAAAATTCCTCGTGAAACTATAAAAAAAATCAACTGGATGTTTTAAATTTATAAAGGAGTATTTTTCGAGATAATTGCACTCACATATTCATATTTCTATATATAACACACAGGATTTTTGGAAGATCGTGAGTTTGACGAAGATGATAAACACCAAGGACATGTGATGCTCATTCTTTTGTGTTCAATATCAATGACATAATCATGATTAAATGGTCCCTTGAGGCCAAATGGTCAAACAGCAGTACTGTATTGAGGTCCTGAGAAAGTGGAGATAAAGTGTGAGAAGGAAAAGGCCAGATCTGTAGTATAATGCCATGCGGATTTCGGAACAAGAGAATGCCTCGGTGCACATTGTGCTCTCTCTAAAGCGGTTCTTGCTGGACATCCGCATTATTGTTCTCGAGCATCCATCGTACTAACCAGATCTCACACAATACAACTTCTACCAGTTCTTTAGTGAGAAAAATACATTGAAGAGAACACGGTTTCAGTCTGTAGAATAGATGAAGGCAAAAACGGCATACTTACTGAATATTGTAACACTAAATGAGCCGTAGCACTGCTTTTGACGGGGAAAAACTCTTATGTAGCTATGTGTTCTTAGTAAAGAGAAGAAGTATGTTAATAGGTATTTTTTTGTAGATTGCTTTCAATAACAGATAATTTTTAAGACTAGTCCGTTTACTTATTTGTCATAGTAGTAGTATATATATATATATATATACTCAAGCCTGAAATTAAGGTCACAAGCCTGAAATTAAGGTCACAAACAAGTGTTTCGTCATAATTTTAAAATGACACCAGAAAAACTGACAGAATTTGTATTTTATATATTTTGAAGAATGTTTAGTACAATATAAGCATTCCGTTTTGGAAAAAATGTTGTTTAGTGATCGTTTTTGCAGAACTACTGGATTGAGACTGTTCAAGCATATTGGAATTTCAACTCCAGATTGGTGAATATTGCATTAAAACAAACAAGTTACACTGTTTGCAGTGAAAATGACTTCTCATAATCGTTTATGTTATTCCTTGAGATAAAGAGCCGTTGGTAGGCGTGAAGCTGTTAATTTTAATCGGGGATTGTTCGTTGGTTATAAGTGGCCCGAAATTGAAAGAAAATGGTCTCTTGATTGAGGAATCGGTTTCAAACAAATGATACTTTCACCAGATAGTTCACCAAGGTCGCCAAAGTGATTCAACAGGATCACTACTTTGTATTAATCACAAGATGACGTAGATGGACAATGGCTCCTCGGCTTGTGCTTAACCTCAATGCTGTGTCTGGTGGAATAACTTTCGGGCACACCCTCTACAGCCATGTTGCAGGGACTAGCTTTTACCCCGGAAACCAGGCTGATGCATCGCTTTAAATGCACCCAGAGAGAAAGACTGGATGTTTCGATGCTAAAAGTATCAGTCGGGGACACCACATGAATATAGGTGTGTTATTTCCAATGATGAGTCGAAATGAGAACCAGATAAAGTGATTTTCGTCAAGCCTTTATTTTGAGAGAAACTGGAGCTCCCTTTTATACCTCCTACACTAATCGACATATTTGGTGGAATTCTTGTATGTAGGGGTGTAATATTCGGCAGTCGTACACCAACCACTGTATGTTTTTGATGCGGGTACTGGTAACTCACAGCGCAATAGGGATGATATCCTGGAAGCCTATATGTCCCTGCTCTACTCCGACCTTCAATATTTCCAACCCAATACTCAATTATAATTTTCATCGCGCCCCCTCCCTCCCCTCCATACCATAACAACGTATTGGATTCAATAATACTATACTTTGATGCTAAAGTTACAATACGACTTTAACCTCTTAAGTGTCATTCATCGAAAAGGTTTGGTGGGAATGAGGGAGAAGGGAATATAGCTATATTATAGTATACATACGTCTTTCCGAAATACTATCTTTTCTGTGCACTGTTGTTTATAAAATAATTTCGATGGCTTTGGAATGCAATAAAATGACCTTGCCAGTGTTTGTAAAAAATTTACTAATTTCAGAGGATTTGCTTAAATTGTTTCTTTCTCCCCCCTCAATACATCTCATGCACACGCTTTCGCGAAAATGGCTGTAATGGGGAGCGGATCACATATCTTTTAATCGGCAATTAAGGAATTAATTATAAACCATGTAAATTATCAAATTAAACGTTAATATTTGTATATATATTTTTTATTGATGACATGTTCTGGGGTTAATGGAAATTATTAGACTCGTTCTTAACTTAGTATTGCTAAATTAATTATAAAATACATTTTGCATTATTGATATATTTATGAGTGCATTATATCAGTGTAAATGTGTATTTATTTCTTATTATGTCAGATAAAATCTTTTCCGTATTGTTGTGTTGCTATATTCTTCATGGCATTGTCATATGTCTGCGCAAAAGTTCGTGGCAACTTTGTAAATTGTTCAACAATTTTTTCACAGATTTTATATTTCTGACCTAATTCTGGACTCGTATGTGTATATGCGATATCCGTGTGTGCGTGTGAGATAATTTCAACTTCAGTTTAAAATAAATTACAGATTTTTTAGTAAAATAGATATTTGTAACGTTAATTAAACTCATCTTTATAACAAAAAAATAGATTACTTCAGATGAGAAGTACACTGTATAAGCAACAATTAAAATCGTCAAACTTGAGATGATCATTTTGATTAGAACATTCTACAGCTGGAAAGAGGTTTTTCATTTCACTTTACATTGCTTTTTATTTCATATATTTCAATTGCATCTTAGTGATGAAATTTTTATTAGAACCTTTATATTTTATATGAAATTTACTTAATCTGAATGTTATTTTAGAGCTTAATAATGTTTAAAAAATATTACAACAAGTATTTGTTTTAAGGGTGTTCTCTTTTCACGTTTGTATGGATCTTCGAAATTATGCTTATTTGAAATTTTGTTTAAAACCACTGAACCACATGCATTCATAAAAAGTTATCTCCAGTTAACAAAGTTAAAGTGTTTGGGGGGCATTTATTTACATTTTAAGCTGTCATAGTAAGATTCTGCTGCATTTCATTTATATGCACCTGAATAAAATAATATTACCATAATTGTGTAATGAGTATATTTAATTTTTTAGAGCTGCTTGAAATGCTATGATCTATATATTTATTACGTATATTTCTATAGTTCAGAATCTTATTAATATACACTCATGTTCATTTGAAATTCAAGAAACACAGTAATTATGAGTGTGCAGTTCATATCGTTGTCTTGCAACACCGCATGGAATTTTATACAAATAGAGTTTACCATATGTTTTAAATGGTTCTTGAGAGAGTAACTGATATTAAACTACTATTTTACATGGACATGCAGAAATTTTTGAAGTAAGATTGTAGGGAAGTACAGCTGAAGTTCTCTCTCCTTCACAACCAACTGAAATAAAGTCCTTATTTATGTTCACTGTGCATTTCTAAAATATGCTCAGCTGCATGTAACCCTTTATATGTCTGGATGTCTACAAAGTCAAAATTATAGTCATATACCAAATAATTTAATCTATTACTTGAAATACTCATCCTCAAATCAACAAAAATTGTTTACATTTCTATGTTCGTTCCTCATGAGATAATGCTTATCTAAATAAGTTGAATACACATCTACATTTAATGTTGCAGGGAAGCAATTTGAATGAATTATCGTTAAAAGCACTTCAAATACTACGGTTCCATATAACATTTAACCATCATTTATAGTGTGAATATTCTACATGATGCTTAACATAGATGATGTTACTTTATTGTAGGAATTTAAATGAAGGTATTGTTTATATTGGTGGATGTTATCTTCTGAGAAATTTTCATTTGACGTAAATGTTTAATATAGGATGTAGCTAAATATTTGTTAGACATTATTCCTTTAAAAAAAACAAAATTATTTTTATATTTAAATATTAAATTCTTCTGTTTATTAATACTATATTGACCCAAATAACACTGGGAAAAATAATAAAAAAAAAACCCACTCCCCCCCACCCCGGAGCGTAGACGGCTCTCACAATCGTGCATGTTATGCGTTTTCTGTGAAATCTGCATCTTTGAAATTTTACCTTTTTTTGTCCTAAGTTGATGGAAAACACACTTAATTCAACTAAAACTGTTACAAATAAGCAAATTATTGATGTAAAATTAATTTTTTTGACTAATTATTTATTCTCTGTGGATATCTTTCAAACATGTTCTTGTTTTTGATAAGCATAATTATACATTGCAATTTTCACAACATGTTTTCGAACTGCTTTCGTAGCTTTCAAATCTTCCCTTGAGAGACCTAGTAACGTTATCAAAACATAAAAACTGGTTATACGTGTCAAGCTTTTTAATCCTGGCTATACCTGGATAAAAAGGCATGATATGTATAACAGGTGGATCTTAACACTTCGACATTTTTGCGAGTGGAATCACAACACTGTTATCTTAATCATTTAAAATGCTTTTGTTAGTAGGTGGAGAGACTGATAACGTGCTTCACCTATCTCTAACTTAAATTTTAAGTGATCCATTTTGAATTTTGGAGGAATTTTATTTGATATTGCATTTTGCTTGCACAGAAACCACGAATTTGCAACAGCTGAAACAAGGAATATAATACGTCCAAGAGACTTTGACGGTAAAGAAAGATCCGAGATTGTCTTTCTATTTGAAATGTTTCCATGTTTTTCTTCCTCGCTCTCATCTCCTTTCAGTATACGTGGTTCATATGTTTTGTTCGCAGTCTTGTCATCATCCGAGAGATAAAAACGTTTTGATGAAGTTCAATCTGATTTATTCATCAATTGCAAAATTCCTTCTTGTGTGAGAATTCTCTCTTCTTCTTTTAGACACCTGAAAAAAGTTTTTGTACAGTATTCCATAAAAAATAATACACAATGTATCAGAAAATTTTATTATTGAAGAAGAATAAATATTTAAACCTTATCTTACCAACTCCCACCGGAAAGACCAGATTTTTTGGGGGGAGGGGGAGAAGAGATATGGATAGAGATATCTGATTAAAGCATGAAATTCCATACTCCTCATTAAATGTGTAAAAGATATAATGAGCTGCAACAAAGATCCAGGGAAAGAAAAATGGACTCGTCCATGGCAACCTCAAGAAAATATGTTTTTAACTACATAGAATATATTTCATTTTTTGTTTAAGCTTCTATCAATATTATCAAAACAGAAAATCAACCTCACATGACAAAAACTTGCCTTTATAGCTGCAATGAATCAAGTAATGCCCAACCCGCACGAACATTTGGGTAAAGAAATACCGAGTCCGACAAGCAACATTAAGAGTATAATTAATATTTTTTCTCAATTTATAATTACTTAAGGCTACACATTACCCTAAAAATTTCATTTTTACCGAAATTTTTTTTTTTGCATGTTTTGGTGGCACATATCATTGAGATGCTTGCCACGAAATTTCAGACCGGTTAGAAAATTAGTTTTTAAGATATTTGAAGTTTTATGAGCTATGGTTTTGGTTTCGGTTTCCTTTTAAAGCATTTCTTCACACTTAAGTTGAATTAAAAACATTTTTGAGCTTTTAGTTTGAAATGGTTATTCATTCCAATTTTCATTACTAAAATCCTGTCTGCTTGATTATGTTTTGAGTTTTTTGAGTTCTCATAATTAATTAATAAAGATTAATTTCATGGCCAATTTTTGCTTTAAAAATAGTTTATATAACTTAAAAGCTTTATCATTATTTTTTCCTGTAGAGAAAATGCCATGACAAATGCGTTCTGGGTTTCTGTGAGAAACAATATTTCAAAGAGATGGAATACTACTGAAAATGATGCATCTAAAAATCAGTTCTCAGCTGATTCTGCAATTAGACTTCTGAATACAAGTATTCTGAATTCAAATGCTGCAGACATAACTGAATATTTTTTGCTGTACCAAACTACATTATACTAAATATATTGTAGTACTATATTTTAGTATTTTAAAGTCGTACGACAAGAGCTAAAACTTCCTAAACTGCACAATTGAAAACTGAAAAAAATTAAATTTTATGAGCAAACCTGACTATTTTTAGCTTAAGTTAGTATCATTATTATTTTTTACATAATAGCTCCGTGTTTCAAAACTTTTTGTGAAATATTAGGTTAAGATAAAGCTGAATAAATTGACGTCTTAACAAATGCTATCAATATTATGCAAAAATATATTTTGAATTAAAAATATAATTTTCAGTCACATTTAAAAAAAAGTGTTTTAATGTAGAACATACATTGGAAAATAACATATTAAAAACTTATAGTTTTACGAACATTATAAGTTTTTGTTTTATGACTTTACACACTTTAAATGCGTTTTTCTCAGACTTTTATGTTTGAAGGTATAAGTATTTTCTAATCCCTAAGGCATTTTTCCTGTTAAAGATAGAGCCTTAATTTTTTTTGTATATACTCCCAAATGTATGTTCTATAAAAGTTAGTATGGATTTAGGGCTGAGATTTCTAGTTATTTTTCTAAAAAAATACTAAATTTGATATTTTAAAAATGTTTGTGTTTTTTCCAGATTTTTCTAGAAAAATAATTTTTAAAAATCAACAAGGGAAAAGATTATCAAATCCATACTAATCCATACTTAAGAATCATAAAGAACTTAAAATTACTAAAAATTTTTAAAAATTGAGTCTTTTATAAGAGTTTGAAAAAACTTCAAAAATTTCTAATTTTTTAAAATTGTAAAATAATGGCTGGTCAAACTGACTTTTTGCTTACAGAATCAGCGTAATGTTATAATCTAAATATAAAACATGAATTACTTTTACTGTAACTGTCTCCAAAAATTTTTTTTTGAAAAAGGGTACCGTGTAGCCTTAAACATTAATACAAAAATTTGTATTTAGGCATTTAGAAATATATAGATAATTACCTTTCTTCGACGGATAAACAGAAGACATGTTTTCATTGTGTTTGCAAACAATGCTATATTCGCCTGATGAAAGTAAAACATGGACTACAACCACTGTATGTTGATAATAAGGGGTATTTTACACTTTCTGAAAACATGCTCAATCGTTGAATTCGGGAAGAAGATTCCAGAAGCAAAAACGTATAAGAATATCTAACCCACATGATCATGCGGGTTGGATCTTAAAGGGTTATGACTTAAAGTGCTTTTCTAGGATATAAAAACTAAATTGCTATTCGTGGTATCAATGAATCACATTTGATGTTAGTCCGCCATATTATATTGAGGATGATTTTCAATCCTTGTGTTTGTTGTTGTGACAAATAAAGTTGAAGCATAGAAAACACTCTATCATCTAACGAAATAGATATTGAACTCTTGTAATGTATAGAAATTATGTGGGGTATCATGAATGATAGACAGAACATACATTTAATTAATATTAGTTTAACACAATAACATATTAAAAATAATTTACTTTGTTCCAAATACCATGCTAAAAATCTTTGTTGTGTTAAGTGATATAAATATTGACATTTAATTTAAATATTTTTTTTCTTCTAAAAATTAAAACAATATTTTAAAAGTCTTACATTTTACTTTGCACATCCTGCAGTATGACGCGTGTAGATATTGTCTAAAATTAAAATTAATGTATAGCATTATCTTTTAAACGTACCATTTATAAGAAATGTAAGAAAAACTCAATGCAAAAATATTTTAAAAACAGCTGATGTAGATAGAATTTATAATTATTTCCAAAAACAAAAATGATTATCTAATTTTCTTTTAAGGCATTTTTTCCTCATAAAAATGTACGTGAATCTATCGGCAATATTGAGCCTTGCAAATTGGAATATAAAATAAGTAATTATAGCAGATATCTAGAAAAAAAGACACTTTCTACGATATGTGGAATAGCTTTATAATACTAACCAAATTCAAAGCATAAATCCGCTTTAGTACAGCACATATTAATATTTATTTTATTTTATACGGTGGATTACAAAAGAAATATATAAAAAATGTTTGTAATAAAATTTCCAAAAGTTTTTTTTTATCTAAGTAATAATTAAAAATAATGTTTATTCTATGTAATTAATTCGCTTAATAAATCGGAGTATGTATACTTTATGGGAGTAAATATATGGAAAAAATCCCGGGATATATATTTGTGTCAATATTTGACTTGGATTTTTTTTAATATACTCGGAGATTTCAGCCGTTATTTTTATTTATCTTATAATGGAATAACTGTACAAATACTTGTTTAAGCACGTATTATTTTTTTATAAAATATTAATATTTTCATGTATGATGTAGTAAATACTTTTACAAACTAAATTGTGCGCAAAAAACTTCACATGAACAAATATAATAATTCCATGATGTGTATATATCAGCGTTTCTCAAACTGTGGGGCGCATCCCCCTAGGAGGGCGTGGTAATCCTTCTAGGGGGGCGCAAACATATCGAAAACAAAAGATTTTTTTAAAAAAAATATCAATTTACTAAAATTAAATCGAAACAAAATATATTGTGAGATAATAAAAAATACATATTTACACTGATAAAATACACTTATATATGTATCAGTATTTCACCATGTATTTTATAATTAATCATAACGATACTAAATTAAGAACAAGTTTAAAAATTACCAGTGACCCCATGGGCTTGTCATACAAAAAATATACCCCAAAATTAATATTTATCTTGATAATTTGTAAGGTTTATAATTCATCCTTTAGCTGCTGTGTATGTGTGTGTGTGGTTTAAATGTACGTCAATCGCTCCCCAATACCACCGTTTTCCTAGTAGGCTCGCGTGTGGGATATATTGGGGTGAAGGAGGGGACGCGAAAAGGAAGAAATAAGCAAATACTATGAAATAAGTAAATCCTTCGCACACTGTCAAGGTCCTTCTATTACATTCCAAAGTCTTCGGAATAATTTTATTGATAGAAGTTCACGCAAAAGATTGTAATTCCGAAAGACGCATATATACGTCCGGAGCAATGGTCGTTTGTGCTTAGCGAGACGTTTATATACGTCGGTGGCGCTTGAGAGGTTGAAGTCGTGTTGTTGCTTTTGAATCAAAGTATAATGTTGTTGAATTCAAAACATTGTTATAGAATGGAAGGGGGGCGCGATGAAAATTATAATTCAATTTTGGGTCGCAAATAGTGAAAGTTTGAGAAGCACTGGTATATATATAACATTATTTATTTTTCTCAATACCTATCAAGTGTGTTGGAAATATAAACCTTCTATTTGATTTTACCTCAATTTTCCATCTCACCTGGAATTTCTGCTAATCGAAATGTAAGCAGATCGTGTTACTATTTAATCATACTGCGATGGAACAGACCGCATGTATTTAACATAAAATGTATAAATCTTTTTATATACTCTGGCCTCAAAAAGTTAAGGTACAACCGGGTTTTTGTGTCTAATTTGCAAATGAATGAATGTAGAAACAAAAAATTTGGAGGATATGTGCATTAAATAGTTTTTTATTGAATGCGTCATAGAAATTTGTATAAGTGTATTGCAAAAACGATTTATAACAAAAAAAGCAATCTCTGCGGAAAAGTCCATTCTTGGAGAAAACAGCACATCACAGTGTTATGTGGTAAAATGGCATAAAAACAATACAAAAATGGGTTCTAATAAGGAATGTGTCCACCCCTAACTTGAATGCATTGGCGGCATCGATTTCCCATGCTGTTTATTAAGTTGTCGGACACCGGAATAGGAAGCGAAGACCAGACACAGAGTAAGCCTTGTTTCAGCTCATGTATCGACCTTGGAGGAGGATTTAAAGCAGCAACCTCTCTGCCAAGATAGTCCCAAAGATGTTCTATCGGATTCAGGTCTGGAGATCGAGCTGGCCATTCCATTCGTTCCAAACCGTGATCCTCCAGATACTCCTCAACAATCCGAGTTCGGTGAAGTCGTGCATTATCATCCATCAGAATGAAGTCGTTATATGGGTGGACATATGGATCAAGGATCTCATCCCGATATATAAGACCAGTTACGGTTCCTCCATGGAACACATGCAGGTCAGTGTGGCCACCGAGCGAGATCCCTGCCCAAACCAGGATTCCACCACCTCTATAACTGTGTCTTTCGACAGTGTTGGATTGATGGTATCTAGTGCGCTGTTCCCTCCAGATCAGTAGACGCCCTGAATCACTCTCCATTGTAAATCTGGACTCGTCTGTGAACAGCACAGAAGCCCATTGTTGCTGCGTCCAAGAAACATGTTCTCTTGCCCAGCATAAGCGGTTCCTTCGCTGTCGTCCGTTGAGGGGAACGCACACAACTGGTCTTCTTGCATACAGATCTGTATTGTGAAGACGATTTCGCACCGTAGTAGCGGAGATTCTTCTTCCTGATGCTTGAAAGTGGTCTGCAACGAGCTGCGGCACAGAAGTGGTTATTCTCCTTCGTGCCGAAAGAGCTAGAAAACGGTCTTCTGCATGTGTTGCTGCTCGTGGTCGGCCTGGAACAGGTCTTCTGGACACAGAATCTTCAGATTGGTATTGATCCCAAAGTCGCTGAACAAGACTACGAGACACATTGAGACATCTAGAAGCATCAGCCTGCGACAATCCCATTTCCATCCATCCAACTGCCCGCCACCTTAACGAATTGGGTAAACGACGTCTCTGAGACATTTTCTAAACTCTATTGACTATTGTCCCCGAAACTGCCAACAACTGTTGAAAATCAACACAACTTACACACAAAAGTACGAAAGCTTGATATTTGCATATTTTTCTCTCACTCATAAATATACGTTCTTTTCTATAAAATAAAAGTGGTAGCAATCGTTTTTGCATTAATGTTTTTAAAGTTCGTTATCATTCATGTAAACTATGCATTTTATTGTTACTGCCATTTTTTTTATGGTGAGCTTCGAAAAACATGTTGTACCTTAACTTTTTGAGGCCAGTGTATAAATACATGTGTTTGCTTCTTTGTGAGATTGAGGAATTATTATGATATTTCTTAAGATGTTAGCATGATTGAATATGTTAATACGTTTAGATTTAGAAATTGAACTGTATGTTTCAATGTTAATAAATTTAATGTTTAAAGTGTTTCAGTCTCATTGCGTAAATGACCACGCATTAATATCATTATAATCAGGAACAGAGGTTATGGGACTCAAATTTATCCAGAAAATTTTTTAAAATTAGTATTAAGTGAAGAAATATATGACTAGAAATGCAACGAGCAGCCGTTTGTCCTATTATATTTTATTTCAATATTCAGTAAAGAAGTCTGCACTCTCTCCAAGCCATGACAAAAACGAGAGCTCTATCAGCGTTGATCAGCAGCGAGTGAGTCCTTAGAACACGTGTCTTCTTTTAGTCCGGCGAAAGTAGAAGTCAAAGTTCCTATGCGGGAGGTGGGTTGAGTTGTCCTGGTAGGACGTTTAGCCCAACTGACACTTGTGGGGCTGGGGATTCATCACAATTTTCCCCCTCCGCATGGCTCGTACAACAACAGGGATAGGATCACTGACGACATAAGTATGACTGAAAAGTTAGGTATATTGTTTTTTAAAACTTTTATGAATTACTTTGATAATCGTCATGGTGTGGAGTACCTAATACTATGTTATACAAATACTCAAAATACTTCCGATTAAGTGGTTACAACCGAAAACAACAGTATCACAATCACTGATTATTACAGCAATATATTGTTGATACATTGTATTTACAAAGCATGATAACATATTTCAAAATAATACAATGATATACTAATGAAGATATTAAACAGATATGACAATTCTTTATTGAATACACTGAAAAGTGGATATTTACAACAATATAGGTACGAAACACAATTTGTCTCAACTGTAAACAAGGTATATTTTTACAATTGTAACTTGTTTAAGACATAAGTATAGAATAGCAGAAATTGAGTTTTCATTCATGACTTAACTTTAAATTATCAGGGGAATATATAGAAATATCTTAATTTAGAAATATAGGCAATTTAGTGATCTTTCTTCGCCAAAAAATTTGGTTTATTAATTTCATAAGTGACTTACGAACATTGCTCTATTATTTCATAAGGGCCAGAAAAAGGGGAGCTCAATATTTCCTCCTATTAGGATACTGGAACTCTTCATACACAACAAGATCACATGGGTTGAATTTTTTTTCAATACAGCGAGCATCATATGTAATCTTATTTTTAATATGATAATCTATTGTTCTCTGCAAAGCCAATTCACGTGCTTCATCAACAGGTTCATAGTAATTATTCTGATCTATAGGTAATTGATATAGCAAGAGACCAAATAGCAAGTATGCTGATGGGTGTTTAGTTATTGAGTGTGGAGTTGAGTTATATTCATTACACACTTGGTCTAGTAGTTTTGTTTAAAGAATTTTAGTAGATGATGCACTTACCTTGCATTTAAGTCTAGTAACAAGAGATTGATTGACACGTTCATTTTTACCATTTGTTTGAGGGTGATGAGCTGTAGTTAACAAATGTTTAATATTATAATGTCCAAGGAATTTTTTTAATCTGGAAGAAGTAAAGGCACCATTTCTATTAGTTAATAATTTTTCAGGAATTTGGATTTGAAAGACTTGTTTTAAGATATTTAAATAGGTTTTAGAATTTTCATTTTTTGAAGGAAAAGCCCACACATCTTGTTGCATGGTTAATCACAATGTGCAAAAATTATTTTCTTGAATTATAATAGTTGAAACCTCAAAACAAAATATCCACAAATATAAACTCAAAAAGTTTACTGGTAGGTGGAACTTGTATAACCCAAATTTCTTTTGTTTCCTTTTTTTGTTAAGCTGACATACCATGCAATGTTTAATTAATTCACTAATATCAGTTGTAATGCTAGGCCAATAGTATTGAAGTGAAATTAAATTCAACATTTTTTGAACACCAGGATGACCAAACTGCTCATGAGCTTGATTTAACAGTTTTAATCAATAAAAATGGAAAACTATTTTATGTAAATGTTTCTTTTTAATTACTATTACATCTTTGATCTCATGGTATTTAGGTCCACAAAGATTATCATTCTTTTGATGAGTTTTAATTACATTAATGTCAAGCAAATGGCTTGAATATTGAAGGTGATGAACAACCGGATGCCTGGGTAACATATCTGCTTCAATGTTAGTAGAACCCTTTAAATATTTAATTTCATAATCATCCATACTTTGCTTTAATGACCAGCGGAATACTCGACCTCTTAAATTTTTAACATTTTTTAGCCCAACAAGAGCTGCATGATCAGTATGTATGATAAATATTTGGCCATGTAGGTAGTGATAAAATTTATTTAAAGCATCTATTATTTCAAGACATTCTAACTCAGTTATAGCATAGTTTTTTCGTAGTCTCTTAAGGTTCTAGAATGGTAAGCAATTGGGTGTAACACATTTGAGGCATCAGGTTGTTTCAACACAGCTCCAACACTTTTTTTATGATGCATCAACAAAAACGTGACAAGTTAAGTCAGGATCATACAAATGTAAAATCGGCTTCATTATTAAACTTTCTTTTAGTTTCTTAAATACATTTTGATATTCACCAGTCCAATTAAATTTCGCATCCTTTTTAATAACTTATTTTATGGATATCTAAGGTCAGCATATTCTGGAATAAACTTATGATACACATTTATTGAAGCCAAGAACCTTTGAAGTTCTTTTACATTATTTGGCAGTTTCAACTTTTTGATAATGTCGACATTAGTATTATTTGGAGTAACTTTACCCTCTTCTGTTTCATATCCCAGGAAGTTAATTTTAGTTTGGGCACAGACACATTTAGATAGTTTCAATTTAATATTTTTTCTTTGTCAAATGTCAAAAATTGTCTTCAGATGATTCCAATGTTCTTTTTTTGACGAAGAAAAGACTATGATATCATCGAAATAATTGCAAGCAAAATCTATTTTATACTTAGTTAATATTTTTCGAATTAATCTATTAAAAACTACAGGGGATACCTTAATTCCAAATGGTAATCTGCACCACTCATATAAGCCAAAATTAGTGCAGAAAGCGAGTATCTCAGTATCCTTTGGGTGAATGGGTACATGCCAATAACCGGAAGCTAAGTCTAAAGTTGAAAAACGTTTTGCTCGAGTTAACTTGTCTAATAAACTATCCATAATAGGCAATGGTTCAGAATACGCTTTACATAAAGCATTTAATTTTCTGAAGTTTATACAAAGTCTGGTCTTTTTACTTTCATCGCGTTTAAAAGCTAAAGTCACTGGGGCTGAATAGGGACTATTACTTTCTTTAATTAACCCAGCTTGCAATAATTTCTCAACTTGACCCTTAATTTCTTTTTCCTGAATAGTAGAAGTACGATAAGGTCTGAGGTGAACTATTAAGTCAGATTTGAGTATAATTCTTTGAGGTTCAACTCTTAATTGACCTACATCATACTTGTCTTTAGAAAAAATTGAATCATAATGGGAACGTATTTCGCTTAACTCACACCTATTCTCTATGACAATCTGCGGTAGAGCATTTTGATCATCAGAGATCTGATAATGAGGAGGAGTTACATATATTTCCTCGTTTATATGTAAAAAATATTTTCGTTCATTTTTTTTTTGTATTTATTTTATTTACAATATTTCTATTTTGTTTTATTTATAGATGACTGCAGTCAATATTAAGGTTAAATTTTGATAGTTCTGGTAGTCCAAGTATAAGATAGGGTAAAGTGTGATCTACAACATACATCGTTACTAATTTAGAAATAGCACCTATTTTTAGATAAAATGAACACATGTCTTACTCAGATTAATTATACCCTGGGTTTGTTGTACAATTATGTTTTGAGCATTTTTCTTTTTTAACTGGTGCTTACTTACAAAATTATGAGATATAATGGAGATAGTTGAACCGGTATCAAGGATACATGGTAAGGGTTTCTTTTAATATATCCAGATATTTCCAATAATTGTCAAATTTGGGATTCTTCCGTTGGAGGGTCAACATTTGGGTGCATAGGTATTTGAGGGGGTATTTGTATTGCCGAGAGTCTGAATGGACAAGTTTGAGCCCAATGATAGGCATTTTGAAACCCCTGGCACTCGCAAAATCTATACGGATTAGGTGGTTAGTTACTCTCAAAGTGCATTTTCGGACTGTTTAACGTTCTAGGAGTTTGGTTAGGAACCTGGCTTTGGGCAAACTTATTTGGCCTAAAATGTCTAGGTTTCCAATTTTGATAGTTTTCCCTAGAAACATTAAATATTGGGGCTCTACAATTACTATAGTTTTCAATTTTGTTCTGTTCACTATTTTGAATTTTTAATAATTTAGTCTTGGTTACTATCCCTTCTGTTGGGTTACTAGGAGGACTTATAGTGAGTAACTGCCTTAAATTAAAGGGTAAGCCATCTGTTAATCCTTCTAATATCATAGATGTGGGTAAATTTAATTGTCTGCCAATTTCAAGTTTTTCATGGAAGTATTGAGCAATTTCCTTTCCATTAAAAGTTTTTTGCGTGAAATCATTTAAACTAGTAATTGATGGCGCAAGATATTTTTCGGTTAAGAAACAAGTGAATTCCTCCCAAATGTTAATTTTATCATAAAAATTAATATAATTCGTTAAGGCACTGTTCTTTAAATAGTTAGATATATTGGTAAATTTCCAAGAATTATCTAGGTTCAATTTTTGACATTTATCATTGAAGTATTTTAACCATGAAATTACTAGCATATAATTATTTGGATCAAAAGCTATTAATTGGTTTGGTTGATTTAATTGGTTTTCAGCAGTTTGAGTTTTTGATATATCATTTGTTTCCGTCATATTTGTTCTTTTACCAGCACGTAACTGCAAAAATAGGTTAAGAATAGAATAAATGAAATTAAAATTTAATACACAGAAAAACAGTATCAAAAAGTTTTACATATCACCAAACGATCAGAATTAAAAATAATTATACGCAAAGGAAATCAATGCAATTTAAAAAAAAAAATACATATACCAAAATATAAGAAATCAAATAAATATACCAAAATATAAGAAATCAAATAAAGATACCAAATCAAGCATTAACTTATTCAAACTTAATAATGAATGCAAGTCACACACAATTATAAAGAATTTACCATAATATAGAATTCTAAGTAATTATTTTGCGAACTTAAAATAAGTAAACTTACGAAGTTGAAGCACTTGAGAACATCCCAAAATTTTAGCATTGGAAATGTAAGGATACCTTTGATTATTCAAAACGAAGTGTTTAAAAAGTTTTCCTTTCTTTTCTCACTGCCCACACTTTTTTGAATTTAAAGACGCACTGGTAGACTTTTGTTCTGTTTATTATCACAATGGGTTTCTTAGAGAATTTTCTCGACACAAACATATACTTTTAATTCTGTTGATTTTCGAAGTGAATTTTTTGAAAAAACTTTATTTTAAATAAATCGTATTCTGATCTATGTAGCCGTACAAAGTTTTACAACAAATAGCTATGTTGCGCTATTATTCAATTTTTGAAGCAGCCATTTTTATTCTTGTCGCGTGTTCACATCCTGCCGGCTATTATCATGTTTTGGAGGAATTCTTGGATTGACAGGAGAAATGCAGCGGGCAGCTGTTTGTCCTATTATATTTTATTTCAATATTCAGTAAAGAAGTCTGCACTATATACAAGCCATGACAAAAACGAGAGCTCTATCAGCGTTGATCAGCAGCGAGTGAGTCCTTAGAATACGTGTCTTCTTTTAGTCCGGCGAAAGTAGAAATGCGGAGGTGGGTTGAGGTTGTAATGGTAGGACGTTTACCCCAATTGACACTTGTGGGGCCTGGGATTCATCATATATATATATATATATATAAACGATTTCTGTTACAAAAGGATTTATGAGTAGGGAGGAGAATGCAATACGATGGAAACGATACAGTATGGAAATATTGACCCACTGACTTCTAATAACTACCATAGATGGAAGCAAGATATAGAAACAAACTTAATGGATCGTGACTGCAGGGACATTATAAGTAAAAGGTGCAGAACAGTCACCGTCAAAAGATTCATCTTATAAGGAAAAGCGGAATTTCAGAACCAGCAAAAACCATGCATTCTCAACCATTTATTTGAATATTACTAAATATTTAAGGCCCCTAATATCTAATACGACTGATGGAAAATAAACATGAAACATACCATACAAAATTGTCCACTCTGATAGTAAAGCTAGGCTAATTGGTTTGATCGATACTTTTTCTCGAGTGGAATTTAAGGAGAAATGATTGGACTTTATGGTGCAGACTTTAACTATCTTCTTGACTTAACTATTTTCTTGGAAATTTTCAGAAAAATATAAAGCTTTCCAACTGATAAGATATTTACCTTTTATATTTAAGCCAATCGTTCAATTGATGTACAGATGGAAGGATTCAAAGTTTACCTTCCATCAAGTATTAGTAGAGCTTATTGCAGGAAGAACCACGATTATTATAATGAATTAGTGACAGCGATCTCGTTGCAATGAATAGTACAGTTCGGAAAATAACAAAGTAATCAAGTTAATATATATATATATATATATATATATATATATATATATATATATATATATCATGTCAAATGCCACAAATATGAAATAATCGGCCATTTTGGAATGAATTGTTAGTCGAAAGCAAACGTTCGAGGAAGAAAAATCCACGACATGCAAATACGCATATAGCCCAAACTTGCATGAGTGAAAAGGATTCAAAAACGAATCGTTTGATCATTGAGAGTGCAGCATCATCCCACTTTTCCGGAAAACGTGAAATGTTCGAAACTTTCATGTCTCATAAAAACACGAAAGTTTCTTTGGAAAGAACTGCGACATAGGCAAATTGAAGGTATAAAAACTGTACGCCTGAAATTTGCATCTTACAACGTTTTATTAAAGGATGTGATCTACTCCTCTCCTAATCAGGCATACTTTGATCAATGGCCCGAAATTAGACAAAGGTAAATGGACTTTCATTGAAAAAAAATGGATCAACTAGCGTCTTTGACCATAACAATTATAAGATAGTGATCGACAAGTTATATAATGGACATTATAGATGTTATCCAAAGAACATCAGAGGAGGAACAGACCCAAAGGGAGATGTCATGGAGACCACTGCAAAGAAAGGAGATTCCAAAAAGTAGACTGAGAAGATGAGGCACATCAATGTTCAGTATATCTCAGACTCTTTTAATATTGTTAGGGGATTAAGTAAATTGAATGCTAATTAATTAGATTGTATGTCTTGCCAGCAAGCAAAGATGAACAGAAAATTGTTTAAGTCGATCTGAAACATAAGGTTCACCAAACCATTTCAATTGGTTCATACTCATATCTGTGGTCCATTTCAAAAATAAATTCAGCAAAGATACATATATTTTATAACCTTTATTGATAATATGTCGCATAAAGTTCTTTGTTTTCTTTTAAACCGAAATGAGAGAGAGATGAAGATGCTACCGCATTGCAGAAATTCCAGGTATGTGCTGCTGGGTCGTGATTTAATGTGCTTAATTTAATTATTTCAGTAAGATGCAATAAGCGATGTTCTTATTGTTTAAACCTCGTCGAACAATTAGAAAAAGTTGACTTTAAAGTTGAGTTTATTAACACCTATTCACTTGAACTGAACGGAGTTTCGGTAAGATTTAATTATACAGTTGAAGGTAGTACAAAAGTATTATTAACAATCAGTAATCTTTCAGGCACATTTTGGGAAGAAGTTTTGGTAGATTTTACATATTGCTGGAATCTCGCATGATTCATAAGAAGGAGAAGAAATTGCCTCTTTTGAGATTTTTGGAGGTTACAAACCATCTTTGTCTCATGCAAAGGCATTTGGAACAATTATCTACGTTGGCGTTCCAAAACAGCAGCAAACAAAGCTGCAAATGCGTACTAAAAAGAGAATCATGGTAGAATACTTGATGAAAACAAAATATTATAGAATTTATATTCCTTCAAAAAGAAAAAGGCCATAGAGACCTTTAAAGTTTCAATTGGGGATAGAATGATTTATAATTGCAACAGAGGTTAAAATGTGAAAATCAGAGGAATGAAACTCGATCCTTCCTTTACTGACCCACCTGCTTAATATACGCGATCACAAAATTTTTTGGAGAAATCGAAAACCTAAAATTCAGATCAACGTACAACATTCTCTAGAAGTTACTATAAATTTTATAATAAAAGCTCTTCAAGACCAGAAGCGGAAATTGAAGATTATCCCTTAACTTTTTTTTTCGCTTGGTTGCATTTCTGCAACATATTATTTATTTTAATTTAACAGACTCAATATTTTTTTAATTACCTACAAATCACTTTCAGAGAAAAAAGGATTACTGCAACGAAATGCATGCTAATTTTGTCACTACACGGTAGTACATTTTTTCCAGAAATCACAACAATTACAAAAATCTCTTATGTCTCAAAAGCAGTGTTTTTGCTATAAAAATAATCCAGTATATTTTATGCTTCATCTTGCTTATTGACGAAATAAATTACCAGGTAAGAAATTTAAACATTTTATGATGAATAATAAAATCCTCATACAAAAAAAACGTCTTGTAATTTACAGCACTACTGCTCAATATTTCACTTTTGCAATCAGAAAAATGACTGAAATTCAATTTAAAACTGCTTAATTTTTGTTTTCATAGTTTCCCCTTCTATTATTACTTGAGAACTAGCTGATATAATTTTTTCATAGAAATTTTAAAATTTGTGAATTTAAGGGTTAAACGAGATTCAACTACATTTGGTAAAGAATCTGAAGAGTCATACTTTGACCGGGCAGAAGAAACTTACGATGGTTCAGAAGATGTCAATATTGACTATTCAGCACTAAACTGGATCAAAAAAGCCATTCCACGTAAAGACGGAAATAGAATAGATATCTTCTACTAATTTTCTGTCCAGAAAGCTAGTTTCTGACCAAGAAAAGACATCAAAGAATTTTGGGAAAATTATGATCTTGATTATAAACCAGAAAATTTTAAATTTTCAGGCATATATAAATATTCTGGAGTGGGGTAAAGACCACAGAGGACTCCCAATTTGAAGCTCATTAGGCATGACTAGCAAAGACACCAATTTCTCGTTCTTTTCAGGAAGAAAAATTGATTTCCACGATTCCAGACCGTAGAAGGAGGCAAAGCACATGTAAATCAGCACCATGAAGAAAAGAAAGTTTGGAGCCTAATACTAAGAACAGAAACAGTTATAGTGATTGGCTACCAATGTATCTACACCAATAAAAAGCTTGAAACAGATAATATAGTAAGACACAAAGCTCGTTTAATCGCACAAAGATTTAACCAAATGAAAGGAAATAATTATGATGAAGGTTTCTATCCAGTCATAACAATTTTTCTTTTGTTTGATTAACTTTTACCACACTGGTCAGTTTGTATCACTGGTTTTCATGCGACAACAAAGGAGTAATTAAGGTTTGAAGCATCCATATCATATTTGCATTTTTAAAAAGCCATTTACGCTACACAGAGTGGACATGAATGGTTTCATAAAATTTTGAGGGTCTTAGAAGAGCTAACTTTCACAAAGCTGAAATGGCCTAGAGGCGTTTTTATCAGTCTAACATAGTATTACTACTTTACGTTGATGATATCGTATTTTTAAGAAAATTCGAATCCCTGGTACGAAAGACCATAGAAATCTTAGGAAGAAAATTTAATCTTGAAGTTCTAGTAAAAACTAAAGCTCTACTTTGTGTCCAGTTTTCAGAAAATAATGGAAACATTTCTATCAGCCAAACTCGATACATAGAAGAAATTTATAAAAGTTTTTTTCTTCTTTTTTTGATATTTATCCTCCAATATCATCTTGACCAATCGCCAAGAATAGTATACTCAGAATCTCAAAGTCCATCAACAGGTACAGATATACACTGGTGTGCAAAACTTAAGCAACAGGTGGGTTTATTGCCATAACTTCACGAAAAATCATCTGAGAGACATTAATTCAGAAATGAGGGAGAGTATTATGTACGTAAAGGATGACGAAAGCATCGGCCCTGAAAAAGAAATACAATGCATACGGTATGGAATCAAACAAAAACAAGCTTTATTGAACGCACAGTATCGTTACTCATGAGGGTCTACCCAACAGGAAGGACAACAAGCAGATGTTTCTTAATATGGTACATGCCCTCCCCTCACTGCAATGGTTGCTTTGCACCGTCTCCGCATACACAGAACCAGTTGGTGCCACATTTCTTGCGGTAGGAGTGCCCATACTTCAATCAGCACCTTTTTGAGTTGTTGGGTGTTCTCCGAATGATGTAAGCGTGCTGCAATACGTCTCCCTAAAGCATCCCATACATGTTCGATGGGATTTAAATCTGGGGAGTACCCTGGCCAATCCATTTGAGTGATATCTTCACTTTCCAGCAGCTCCTCAACAGCAAGAGCCCGATGTGGCCGTGCATTGTCATCCATAAAAATGAAGTCTGGGCCAATGGCATCTCGGAACAGACACACATGTGGAAGAAGTGCCTTCTCACAATAGCGATATCCGGTTACAGACGCTCTATCGAAAATGTGAAGCTCAGTTCGCCCGTTCAGCATAATGCCTCCCCAGACAAAAACTCCAGGACCACCGTAATGGTGTCTTTCCTTGATGTTACTGGTATAAAACCATGTCCCGATCACTCTCCAAATTAAAACGCGTAGAGAATCGTTCCTGCTACTGAACCGACTCTCATCCGTAAAGAGAACACGACTCCATTGATCAGTTGTCCAGTTTTTGTGCTCTCTGCACCACTGTAAACGGTGGCGTCGGTGGTCAACTTTCAACGGGAGGCAGCGTTCAGGACGGCGGGCGAATAGGCCCCCTTTGTGAAGGCGTCTGGCCACAGTAAACCGCGACACTTGTCTCCCCGTTGTTGTAGTGAGTTGCTGAGCAATGGCGCTTGCTGACTGCCGTCGGCCACTTTTCGCCTGCAGGATGATATATCGGTCATCCCTTGCAGTTGTCGTCCTCGGGCGGCCACCACCAACCTTTCTAACAGCTGTACCTGTGGTTTGGAACGCTTTCCAAGCGCGAAACGACACTTTTGTTGATTCCGAACTTTGCAGCTACACTGGTGATGGTACACCCCTCCTTCAGCTTTCCGATCATTCTTCCACGTGTGAAGTCGTCCAGGTGATTTCTTCTAGCCATATTTCACGAACTGACTCACTGGCACTTGCAGCGAATATGTTGAATTGCGCCTGTGTCCTTCATTTTATTTTACTGTTGAACAGCACGCGCCGACATCACGCGTTTTGCGTACGCTCACGTCGCTTCTGACGTTTCGTTCCTAATATTTGCATACACATGGCGTTTCTACTGACTTGCGTGTTCATTGTACTGATCTTGAAACCTCCCTTTTTGCAAATTCATGGTTATCTGCTTAACTTTTACTTTGTTGCTTAAGTTTTGCACACCAGTGTACAATAGATGTCAGAATACACTTATCGAAGCCTAATTGAATTCTTGTCTTAGTTAGCTGCTCGTACACGACTTATATTTCTCATGCTGTAAATCTTTCTTTCCCTTGTGTTAAACATTTAACCAGACTATTAAAGCTTTTCGGTTACGTACATGTAACAAATGATCATAAACTCGTCCTCATTCACTCAGAATTTCTTGATATCTGATTCTTGTGTAATGCTGGCTATGCTATCAATAAGAATCGTTGACAGTCAATCGGTGGATTAAAAGTTTTCGTTGAAAGATCACTGGTTTCATAGAACACTGCCACACAATGAGTGAGTGAATATTAACGTCACGCTATTTAGCTACACGAGGGCTTTTGGCAACGGACCACGTAATTTTGAATCAGTAACGTGACGTGGGTGACACCTGAGCTGGCATTCCCCTCTCCTAATTACCAAGGTACACCAACGGGAGGACGTTTCAGCTCTCGACAGATTTAACGTGCATCCTTCCCCTACACGGCGGGTCTTTAGTGGTACTGGGGTCGAACATATGACATGCCTGCCATGATCCGATACCTTGACCACTGGGCTAACTCATCCCCAAGCTGCGATACAAAATTGCGTCAAAATTCCCACACAAAACTTATTGACGTGCGCGATTTTACTTTATTAGAGATTTGTTAGCTAAGAAAAATTTTAATTTGAAATATGTTTACAGTAAATGTAATGTAGTGGATGTTTTTACTAAATCGAAACCAAAGACCTGTTACGTAAATTTAACGAAAGTGTACTTCTGAAATGTTAGAACCACTATCCTTTATAAATACATCAAATTTAATCTATTTGTTTTCGAAATGCAATGGCCAATTGTAATTACCCAGATATAATGATGTAGATAATTTTGGATGAAATATAAGAAAGTCATTTAATTCTAATTATATTGATTCAGGGAAATTTTTACTAAACATGCAAGCTGTTGTTTATTTTTTTTTCGATTTTCCACGTTTTATAAATTTGTAAAGTTTTTCCTCACTTTTGTCCCATCCGGTACAGGGTAGTTAGGAGAGGGGGGTGCCAGCTCAGTTGTCGTCCACGTCATTTGACCACGGTTCAAAATTACGTGGTCCGTCGCCAAAAGCCCTCGTGTAGCTGAACAGTGCGACGTTAATATTCAATCAATCAATCAAAAACCCATCCGGTACATGTGAATGCTCTTAACTCATAAATGTTGTTGCACTTGGAACGCATGCGATATTATTTTGCATTCATTTTAAGATAATATGTCTTTAAATAATATATACTTCACTATGCATTATTTTTTTTAAATTCCTCTAGATTTTTTTTTAGTTTTTGTCTTTATTCATACAAAGTTTATCAGACGTTATTTTTCCAAATCAGGGATTCAAAGTTGTACTCTGGATAATTTAAGCACCATACCACAAAATAAGATGTTTTTAAACCATGCAGTATTTAAGCAAATTCTTTTATTAGACAAGCGTCAAAATCTCTAACTCGCATATCTCCATAATATAACTTAAAACAAGGCTCATTTAAACTTTTCACTTTTTCCAGCTTTCCATTGTTCAGTTCATATGTTCTTGGAAGTATTAAGCATTCATAATTTTTTAAAGTTCTCTTTAGATACAGACATTAATAGTGCTTGCATTGTCTTTCCATAGATGATACAATGCATATTATGGAGAACGCTTCACTCAAAGACATCTTGAGACAATCCTTGATTAAAAACTATTGCAATTTGCAGCATGATTGCTATTATGTTTTCCTTCGATGATTCATGTTTCATGTTTCGCAAGGGATTTTACTTTTCATTACACTGTATTGTCTACAATATTCCTGTTCAGATCTATTGTTTTTCACTAAAGCTTCTCTTAAGGAGCCACAGGGGTGTTAATCTTCTATTTTTTCGAAGTTTCGAAAAAAATATATGTTGTTTCTCATTTTCTTTTGAACATTTTGATACCAACCACGTGATAGTACTACAAAAACTTTGAAAGTTATTCGAAAAATTCCAAACAGCAATTTAGTAATAACAATGTTTAAATGGCTACATGCCACACCCACTTATTCTTGATTTCCGCATACGTTTTATTTTTCTGTTTTTAAAAAGCCTCATGAAATATTTAAACACTTGCTTAATTGAGAAGGAAGCTTGCAACTCAACACACACTTTTTTAATGTGTTTTGATTCTGTTTTGGTAATGCTAGCACGTTTGTTTGAAATAACTTATCGAAATTCAAAACAGCGTTGTTTAAAACCGTTTATCAAAAGTGAAAATTCTCGCGATTGAAATGGAAAATACTCATCGTAGACCTTCAGGCAAACGTCCTAAGAAAACAAGATTTAGAGGGAACCAAATCATGAATGTATGTTCTCATACATATGTTGCAGAAAGGAGAGATAAAAATGTGTGCTTCCAGTAATAAAATCTCAGGATATCAGACTTCATTAAAGTCAAATCTTGTTAAGGTAAGTGAAAACTTCAAAAGATATCGTATTTTTGATTTTATTTCAACTTTTAGCTCTATTTTATCAGTATCATGTTGTTTAAAATGTCATAAGCCATTAACAATTAATGAAAAGTCCACTCGTGGTTTATGTTCGAATTTTGAAATACGTTGTAAAAACTGGGAGTGTTTGTACTTTTTCAAGCTGTGAAAACACTGGGAATAAAAATAATGCTCCAGAAATTAACAGATCTATTTTAGCAATGAGATGCATAGGCCAAGGTTTAGAGTCATTAAAAACCTTTTGTGCTGTAATGAGTCTTCCTAATCCTGTTGAACAAAAATCACATGATGTTATTAATAATAAACTTTCACGTGTTATGAAGGAAGTCGCTGAAGAAAGCATGGAAATGGCAGCTGTCGAAGAAAATTCTTCGTCACCTGATAACCTTTTAACGGTAAGTGGTGATGGTACCTGGAAGACGAGAGGACATTCATCGTTGATTGGAGTATGTACTGTAATAGGGGCCGAAACAGGTAAGGTTTTGGATAGGGAAGTGTTGTCCTCATTTTGCAAAGAATGCGACAGTTATAAAGGGGTAAAATTTGGTATCAAGTACAATAAATGGCAAAGAGCGCATAAGATTTCATGTAGAAAAAATTATTCTTGCTCTGCTGGTAAGATGGAGGTTGACGGGATGTTGAAGATTTTTAATCGATCAGAAAAGCTTCACAACCTGAAATATTCGAACTACATAGGAGATGGCGACACAAAAACATTCAATGCCCTTTCTGAAAACAAGCCATACGGCGATGACTATCTTATTCAGAAAATAGAATGTGTAGGTCATGTGCAAAAGAGAATGGGTACAAGACTTAGGAAGCTTATATTAGTATATAGTAAAAAGAAATTATCTGATGGTAAAACTATTGGCGGTAAAGAAAGGTTAACTGATAGTTTAACTGATAAACTTGCGCATTACTATGGTAACGCTATTCGATGCAATTCTACTAGTGTAAAGGAAATGCGGAAAGCCATTTGGGCTGTTTGGGGTCATTCTTGCAGCACTGATGATGAACCGATGCACTGGTTTTGTCCTACAAATCCAAATACATGGTGTAAGTATATATAATGCCGCAATTAATAATAATTTACAAAATTATAAACACAAACCCTCAGTTGCTAAAGCTGTTCGAGATGTAATTAAGCCTGTATTTGCAGACTTATCTCATCCGGCACTCCTGAAGAAATGTTTAGGAGGTAAGACACAGAGAATCCTAATGAAAGTTTAAATTCATTAATTTGGAAGTTTTGTCCTAAGACGATTGGTTCTAGGCTTCAGATTGCAGAGATTGCTGCAAATCTAGCAGTCAGTGTTTTTAATGATGGAAATCAAATACTTATTACTATTTTAGAGAAATTTGGCTTGAAAATTAACAGAAATGTTTGTGTGCCCCTGGCTGAACGTGACAATCGTCGAATCTTTACGTCAAGACAGAGGCTCTTAGAATCATCTTTTGAAGCTCGCAGAGCCAAGAAAATTAAAAAGAGTAAGGAAATTGAGCTGTTTAAGGAACAGGAAGGTATATCTTATTATCCTGGAAAATTTTAGCGTGTAAGTTGTAAGATTTATTTTCTCAATT
This sequence comes from Trichonephila clavipes, assembly GCA_019973935.1. Taxonomy (NCBI): domain Eukaryota; kingdom Metazoa; phylum Arthropoda; class Arachnida; order Araneae; family Nephilidae; genus Trichonephila; species Trichonephila clavipes. The sequence continues at coordinate 2,534,501 of BMAU01021350.1, read as the reverse complement.
TCAATTTTAAAACTTTAAAGCCCTTTTTCTCAGTTTGTGTTTTTTTCAATTACGCGCGTTGCGATTCAAAAACTATCATACTTTGATGTATAAAACTTTACAGAATTATAAATTCTATCATAATCTTCAAATCCTAGCTATTTATAGTATTATAAATATTTAATTTTTTGAAATATTTCAACAAAAATTGAATTTTTTAAAAAAAATTTTAAAAAATGTATTTTTTTATTTTTAAAAATATTATTTTTTATTTTTTTTATTTTTATAAGATAAGCTAGCATGTAATAAGGATATATTTGACTTTATAAATCAACTTATTGCTAGTAATTAGAATTATTATTGCAGAAAATATAATGCGCGTCGTATATGTCACTATTTGTTTCTTACAAAAAATTTTCTTATTTTTATGTGCTTAATTTTTTTTAAAATTATGATTATATTTTAGATATTTTATACTTTTTTGAAACTTAATTCCTTTATAAGAAATGTGTAAAAGAATCAAATTATTTCATTTTAATCTCAAAGAATTATTTCTAGTCGAAAATTGTTTGTATTTTGTGCTCTCGAAACATTTTCAACACCCCTGTGACCCCTTAAACATTTTACAATACCATGATTGCATTAATAAATGTTGCATGCATCAAAATTCTTATTAAACTATTTAACTGTTTTGCACCCCATTTCCCCCCAATAGAAAAATATGGTCTAAATAGAGTTTTTAATGGTTATTTCAAATGTATAAGTAATTTTCTTCCATTAAATACAGTTCTTTTGTGACATACATGAAAAAGGCATTTTATATTTACACACCTACTCATTTGCCCACACCAAACAAACACACACGATACTATTCGACTTCGAGACTCCCAGAAATGTAAATTTACGAACACATTACTCCCCATATCTTCGTATTGCACCTGCTCCTTTAAAAGTTCAAAATAGTTAGGTGTATATTATATTTTCTACAAAAAATTGTATAACCCTCTTTACAGTTTTCCACGCTATTTTTTAAAAAAATTGGTTAGCGAATCTTCAAATTCCTTATTGCCAACTTAAAATATTTTTTGGATACTCACACAACTTCTTTCCTGTGTGCGTATTTTAGAATCACTTAGATAAAGAAAATATTTCCTTCAAATTAGAAATCCAGCACCTTTTTTTATGCATCTCCTTAATATTTTTTCTAAAAAGCTTAAAATTTCTCTGTAGGGGAGGTCAGAGAATTATGTCAAAAATTGATCTATGATGAATGCAAACTATTTTTCTCTCCAGTCTTATATGGTTCTGGATTTGGACATCCCTTTTTAATGTAAGAATTTTTCTTGTCCCTATAATCCCAATCGCACAATAAGCAACAATTAATATAGCCAAACTGTAGAACATAGATGAAAAACCTTTATTTTCACTATATTTTTCCCAATGAAACTAGTTCAGTGGATTTTTTATGGCCGGGATTTTGATATGTTCTTGTGTTTCCTTCATGTTGGCTTCAATACTATCTTCCTTACGATACGCAAGTGAATTTATCTTCCTTTTCTTAAAGCGCAGCCCTCAAAATTGAATCCAAAGAGTCTATGAATTGTCTCCATTCGGCTGCCTTATGTTCAAGTTAAACTGCTTGTATCAAAGCGCAAATGGGGCTGCAATACATTGTTTCATTTTCTACAGAGAATATAGCTCTAGATACGATATACGGTTACGATAAAAACACGCTTTAGCGTTCTTTTTCAGGATATTCTAGCCTTTTAGTCTGAAATTTAAAAATTCTATTGGAATTTCAAATAGTTTTAAGTTTCAATAATGGTCACTTAATTTTCTCTTCGATTCAAAAGATTATTACTTCAAAAATAGGATCATTTAATTCGTTCTCTTGGACATTAGTATTTTTCTCATTTTTAAATTCATCTTCCTTTCTCAATTCATCTTCCTCTTCTTCTTTGAATGATGTGCGGTAAAAGAAATTATTTACTGTGGGCTACTGGACGCATATCGCATGAAAAAATTGTATGGTTTTAATTGTATGCTTGGATTTACTACTTAGTCTTTTTTTTACCATGGTGATTCACACATAAGAGTCCCATAAATGACGTTTAGGTTTACATCACACCATGGCTATGACAAAGCGCATGTGGGTAAAACCCAAGCCCAATGAGTCAGACGCATCATTTGTGCTTAAATACAGACATGCTAGTTCCTATCTTGCGTCATTACGCCAAAGCCAAAATTAAGTTCATAGCACATTGTAACTAAGAAAATTAAACACCACTGTTGTTTTTTTAATTGTTAACTTACCTCACACCCCAAAAAGTTTTCTGAATGATTAGCGAAATTATTTGGCACGTTAACTTACGAAACACATTTAAAGTAAAATGTTACTTGACTAAGTGTGGTCTTACATGGTGAGTATCTGTGCACTAATATAGTTTTTTAAAACGTTCACTAGTTAAGAGGCAACGGGCAACATTTAAACCCCGTGTAACTTATCTCAGCAATTTCATCATTCCGTTCTTTGCGTTTTGATAGGTTCATACTATTGGCTTCAACAGAGCATAGTCTAGTTCTTGCGAGTCCATACTATATAGATGCGTCGAATATTTTCTTAAAACTGTCTTGAAGAAACCGTGGATTAATCTTCCAACGTTAAGTGACATTTCAAAATAAAAATATGATTATGGAGTTAATTATACATATATGAAGAATAGACGAATGGTAAGGTATGTGTTAGGTTCGTTAAACTGCCTGAAGTGTTGAAGTTTTGTTGCCTACATGACACTGACTAAGCGATACTAAATCTGAGGCCCACCCAGATTTTTACGTGGCACAGTCATGGCCCATTACTCTGAGACATTCACTTATTTAAGGACATTGTATTACAAATTTGAAGGGGAATTCTTTGTCAAGAAATCAAATACATCAATTTTGCTGTTGGTGTCGTACGGGAACCAATTGATATGCTTTTTCTATTTCAAAAGGGTTAATGTAAGTGATAACAGGCAGCGACAAGACTGGCAGCAGCGAAGTAGTGACAGTGTTATGAGTGGAGCTAATTTTTGACAATATTTTATATCTTGCAACGAAAAATATTCAAAAAAATATATCTTTTTAAGACGATTGGGAGGTTGACTATGTTCTAGAGAAAAACAAACAATGTTTAATAATTGTTTGATTTGAGAAAGTGCTGTATTTAAAAAATACCAATAAGCATAAATCATTTATAAAGCCAGTTTTCCTCGAAGATATCTTGCAAGAGTTGATAAGTAGGCTTTCTTGAAAAAATTTTGCAACAGCGGTAACAAACACACAATATCACAGTGGTAACAAAGACATCCTATGGAGTTTGTTACATTATTGGTAATCATATGAAACCGTTTACTGAGAGATGCTGAAATTGTGAAGGAGTATTTCTTAAATGCATATAATTTAGCGTTGGTGACAAAAATAAAAAAAATGTAAAAAATTATAAATAAAAAAAGCAAAACAGGAGCTATAATATTTAGATTAACTTTACAATGTTATCTTGGTCTTAAAAACATTTCTTCCCTCCGCCCCTATTTATCCTCATTTTTCAGCCCGCGATAAATAGCTAACATATGTATGCGGCCCGGCAAAAAAAAGGTTGAGTACTTCTGCATAAACTGATCGCGATACAAATTCGAGAATTTTAGCACTAGAACATATACGCTGGGACAATTTTCACAATTTATCTCTGTCTATTAGCAAGGGGGATTAAGAAAGACTCTCAGTGTTACGATTAAATTTAACTGTATGCCACGCAGGAGTATGTAGCTACAGTAATGAGTGAAACTCTTAACAAATAATCAAATAGTGCTTCATAATACATCGTAATCTACCTACAACCTCACAACGTTTATATACGTGTATGGTGGCTGTATGCAGCAAAAAAATAGCGTTATATTTATGTTATGTATTTCCATACCGGTCTTTTATGTTGTAGTTTGGAGCCCAGAATATATTTTACTTTTGTACATCTTGATAGACATTACTCGAACACTCAAAAATTATCAATGAATCCCTAAAGTTTTGAAATCATTACCTTGTATTCTTAAGGGGGTAAGATTGTGAAGAGCTTTTGAGTTAAGAGTTATAACAACTTTTGAATCAGCCATATGTTTTAGCCTTGCTTGTAACCCATTTTCTGAAATATAATGTTAAACCACAATTAGTTCAATATGTTAAGCAATTCTTTCTTATCTGTCAAGGTGGACGGTTGAATTAGCCTAACAGTATTCTCGATCTGTCTCACATCAAACATATGTGATCAGTTACGTTAATTTTGTTTACAAAAGTACATATAAAGCCAAAAGTCAATAGCTATAAAGTGAGTATAGTGTAGGAGTAATATAAACAATATGAATCCTAATCACATATAAATAATTTACTTATAGTTCTACTACGAATTTGAGTGACCATCTCAATGGCTTTTACAATTTACAGATGAAGTCTTCTCGGCAATTTGTTCAGTTGTAAAGAAACTCTAATATGTTTGTCAAAACATGTCATCGTGCTCGAAATTCAAAAAAGAAATAAAAAAGGATACCTCATCACACTTCAGATTTTGTTAAAAAGCTATTTCTGGGCGCATTACATTTCCTTCCAGAGTCCAGGTTCTCAAATCACACTGTGTCATCGGGGAGGCCAAAAGGATATTTAAAATGGAAATATACATGAGAAACTCTATAGCATACACGCTTATATAACGAATAAATTAATTTTTCGTGATTAAGAACAAACACAAATTGCTAGAAAAATTTGCCGTAAGCCTTCCAAAATTTCACTTATTTTACTAAAGTAAGCAATACACACGATGTTTAGTTATTCTTTAGTATTACATTTTAAAACATTCATAGTTGTAATTATTCAGAAGGAAAAAAAATAAAGAGAAATATTAAACGCTAAGTAAAGTTTAAAGTAAATAAAAAAGGCATTAATATGTAAAGAATGAAAAACTTTTAATTAGCGATACAAAAAGTGAACAGAAAAGAAACATTATTTATTAAAAATACATTTATCTGAATAATTCTTAAAACTCTAATTAAAGAAATCAGAAGTTTTTAATTCACTCAAAAATAAAATTATTTCGTTTATTTTTATGTCGCATCCCATTACTTAAATTCTTTTTAGAACAGATTCTTACAACACATCAAAATATAATGAAGATAGATTTAAATTATTAATTCATTTGAAAAAGAAAAGCTTAAAAAAACCCTTACTTTTATGTTGCAAATATAACTTGATCTAAAAAAAAATAATAAGATACCACGTTAATAAGCAAGGGTATATTACTTTCAAACAATAGAAATTTTTCATTCTGAAATATACATTTTTTTAAAATATTTATTTTTTTAATTAATGTAATATTTAAAAATATTGATTTTTTACCCAATTGCTAAAAATTAAATTTTTGAAATGAGATACATTCTTTTGAAATCATGATACATAAAAGTACACACAATTTTCCTAGATTTTCTTTTTAAAATTAAAAACGCTTTTTTTTCCAGACCAGAAGTGCATAAAAAATTTTGTTTAAATTTATTTTATTACATATATTTACGAGTAGAAAAAAAATATATATGAGTACTTTAGATTGTGTGATATATATATATATAATATAATGAAGAAATGAAATAATTTATAAAAATAGGAATTACAAAGTCTCACAATTGACTTAGTCAAAAAAAGTGCAGAATTAATAATTTATTTGTGAAAAAAGAATACTTCAAAAACTATAACGACTGATGTAGAAAAATAAATTCATGCTTTATTGTTTATCGATGTGTATTGTTTTAACTCAGGAGTCACAAAGGTATAATAATTATTAATAGTTTGATAATTTTTTTCTAAGATTTTTATGTTTACTTATATATATGTACAGTCTTAAAAAAAACAAAAATATGTAATAAAAGATAGTTTTTTATCAACATTTCTTTTTAATTTGACAGTGACAAATTTATACAATATACTTAAAATTATGAAATGGTTTGAATGGAACAAAACTTAGATTATTTGGATTAATCTGTGTCAAATGGCAAATTTTGGGTTTATTAATTTATTTTTTCTAGCGATTTAAAAAAAATGTTTATTTCTTATTATATTTGCATTGCTCTTTATTTAAACACCTGACAATGTTAAAAAAGAAAATTATTAAAATGTTGGTTATTTTCCTTGCCTAGTCAAACAAAATAATAGAGTGTATGATTTAAAACAATAATCAAATATCGAGTTAAATGTTACACTCTGAAGGATAAAACAAACATGCTTAAATTTATTTTACTCATTTGTGTAAACAATATTTCTGGTTTTTATTCTATTGTACGATAAGTAAACATTAACTGTAATTACGTTTCTCTAGCAGATTGTATTTCACTTTCACGTATGTAAGCGAAAGGTATTATTCAACTTCTGTCTGTTGATGTTGTTTGACTGCCATTAAATATTTTTGAAATAATTTCTTCATTGTGCTTTTAAAATAAACATTTTTTTTTCATTTTTCTAATTTTTTGCAACAAATTTATATTTTTATTTACTAAATGTATCATAAAATGTATAATACTATTATAATAATAATGATTTTAAGAAGAGGCAACTTACAGTTTTAATTACAAAAATCTCTTGTAGTACCACATTTGAGCATTTCATTTCTTGACTGTTAAATCATTTTTAAATATTAAACTAAACTCAGTGGCCTAACAGCTCATGAGGGCCAAGATCTACTGTGCCCAGCTCATTTATCATAATCTTGGGCACTGAGGTGTATGAGCACATGTTCCGGTCAGGTGGTCAGCGTGACGCAAAACCTCCAGTGTTCAGTTCCCAAGCACACCTGGTATTTGTTTATTGACTCACTGAAAGATAGAAAGGCTGAGTCAACCATTCCCAGCCCGGGGTGTGAAAACGGGACCTGTTGCATGGAAGGGCGAAACACTACTACACAGCCACTGAGCTTCTCTTAAACAGTAATTTATTTTATTTTATTTAAATTGCTTGTGATGTACACTAGAAAAAATTAAATTTGAATATTGCTCAAATTCTATTAAATTATTTTTTTTTTTAATAATCTGCATCCTGAGCTAAGTAAACCCTCAAATATTAAGTGAATTTATGAGCTATTGAGATAATTTAATATTATGCATTATGTATAAATTAATGTATTCATTTCAATTGAAATATGTTAAACTCTAATACAGTGAATAAAGAAATATTCAGTTTTATTTTTTATGAAATTAAAGTGATTTGATCGAAAATATTGCAAAATATCTGTACTATTACAAAATAACTATTTAGTCAATGCAATTGAAATATATTTCCGTCGACAAACAAAAACAGTTTTGATTGATAGAGATATAGCAGTAGATAGTCAAAAAATATTCGTGCCACCCATCCGGTATATTGGTTTCTGATGATGACTGCTGTACCTTTGGGACTGGGTTTAAATGCTGGAAAAGGCATGGAAGTTTTAAGTGTATAGTGCCTTGGTAGCATTGGGGTACTTTAACTAGCAGTCAGGCTGCCACTACTTTCGTGAGATTGGTGGGAAGGGAAGAAAGGTTGAAAGCCCCTGACCACCTCCAGGGAAATTTCTCCGAATCGAACGACAGAATAGACATTACGAACCAAATCGTAACGTCTCCTGTATGGTGCTCAAAAGCTACGGCTTACGACAGGCGTAAGTGTAGCCTTTTACCGCAATTATTTTCGCGGACCTTGATCTGATGTTACTATCAATCATCTGGCATAAGTAACAGCAAAAACAAAGAAATTCATTCATATATACATAAGAGAGTGCTTGGATTCTGAAACAGAAAATAGTTAAAACAAACTTGAAACCAGGCCATAAAAAATCTGTTTAGTAAATTTCATTCAACAAGTATTGAATAAAATGCGTGACAAAAAATGTTTTCTGGATAGTCATTAGTATAGTTAGAAAAATGACTTAAAATTTCAGGAGTTTAAAATAATTGCATCGGATGCTGCAAAATTATAATAGTTTATTTATTAATAGGAACTTAATATTTGTCTAGAACAGAACGTTGGTGTATAAATTCAATTATTCAGGTGATTTAATTTAACCAAGGTAAAATAATGTAGATTTTAGTCGGTTAAATAAATGTTAACAATATAAAATAATACCACATTTCTTATTGGAGGAAATATAAAGATGAGTACAATATTTATTTCTAGAACTAATCCATTTGTAAATTATTCCAGGTGTTATTAGTAAGGATTTAACAATACATTTGCAAGAGTATATTATGGTAAGAATAAAGTTAACAAATATTTATTAAATAAACAATTCACATTTTTTTTTCATTCAAATTAAATATATTCTTAAATCCGCTACAATATTAGAATGTGATATACAGGATAACCTGAAATCTGTTAAGTGACATATAGAAAAGATCATCCACCTACGTTATATTAAGTACTTAGAAGTGACCTTTATTTAATGAGTTCATAAATCCATCACATCTAATCTCAGATGCTTGAGCCTCCTTGAACTTTAATCATCGAAGCAGTCTACACAACCTTTCGAGTGGTAGATGCTATTAATGGTAGATTATTAGTAGAGGTAGAAGAAAAGTTGTCCTGAGTATCCACTCGTAGACTTGGCTAAATCAGAGTTCATTAATTAGAACTGTCGAATTGAAAACTGGAGAAAATTCCTATCTAGTGGGAGTATTCCGAGACGGTCATTTTAATCCCAGCAGCTGGTAGTGATGTATTCTCCTTTGTTCCTTGTAATGAAAGGATAACATTTGGTAAATATGTACCTTCGAAACATGTCTGGTTATGTGTTTTATTACCTATTTAAAAATATTAAATGCAGAACCAGTGTAAGTTAAGAGAATTATGATGGAAAAGAAATAACACAATATTAGGCCAGGAGAAAAAAATCCACTTTTAATTATTTTCTAATTGTGTGAGAAAACAAAATATCTGAATCTGAATATATTTCTTACAGTGAAACAATTAATCACATACTATAAAATGATTAGCGATTTGATTTCAATATGCGTCCCACCTGAAGCAACGTGAGGACTATTGGCGACAAACCTTATAAGTCTGAACCACGAAGAAGCGATTAGGATACCTGAAATTACACTTCTCTATAAACTTCCAATCCATTCAAACTAAATAGTTTCTAAATACATCAACAATAAATTACATTTGTTCATTTCGTTTTACTAATTTGTGATAAATTAAATTATTGGTGATAAGCTTGTGATAAATTAAAATATTGGTAATATGGAATACTAAGAAAATTAATATATGATAGCCCCATAAAAATGTTGCTTGTCATTGCAGAATTTTAAGAGAAAATAAAATTTGTACACTCCTTCACATGTTGTTTTTCATAGCTGTGAGATTCATCATCAACAAATATCTTCTATTGGTTCTATTATGTAGCTAAAAACCGGAAGAAAGAAGGACGTGTTGTTAGAAGAGAACCCCAATGAACATACTGTTGCAGTAACAGTTATAAACTTTTGTGGAGAATTATCGTATATTTCATTTTCAGATACCTACTAATCATCACATAGAGGTTTAGTTTAAAATGTTCAAAGTTAAGTATTGATTTATCGCGTTAATAAAAATTAATCAAATTAACCTGATTCTGCAACAGATTAACAGAAAATCCATTCTAAAGAAAAAATATATATATTATTATAATTTTATTTGGGGATATTTCTTTATAGTAATTTTTTAGGAATTTTAACAGTTATATTTTATGACTGAAATGTCCCTTTTAATTTATTGTTTTAGTCAAATTCAATATCCTACTTTCTTCAAAATTTTTTCGAAGTTTATATTTAAGCATAATGAATGCAAAAAAACTTTCTAAGCAATATTTAATTCAAGAAATATTGAATATGTCATTTGCTTTTGAAACTTGATAAGGACTTAATATCAATCAAGATAAGCAAGAAGAATACTGTAAGCTTGATAATAAAACGTATGGAAAAAAATTCAGAAATTATATTTCCAATTTTAGGTGACAGAAATATTTTAGCATTAGAAAAGGTTGTATATATACTTCTATTGAAGAACAGTGCCTGAATGGTATCGTATCGCGCCTCCACGTTACAGGTTTGGGGTCCAAACCTCCATCTGGGCAAGGTCTCCTAAGCATGTCATGCCTTCAGTAGTTCGTTAAATGAGTACCGAACTTATTTATAGGAACTAAACACAGGGAAGTGCGAGTTATATACTCATCACCTGACTGAAGCATCAGATCATACACTTCAGTGTCTAAACTCATGCAAACTGGAATGGGCCCAGTAGGCCTTTTCCTCATTGGTTTTGTTGTGCCACTCAACTTAAGTTAGTTATATACTCAAAACTCAAACTCAGTGGCTCAACAGCAGATGAGGGCCTGAACCCACTCTGGCCATCCCAGTATACGTGACCATTGGGTTCTGAGATGATTGAGCATTTGTCCCGATCAGGTGGTCAGTCTGAAGCAAACCCCTCAGTGTTTAAGTCCCGAAGAAAGCTAGATATTTATTTATCGACCCACTGCAGTAGTAATGGAATGCTGAGTCGATCTTGCATATCCGGGAATAGAACTCGGATCTGTGGTGTGAAAGCGTGATACGCTACCACTCCATCACTAAGCCTTCTTAGTTATATAGTACTATTACGTATAATATTGGATGGATTGGAAACTAAAAACAACTGAAAAATAATAAATTAAAAAGTAAATTGTTTTTTTTAAAAAAATCATCAATAAATAATGAATTTACTTATTATGGTACATTTTGCTCCTGATTGCATGAACTAGATTTATATATATATAGATTCGGTAACCAATATGGTAAGTTGAGACATATTTGAGAGTATGGAATTTCTGTATTTATTCTTTAAGGTATCCGACTACGTTCGGAACCGTGATTTTGCCAAAGCGTATAAATCAGTAGTTCTCAAACTTTCACTACTGATGACCCAATTTACAATCATAATTTTTATCGCCCCCCTAAAAATAATAATGTATTGAATGAAATAATAATGCAATTTTTGGGGTGCTAAAGCTAAAATACGATCATAATTATAAACCGTACAAATTAACAAGATAAGTATTAAATTTTGTATATGTTACTTTTAAGTAATATATATTATTTTTTTTTTACTTTTTTGTTCGATTCACTATAAAAGCGTGTTTTTTAGTTTGTTTTAAAACTATAATTTATGTTATAATTATTTTTACTATACACGATAAAAATCACAATTCCAGTGAATAATTTAATTAAGAGAAAATATACTTACCTTTTTCAAGAACTTTCTTTGATAATTTCAGAAAAAATCCAATAAAACTAAAGAAAATGTTCCAAATGTGCGTGTCCTTAATTAAGGACATAAGTCACAGACACTTTTCACTAACAACAGGACATCATTTTCCAGCAGCACTGTCATATTTTGTTCACATTTTTGTAGCTTTGCTGTCGTTTGATGATCTACAAATAACATTTTGAACTTTTTCTTCCTTGTGTCTTTTTGACAAGGCGAAGAGCTACATTATGGTTTCATAGTTTTCTTCATAGAGATCTTTAGGCATCATTTGAAAATTTCAAATAAATTCAAACGTTTCATGCGTAAGGCTTTTCAAATTTTTACTTTCGATATCTTGATTAATATGTATTATTTAAGCAGGTTCTTCAATTGCTTGATCAGTTTCAACTTTCTTCAAGAGGGATCTCTCTCTCACAGATGCAATTTTTTTTTTAATATTCTGTTCATTTACATTTGTAAACCATAATAAGTTGTACAACACAGCAATTAAAACCACAAAATTGTTCATGGGGAAAGTGTAGCGGGTTCTAAAAAAGAATTGTGTAAAACGTTTTTCATTATGCATTATACGTTTCAGAATACTCAGAAAAATACATCTTGGCCATATAATCTTTCAAAATGCTCAATATGCTTATCCATATATCATAAAACTCATTCACATGGGGGAAAAGCAGCATAAAAATATTATTTACAACTTTCCTAAAAGAAACAGAGACGGAGTGAAACATTCCAGTAAGTTTGAAGATCAAATATATGATAATCGAAAGTAGTATTTTAGGGGTTAAAAGAAACGTAATAAAAATTTCTCATCGTGGGATCACAGCAAAGAAAACAAAATGTCTTTTTTATTTGGTTATATGATCAAAGATAGCTAATGAGCTTTTGAACTGGATTCTTTTATTTCTTATGATCACCAGATGATACACTCACATATAAATTATATCAGTGTAAATGTGTGTTTTTTATTATGTCAGAAAGCATTTTGTTTTACTTCATTCCAAAAAATTATTCATTAAACCTTTTTTTTTCAATATGCTCGCGCCCCCTCAGGGGGGCGCGCCCCACAGTTTGAGAAACACTGGTATAAATGGATTGTATTTATGATAATTAGTGTCACTTAGAATGGAAAATTTATATAAAATTGTTTTAAGAATATTAGTACAATAAAAATTATTTAAGTAAAATATTTTGACAAAAAATGAACCTATAATGACCCATGTTCAAAATATTCTCTTTTTATGAAAATTGCTTCTATTATCATAATATTTTGCCTGTATATAGCTCAGACCTCTGTACAGAGGCTCAACTAGAATTTTTAGAACATATAACTCAGAAGTGGATTTATCCATATTTTACTACAACAAAGGGGAGAAATTTTAGAAAAAACGCCGATAATTATTTCAATTGGTGATTACTCTGAAAATAATGTGTGGATTTTTCAAAAATCTTAGTTGAGACTCTCTGGAAGACTTAACTTTATCTAAGCAAAATATTATTGTTATAAAAACATTTTTTATAAAAGGAGAATTTTTTGAATAAATGTTGTTCTAAGTTAATTTTTTGCCAAATTATTGTATTTAAATATTTTTTGTCATAATTTTCTTAAAACAATTTTATACATGTATTCTAATCTAATCGGTTCCGAACATTATCAGAATCCTTAAAAGACTTTATACACTTTAAAGAACATTAACACATTATAACTTATAGTTTTAGTTTGAATTTTAAGGATTTTAATTTACCTAAAATATTCCTAAGTGATATAATATTGATTTATTTCTTCTTTTTTTAATTTAAATTTAAAAAATTGTTTCCAAAACGTATACATTATTTATTCATCATCATAATTCTATTATTTTGTAATCTTTCAAAAAATTCTGACGTTTACTGTTTAAAAAGTGTTTGAAATAAGATATACTCTCTGATAAACAACAATATTGCAAAGTAAATAAAATTATGACTACATTAAAATGATATATTTATGAAACAAATTGCATAAATAAACTTTATGAAATTATTGAATGTGATAATAGGTTTTTGTATTAAAAATTAAATGATAGTAAAATTCTTCAGAATTTTATATAGATAGTAATATATATATATATATATAGTCAAAATTATCTATCAAAGAGAGGAGACAAACTCTTCAAAAAGAAAAACTGAAAAAACTTGAAATTTCAAGCCAACTAGACATAGAAGGATAAATGGAAAATAAAATTATAATGGTGTTTAAAATTAAAAAATATAAAATATGTATACAGAAAAAAATATAGGAATATATACAGAGACAGATTGTATTAGCACAAATAAGTATTATGTATTTGTTTCTTGTTCTTAAAATTGATTTATTGAGCAGATTGTGATCCACACTACTGAAAATTGGACAAGGTCGACCAAGATCTACAACGACAAATGAGTGCTTTTATTTGACTATTTTTATGAGGCGACATAATATTACATCCACTTCACGGATCTTATGTGAACTGGGATAGAATTTTTCTTTTTTTTATATAATTTACCGAACACTTCATGAGAAAATGCTAAATTCTAAAAGACCAACAGTTTGCATCATGCTCACTCCAGCACACAAGAGATCTCATTAACCATTATCTTTTAAGGTCTTAAACGTTTCTGAGCTATTATTTACATTTAATCATATTTACTTAAAATTAGTTTTAAGTAAAGCTTCTTTTCCCCCTTTATAAATGAATAATAAAACGAAATCTCATTAAAATTTGTCCATCAGTTTTTCAAAGATTGAACATAATGTGCAAATTCTCTTTTTTTTTATAAAAGAACAATACAGTAATTTTATTTCGGTAAATTACATAAATATTTCTTAAGTTTCGGGAGGAATTTTGAGGCTCACGAATGTGTAAATAACACAATTCCAGCAAAATCTCTCCCTGATATTTCACATAAATTAACATGAGTGTTACATAATGAAAATTAGTAATGAATAATATTATCACCAGATTTAATATGATAATACTTATTATAAAATTAAATAAATAAGAAAAGGCAATACATATATACAATATATATATATATATATATATATATATATATATATATATATATATATATATATATATATATATATGAATTTTATTTTATATTTCCTTAACAATGCAACACTATCTTGTTACGTCTTTTATGTTGAAAACTGATAAACACTTTTATGAACTGATGAATTACGCACATTCTAAAAGAGTAGAATTATATTAAAATGAAAGGTTTCCCATTCGTATGCTTCATTCATTTTACACAGATCAGAAAATGATTAGATTTTTCTAATTAATATCGTTTTAGGTTCAGTATAAATTTGTAAAAAACTATTTCCGTGTAACAAATACTGATAATATCTGAAAAATAAAAATAATTAAAAATACGGTAAAGCTTCTAGAAATCATATATAGCTTAGCGTTTGTAATTTAAACATTAAAGAATCTAATGGAACAGATTTTCTAAAGAAATAATTTCACCATAATTTGCATTTTTGAAGTGAATTCTGGTATCACCGTTCCATCTCTTAGAATATAAAATATTACTTGCACGGGTAATTTGATAGCTTCATGTGTTTCAACTACATCATTGAAAAGTCATCCATTCTTTTAAAAAAAAGCAATTGTTACATCACTAACTGAGTATCATTTCTTGAAAAAAAAGAATTTTAGAATGTTTCAAAAATATGTTTCACTTAAAGGAACAACTTAGAAATATACATACAGTTACAGAATTGCTATGCAGATATGTAACATTTTTATCTCGAAACATTTAAGTTAGACTAATCAAAATTACTTAAAAATATTAGAAAATTTTAATACTTCAAAGATTTATTTTTCTTGTGCTCAAAAGGAGCATTTGATTTAAATTATATTCCATTGGAATGCATTTGAATATCTCAATTTTTAGTTCAACTGTTCTAATTGGAAATTTTCCATATTTTTTAGATGTATTTATAAAATTATATTTAACTTGCTAAAAAAGAGCCGTATTCAAAATATTAATACCTTTCCTTAACATAATAATTTATTATTCAAAATTTTCAAAGTTAAATTTTTGTAATGTAAAAATTAAATAATAGTAATAAAATTAAAGTAGATAATTTATTAGTATAGTGGAAGTACATTTCTTAAATTCATACTGCTATTAATTTCAGGCATACATTTTCTCAATATATTTTTAACACCTCAATTTAAATTTAATTTTAAATTCAATACTTCAATTGCATGACATATAACAATAACGAACCAACATAAAAGCTAAAAGTATTTTCAGTTCTTTATAAACTGCTTCTGGCTACTAGGATGGAGTAAATAAAATAGAGCTTCGTCTTACCACACACATGTGGTGTTTTTTTCGATCTGTTGACCTTTAGGAAAAAAGGAGCCTGTTCCAAACTTCCTTATTGCTTGTCAGTCACGATTTGGAAAGAGACAAGATGTACAAATGTACACTTGAATAGTAGCTAGTGCCCTCTAGGCAAGAAAATTTTTTTTTTCACTTCATAACATATTTATTTTTGGTTACTTTTTCCAGCACTTTTTCACTTTGCTTTGATAAGACTGTTTGAAAACATTCATGATCCGTTAAAAAGTTAACCACTGTACTGTATAGTATATTTTTTTAAATTTTATTAAAAGAAAATATAACAGGAATATCTTTGTTTTGTCCAAGGATTCTTCAATTCTGAACTCAAAAAGACTGTAAAAAATTTCTAACTGTGTTTTCAATTATTGAAACCTTTATTCCAATGCATATTATAAATGTTACACTATCTATGGATCTATCAAAACTAATGCGAGGTATTTTTGGACTACATTTTTCAATACGTTTTGTTATCGTGAATATTCATCAAGCAATACTTACTTTTCAACAAATTTAATAATTGAATGATATAGACTTGGTGTCAATTTTCTATAAATTAGATTTCAGGAGCCTTGCGCTATTTATTAAAACCATGTCTGAATCTTAAAGAGGTGGACATTTTAAAATAACCAAGTGAAGTTCATATACTACAAACATTGAAAGGTTCAACAAAAGGTCTGTAAGAATTTATTTGTAACTTTTTTTGTCGTATTATCGATACATATGGACAGAATATTTTTATTAGGAATATATTAAAAATTGAAAAAAATATTTGAATTGGAAGGTTTCAAAAAGATCCTGATGTTTTCTTAAATATGTTTTTCAAACAAATATTTCCTTAACGGTTTTTGCATTATAAATAAATCACCAAAACATCACTCTGAGTTATCAAATATATTATTTTATTTCTTATTTTTCTAGCATTAAAAATATTTATACTAAGGTTAGAATAAATTTTTATAATTATTTATATACATGATTTTTGTTTTTTTTAAATTTATACTTGACTCAGTTAAATGTATATTAAAATAACTTCCATGGATTTGATTTGATTTTAGTTTATGTCGCATTGTGAAACAACACTAGAAATTCCTCAGAAAATGTGAGATATTGGAGTTTTTAAAGAAAAATGAAAGTTTTATTTTGTTCTTGCACAAAAACTTTTTTATTAACATAATGTTTCGACAGGAAGATAATAAAAGTTTAATTGAGAAATTTTGTAACATTTGACAAGAGTTTTAAAGTTATTTTTACTTTTTGTACATAAAAGTTGGTAAAAGCAGTAGGATACGGTAGTTTTTATATAGACAAAAAACAATATTTTAGTAAAAACTTACTTTTCATTTACTTTAACCAGCTCAAAAACACTATTTGGCGACGAATGAGTGATTGGATTTCAGTTTGACTGAAATTATCCTATTTCCTTTACCGTATATTTGTTGAAAGTGCATAGCCTGGATATTTTCTACAGTATTTACATTTGGGGTTTTAGCAGGGTATAGTAAAACCCAAATATATTTTTAATGTAATCACTTTTTCACTAAATTTTCTTTGAAAATAGATGCACCAGTCCTTCTTACTTAATTGTGATGCATAAAGTAGAAGCCCTGATTCCAACACTTATAAAAATCTTGTTAGCTATTTCTCCCATTTAAGATTACTAGATTTGTTCTAACTCCAGAGCCAGCTGCTAACCGCATAATCAAACTTTCTCCTCTCGTTTGACTAACTGAGTAAAAATTCCCATCATTCTTAAAATAAAGCCTGTGGTATGGATAGCTATCAGGATCATTTAAATTAAATTTCTTCTTATCTGAGAATTTTTTCGGATTCCATTAAGTGGTTCATGGTTTGTGATATTTGGTCGATACAATCACCTGTATATGAATGCTTTTGATTACTTTGGATGATGTTTTCTCTTCTGGAACTGGAATATTTTATAATTTTCTTACGGTGATGTTACACATTTGGTCTGGATACATGTGTTAGTACCACTCATATTCTGATCTTTGAAATGGCTGAAACTTTTTCCTATGTTCTAGCAATACTTTTCTTTCAACACGAGGATACGATTGTTTGGGTGGCTCTGTTTTAACTTTTTGGTGCATGGCTGTCTGAGTATTGTAAAAAGTCCGAAACTAAATTGTTAAAACCGACTTTATGTAAGACAATCCCTCGTACACATGTGACCACATTTTTGTAGGCTAAAGCTTCCCTTTTTGAAAGTCATTCAACAGCATTCTTCAAGGCTTTCTGCATGAAACAATGGTTATGTTGCACGCTTGAAATCAATAAATCTGAAGTAATCCCCACACAGTGACATCATCTTACATGTTTTATTTATTTCTGATAATAAATACGAATTCTTATTCTGATAAAAATTGTGTTGTTGTGAGTGGCAACAGCTTTTTTGTTTACAAAAGAATAATAAACGAATGGAATGAGAAAAATTACGCTGCTGTTTTAAATGTTTCATTAATTTATGTTTAATGTTTAATTACTTAACAGGTTATAATGCCAAAAATTATACCTAAATATATCACGGAAGGAAATGTAAAAATTACAGCAATTTATCTTATATCATGAGTTGGGAATATTAACTAAATTATCGTTAATGTCCACACACACAACTTTTTTTTATAACCTAAAAATAGTTATATATAAACTTTATTTTTGCAATGAAACTAATAGTCACTAATTTTTCATACTTATTACGAGGAAGCACTATTAAAAGAACTAATAATATTAATCTAATAGAAGGAAATTTCACTAACTATATAAATTTACACAAAATCTTATTTCCTGATATTTTTTTACAGAGTGTAATTCGAGCTTCAAGCAATTGAAGAATACGAAACCTGTGCTGGTGCACCCTCTCCTAACTTACGATCCCAACTTGAAGACTGTGAGCCTTGACAGATTTGATGTGCATCAGCCCCACTTTTCGGTTTATCTTCAGTGGTACTAGAACTCAAACACGTGGCTTGACTATTGTGACTTCTGTAGGAAAAGGAATGTGTGATAGACATTCTATTACAAATTTATTTTTATTTGTTGCAGCTCTGATCACATTTTTAAAATTCAGCTCAATGCAAAAAGGGTTTGTTTCACAGAAGTTTTTATTCGAAGAGAAAACAGAAAATAATATGTGCTATTGATAAATGCATAAACATTTAAAGTAACCTAAAAATAGTAATACTCATTGTTAAGTACATTTATTCTTTATTCCTTACATTGGGTGATTCGCTACCAGACTGACAGTTTTGTAGGGTGTGTAGGGGCTACAGAGTCGCAGGAATCATACAGGGATGTAGGGTTGCCAATGTCGGAGTTACGATCCTTGATGTAAAGAAGCAGAGAAAAAGAGCAGAAACAACAGCTCATTAATGGGACAGAAAACATTTTATTGAAAGTCTGTACTACAACAGGTGCTTGAAATTACGTCCAAAAGTCGTCTGGTAGGTCTGATAGGAGAACCGCATGGAATTACTTGCATTCTGGAAAATTCCTGGCATGTTACGTATCCTGCTAGCAGCTCCAGTTATTCAAGTGATGAGGTTTCAACTGATAGACAGAGCATCTTTTACACTTAACGTTTTATGTGACTCCAGAAGAAGAAATCCATGTATGTTAAGTTCGGTAATCTGGCATAGCAATGCTCCGGGCCACCACGATCTATAACATCGCAGTTTTTCGCAGTCATGAATTACGTAATGTAGAGGAGTTTCTTCATGCTCGCACCACATGGAACGGCCCAAAGATGGGGGAAGATGCACTGTATCAAGAAGTTCGGACGAGACTAGTTGCATGAAGGGCAGAAATACCCTTCTGTTTAAACTACTGCTAAGTTATTTGATAAACAAAAGGCTTTAAAATATGAATTAAAATCATAACGAATATTAATGCACCATATTTAGAATAAGTGTGCAATTTTTTTTAATTTATCAATAGTTAATCTAAAAATTAATTTTGGCATATTTTGAGATTTTTTGAAATAGCAGTATTCTCAGACAGATTATGACAAAAATTAGTACTTATTGTAAAGCATAATGCAAATTTATTTTTAACTTTAAAAATATTTTGTTTTGTACAATCTATGTATCAGATATTACAAAATAAAATGTGTTATAATGAATACCTTTTTGGGCCTATTTTATATAACTTCTCCTATTTAATAAAGACCCAGTTAAAAAGAGAACATCTCTTTCAATGTAATATTAAGACATGTTAACCATTTGATAGCATATAAAGGAAAAACAAATTATCTTACACTAGCACGTAAGCAATAATGTGATTATTTGTAATATATATACTTACCTCTTCGAACTATCAGTTTACGTGTTTCAAGAATTTTATTAAAGGTATTATAACTATTACATCCAGATATAACTGAGAACATTCATTACATATCAGTAATATGAATTATCTATATTGAGGAAGCTAACAAGATTATTAGACGAGGTTATGAAATTTATGGATTATAAATCAACGATTGTAAGCTCACCTAAACACGATTCATTAACTAAATATATCGAATTAGGAATTTAAATTTTCATATGGACAGGGTATATTCCCATGTTATCATTCCGATCCGTCGGTTGGTACTAATGCATTTTGTAGTAACTGTTGTTTGTATGGTTCTGTACTAAATGTTTTTCAGGTAACTGAATAATATGTTCAGTTTAATAAATTAGCAGTAATGTTACCACAATAATTAAGAATTTCCATTTTTTTGCTATACTATCCTTTAAGAGCATGTATTAGAGCAAACACTGTTAAAGTTCCAGCGTGGTGTGTAAACTGTATAGGCATAGTTACATTTATTAAAGTACATTTTTACGGACCAGTCAACAAAGCCCCGTAAATATTACTCTATGGCACAAAAAATACATCATGCATAATTCTTTTTTCATAATGCTAGTTTTTTTCATGCAACAGACATATTTTCTCTCACTTTTTTTTCTAATTTTATCCCCTTCTTTAATCATTTTCTTGGTTATCTAAATGTTTTTAAAATGTTGAGAAATAAGTGAAATATTCCAAACGTTATAGTTAGAAATTTTATTAAAAGGTTAACTAATTTTTAATGCCACTTTTTTATAATAAACAAGATTTTTACAAAAAATGTTTACGTGTTCTTAACAGTGAAATGTCTGGTGCATATTTCCTCTAAGTATTTATATTTCTTAGGAATTATTCTTCTTTCATTCTTCTTTTATTTTTTCTTACGTAAAAAGTTTCCATTTTCTCAACTAGTTAGCTTTTGGTTACTGGTTAGTTACGATCACAGAGGTAAAGTGTGAAATTTTTTTACCGGGGTAGGAAGGATAATTATTGAAAATAGAAAATCATAAATGTATATTATTAAAGATAAGTAAGAAAAATATGTCATTGGGATATTTCTCTCTGTAAAATCTTTTCCAAATTGGAAGTAATTGCTTATTATGAGACAAAAATAATCGTAACAAATGATATAAAAGTATGTAATTTTTGGCAATACTGAGTTGTGTATTCAAAAACCAAGATCTAGAGAGTATTTGAGAGGAATACTACCCGCCAAACACATTATATACGAAAGGCAGTTATTATATAATAAATTGTATAAAATGAGATAATGATATATGACCCTTTCTTCTATTTAGTCATTGTTAAATTAGAAAAAAATCATTGTAAGCAACACTTTATTGTGTAGTTCCAGTTAAATAAAATGAAAAGTCAAGCGAAATTTAAGAAAACATAAATAAAAAACACAGTTTTTAAAAACAAAGAATCTGCCACATACATAAGGAAAAAAAATTGTAAAGCCAATTAGGATGCGAGCTCCTGACAGGAATTGCTGTACCGGAGTCATGTGTTGAAGTCCTGATCCTACTTAAAAATTCTAAGACGTGGTCCTGATTTCTCCTTTGATAGAGTCGATTTCCCTTAAGTCTGAAAATCATTATATAGAACTCGTTTATGGAAAATGGAAATAATGAAAAATGAAGCATGGTAAATATTGTACTTGCTACCTGAATGTTACTGAAAATTGACTTATTTTGTATTTTCATATGGAGAAAAAAAACAGATTATAATCGAAATGTCAGAAGTTTACTTTTTTTTCCACTAAAAACAAAAATATATTTAAAAGATATATATGGTTGAAAAAATAAAACAAAGGTAAAGACGATAGAGATCTAATTAAACCACTTTTCAGAAGGAAAAAAAATCTAACATTAAAAAAGATTTTAGTCAGGTCTTTGCTACTTTAACTGATAAATCGATGAATGAAATTTCGCCGCTAAGATTGTTCAAAACACTGAAATAACACAATATTCTTGCTTCAAAGTACTAATTTAATTATCATATTTTAAAAGAAAATGTATTACTCATTTTATACAGATCGAGTTAAAAATTTCTTTTCAAATAAGACTCACTATAATTACATATTCACTGAAAAACAAAAAAATCATTGAACTATTCTAACAATATATTTGAGGATTATTTCTAGACAAAATACTTCGACTTATTTATCAGATTTTTTATATAAGATATCCCACTGTGTTGGAAACCCTTTAAATTTCCACAAAGCATCAATGCTTTTACATTTTTGTTCCATTTTTTTTCGAAATAATAAAATAGTCTACTAAAAAAGTAATAATTATAATTATAATAATATATACTAGACATTACTCACCCATTTCTCTGGTTATCCAATTAAATTTTATGGCAATAAATTGTTTTATTTTCACGTAAAGCTTGTGAAAACACCCTTGATGGAAGCTCATTTAGCCAAAATTATACCATTCTATGAAAGATTAGCTTTAAATGAACTTCTTTAGAGATCCATGAGATGTGTAACACAAAATGCAAGCAAGAGCCTTCGGTATATTTAAAAATACTCAGTTACATGGAAGGAAGGAATCTTTAATATTCTACATGATTAAATATAAATTTAAATTTTATACGCTGCTGGTCACTAAAACTACAACACAAAGAAGGGAATCAAATAACAAAACTTTAACTTATTGTACAGGGTGTCACGAAACTTAACGATAACCGGGTGCGAGATGAAAGTTGGGGTTACATCCGTTTTGAGAAACATATTTTAAAAAACTACCCTGCACTGTGTAAAGTGAGGTCGAGTACAATTTCCAAAATGATGAAAATGACATCCTCCATCACATCATTAGCTACTGTGACCACAAATTTTCTATAATTTTACACTAATTTTTTCCCTAACCTCACTTAAGATAGTCGTACCATTAGTCGTAGTCACAAGTCGGACAAAAAACATTTGTTGGTTTAGTTAAAATTAACATAACTTGTGTAAGGCGGGATTTGAAAAAAATTTGTCCTAAATTTGACTCCAAAAAAAACTCCCTATTGCACACAATTTTAGGCAACTGGTCCAACAGTTGACCAAATCAGTTCAGACAAAAAAGTTACAACACTTGCTCTTTTTTGTGCATAACAATCACAGAAAATCTTTTTATTTGCAAAACATTTTCATTTTAAAAACACCTCTGTTGATACCTTCCATTACATCATTAAGTATTATGATCGAAAATTCTCCACATTATCACTGTGATTTTTGCTATTGCGTGGACTCTCATAGCCGTGCTATTAAAAAAATTGATTAATGGAACAAATCTTTTACTGGTTTAGTTAAAATCCTTGTAGTTTAAGCCGATTTGAGAAAACGATGCCACCCAAATTTGCCACTTCTTATAAAGAAAAATATTACTAAGGAAGTTATCTCAAAAAATAACCCATTTAATAACAACTCCAAAATGGTATAAAATTGCTACATTTATATCCATAACAACCATTGTCTTTTTTCTTCTTTTACAAATTTATTTTATTTTAGAAAAATGAGTATTATATATATAAGTATGTAACTCTCATATTAAGTACTAAATTTAAAAATGAAACGTAGAAAAAAATTTAATACATTGATGAATTAAATTTTTGTTTACCTTTTAAGCGAATGCAGGCTTTAGACCATTTTAAAAGAGACCACTTGGTGAGTCGAGAGTAACAGTAATTAGTTATGTTTATTTCCTCCACTATATCAACAATCATTTGCCTCGATTCAGTCTTTTTTGTATCGGTTTAAAATAAACTTCTCTTAGGCATATATGCTTTAAAAGGAACCGACGGGATTCAAATATGGTGAATGAGCTGGCCAGGAAATTGAACGATGAGATGTACAGTCCACATTCCGGAATATCCCAAGTCCAAATGCCCCTGTACAAGACGCACATAATTCACTTACCCTCCTTGTTGGAACCACATGTTTCTGTGTTAGTAGATTTGGAATGGCACATCTTCCTGCTGTGTGTGTGGTCTGGTAATTTTTTCGAAGGAAACTCAAGTATTTGGCTCAATTTAAACTTTTGGGTTAAATCAAATGGTCCAAATATTTTCCGTTTAATAGTCCTGCCCTCATATTGATTTTAACTTGAAATTTTGATTGGACTACACGCATTAAATATGTTTTTTTTTCATAGAACAACCATGTAAGTTATGTAAGTTAATATATTCTTTCCTAATATATTCAATAAAATAATGTAATTTTGTAAAATAAAACAAATAGCAATGATTATTATGGATATAAATGTGGCAAGTGTTATGCCAAATTTTAGATCATTAAAAGAGCCATCATTTGAAATAACTTGCTTAGAGCAGTATGTAATATTTTTATTTATAAGAAGTGGCAAAGTGTTGGGTGACATCGTTTTCTCAAATCGGCTTAAACTACAATAATTTTAACTATACCAGTAAAGTCTTTTGCTCCATTAATCAATGTGTTTAATAGCACGGCTATGAAAGTTCACGTTAGTGAAAAAATCACAGTGACATTGGGAAATTTTCGGTCACAATACTTAATGATGCCATGGAGTGTTTTTAAAATGAAAATGATCTGCAATAGAAAAAAAGTCTCTTTGATTGTTATGCACAAAAAAAAAAAAAAAAAAAAAAAACAAGTGTTGAACGTTTTTGTAATCTTAGCTCAATGGGCCAACAGTTGAGAAACTTACCTGGGGTGGTATGTAATATTTTTTTTCTTTTTATTGAGATTCAAAGTTAGGACACATCTTTTCTCAAAACCCCTGACTTACATTAATTTTAACTATACCAGCAAAATCTTTTGGACGGCTTGTGGCTGCAACTACTAGTGTGGTTGTCTAATGTGATGTTGGGGAAAAAGACATCGTAAAATTCTAAAATTTGTGGCCACAGTAACTAATGATAGGATGGAGGATGTTTATTTTCCACACTTTGGAAAATGTGCTTGTCCTCACTTATCCAAGTGCAGGATAATTTTTTTAATTCTCCCAGAATCGATATAACCCCATCTTTCACCTCATGTTCGATTGACATTAAGTTTCGGGAATCCCGCATGAATAAATATTAGTAGGACAAAACATGTTCAAACTAGTAGGCAATAGAATCTGACATTAGTATGGAGACTGAGGTATCTGATACTTAGAACGAATGTGAATTGTATTTATTTTCGCTTGTTTTGCATTTTCGCTTCGCTTCGCATTGCCTACATGTCAATTATGTATTTCGGTAATTTATTGTTCCTGCCTTAAAGCTACATAGTACCCTTTATTAAAAATTTTTTGGAGACAATAGGAGTAAAAATAATTTCCGTTTTATATACAGGCTATATTATTAAGGTGATTTTGAAAGTAATAGGTCAGAGTTAAACCAGCCATTGAATTGAAGTTTTTCAAATTTTTTAAAAATGTTTACTTTTTAAAATTTTTATTTCTTTTAAACTATGTATATTTCTGTGGTATATTTAACTGTAACCAGTTAAAGACTTAACTGTGACTGAGTGGAGGATTGTATAAATAACACGCAACTATGAAATTGTATCTGTAATTAGTAATGTGTTGTACAGTGAAGTAGAGATATATTAAAATAATATATTAAGGAGGAAGTTCAAATGTGCATCTAATTATAGGAACTCACACAACACAACAGTTGGCGACGAAGATGGGATATATTGGAGATTCTTTTGGATAAATTGCCTGAAAACTGCTCAAGGTAATTTTTTTTCTCTTTAATCGGAAGGAACCATGGAACAGCAAATTGCAGACTTACTTTTGATTCGAGCGCTGCAAATTAGAGACGATTCTCATAGTCATAAAGTAACTGTACAATTTGAAAAATTTGATGAAGAAAATGAAAATTTCGATAGTTTCATTTTCTGATAGATGTTTGTACCAATAGCAAATCGAAAGCTAAGGTTTTTGTTTCGTCTCTTAGTGCAAAATTGTACCAGTTACTAAAGAATTTGCTTTTTAAAATTCCTTCCGACCAAACGTTAGATAAATTAAAAGATGCACTTAAGAAACATTTGACCCCAAAACCTTTTAATTATACCTTCTCGTCACAAATTTTTAAACAGAAAACAGACTGAAGGGGAAGGTATTATTATTTCGGGCTCTAAATATTATGATAAAGATATGTTGAATATTATTCGATTATTTGAGGAAGATTAAAAAAAAAAAAAGGGACAAATGATATTATGGGCCGAGCAATAAATTCAATGCAAACTTTTAAAAAACTGGATAAAAAATCCAATTTTACAAAAAGCCGAAAGAAAACATACATAAATCTAAAAATGCGAAATCGGTTAAACAAAAACAGGTAACTTTAAATGAAGTTGAAGATAGAAATAGAATTCCACTATACGAATTAAAAATTCAGGATTATATATTACGAGGAAGAACCAAAACGACCTCCAATTATGATAAATTTAAAAATTGAAAACAAAAGTTGTTCTATGGAATTGGATACGGGGAGCGGTTAGTGTTAAAAATTTCAATTTTATAAAAATCAAAAAGTAAACTTGAACTTATACATTGTGAAAAAAAACTTGGATACTATTCTGGGTCGGGAATGGCTCTATAAAATTCATTTAGATTGGCCGGCTATTAAAGCTTTTAGAGCAAAAACTGAACAAAATTTAAATAACCTTCTAAGATAAATTAGGGAGAAATAAACAATTATGAGGCTAAATTAAAACTCAGACATGGAGTAAAACCTATATAGAGTTGAAAACGAAATTGACAGACTTTTATCATAGAAAAAGTCGACAGCTCTGAATGGGCAACCCCAGTAGTCCCTGTTGTTAAAAAATTGTGCGATTATTTGCAAATGAAAGTCCTTTCCTATACCAAGATTGGAAATTTTTTTTACAGGTATTTAATGGGGGAAAACAATTTAAAAATTAGATTTTAAGCATGCATATTTGCAAATGAAAGTCCATCCCGAAGTCAGAAATTAATTATAAATACCCACAAGGGAATATATTTGTAAAAGACTATGGTATTGGAGTCAATGGATGATGCTAGAATAACAGGGAGCGATGAAATTTCATTTTTACAGCTTTAGAGGAATTTTTTAAGAAATGTAGAGAACACGGGCTAAAGTTTAATTTAAATAAAAGTAAGTTTTCCAAAATGAAATAAATTTTCTTGGGCATAGAATCGATTCATAAAACTGACGAAAAGATCTCAGCCGTTGTAAATGCTCCTGTATATTTCTTAGGTGATTAATTTTTGTGAAAAAATAATTTAACAAAAAATGTTAGATTTTTTATGGTCGAAGGCCAGGTTAAACCTTTGAGCAAATAAAGAAGGAAATTTGTTCACCTAAAATTTTGGTGCATTATGATCCTAGCCTAATCCAGTTGGCATTTAAAAAAAAAATGATAAGGAAGCTCTATAGTTTTTTTAAAATTTTTAGCTTTTTTGGTTCTTTTACCCGACTTTTACATTATGCGCTCATTTTGCTTTGAGTTTGATGTATTTCTTTCGTTTACCAAAAACATCCGAAGAGCTTGAAGTTAAAGATGACATCACAATATTTCAGATGTCACAGATTGAAGCATTACCGGTTACTTCTAAGGAGTTACGACAGGAGACGATAAAGATATTGAGCTGGGTCCACTCTTAAGAGCCTTAAGGGAAGGTAAAGATTTGCAAGGGAGGGAAGCCCAGTATACCATTGAGGATGGTTGTATTATGTACGGACAAAGGGTCTGCATTCCAAGGAAATTTCGTTCTGGAAGAATTACATGCTGGACACTTAGCTGTAAAAATGAAGGCACTTAGGAATAGTAAAATTGAAGGCTATAGCTAGATCGTTCGTCTATTGAAAAATATAGATAACGATATTGAAGAAGCCGCAAAAACTTGTTGGGAATTCCCGTATGCCCTGGGAACGTATTCATATTTTGCTGGACCAAATTTTGAACACGTTTTTCCTGAAAAGTTAGCATGTATTTGAAAATCTATTTCCTTTTTGATTTTTAATAATTGAGACATTAGAACTTTTGAAAATTCAGGATAAATTACGAAGAAAAACCTAAAAAAATTTGATGTTGGAGATCGAGTGGCTTGAGCATTTATAAAAAGAAAACATAGCATTTTTTCAGCATGCAGAAACGGCGGAAGATAAAAATAACTGGAGATCTCAGCTAAAGAGACCCTAAATGCATACTATCTTTTATAGAACATACGTTTGGTTAAAGGCTTAACTGTGACTGAGAGCATATAAAGATTTTAATATATTAAAACTGAACAGAAAAAACCTTGAAAATCTATTTCCTTTTTGAATAGAAAACATTTATACCTTCAAAATAGAAAGTCTGATAAATCATATTTAAAGTTTGTAAAGGCATATATAAACCAAATCTTATAATCCCCGTAAAGCTCTAATTTTCAATATGTTATTTTACAATATATGTTTTACATTAAAACACTATTTTAATTGAATATATCTGAAAATAACTTTTTTAATTAAAAATAAATTTTTGCATAATATTAATAGCATTTGTGGCGATTATAGTTTATTCAGCATAATCTTAACCTAATATTCTCAAAAAATATTTCAAACACAAAACAGTTCTGTACAAAAAAATGATGATACTAACTTAACTTAAAAAAGCTAGTTTTTTTCATAAAATTTAATTTTTTTAAATTTTAATTCACGTTTTAGCTCTTGTTGTACGATTTTGAAATGCTAAAATATAGTACTTTAATATGTTTAGTGTAATGCAGTTTAGTACATCAAGGAAACGCATATTCAGTTTTATCTGCAATACTTGAATTCAGATTACTTGTATTCGAAAGTATATGGTTGCATGATCAGCTGAGAACTGACTTTTAGATACATCACTTTTAGTAGAATTCCCTATCTTCGAAATAGTGTTTCTCATGAGAACCTAAGAATATTTTGGCTATGACATTTTCACAAAAGGAAAAAAAAATAATAATAAAGTTTCTTATTTATAT
The DNA here is from genome assembly GCA_019973935.1 of Trichonephila clavipes. Taxonomy (NCBI): domain Eukaryota; kingdom Metazoa; phylum Arthropoda; class Arachnida; order Araneae; family Nephilidae; genus Trichonephila; species Trichonephila clavipes. The sequence goes on along the minus strand of BMAU01021350.1, from coordinate 2,505,525 downwards.
AAAATATTTTTAAAGCAAAAAATTGGCCACATGAAATCCATTTTAATTAATTAATAAAAAAATTCAAAAAATCTCGAAACATAATCAAGAAGGAATAATTTTAGTAAGGAAACTTAGAATTAATAAACATTTCATAGTAAAAGAGTTGTTTGTACATAATTGTTTTTTAATTACTTCAATTTGAGAGTGCAAAAAGGCTTTAAAATGAAAACGATACCAAAGCAATAGCTCAGAAAGCTTCAAATATCTTAAAAACTTATTTCTTAACAGACCTGAAATTTTGTGGCAAGCTCCTCTTCGATGATGAGTTACCAAAAAATGCAAACAAACTTTTTTGGTAATTATGAAATTTGCAAGGCACTGTGTAATCTTAAACTCTTAGCAAATATTAGGTTAAACTTGACTTTAATTTAAAACTGTGTGCAAAAACTGGTCTGTAAGTTAAACAAACTTGTATTTGTGTACTTCTTTCAGGAATAAAAAAAGTAAAATAATTTCTTTCAATAAAGTTTGCGTGCACAATGATTGTTTCCCGAGAGAGGGGGGCTGTTACTCTTAACAGTTTAGCAAAAAAGAAAAATGTTAACCCGGAATTACACCCATGGCTCTCATGCAGCTTCAGAATGCAAATAATTAATACAGACATTACAATTAATCTATACAGACATTATTTGTTAGTGAAGAAGTTTTTATTAACATTGCACTATAAAGAAGCATGAAGGCTATTGCGGACGGATCTCGCAATATTTTATCAAGGTTAAGTGAATAGGATGACACATGAGCTGAGACCTCTCCATATTACCACGCTACCCCCAATGTTAGTACATTGGACTTAGAAAGTTTTAACGTTTAAAAGCTTCTATAAGCGGTGGGCCTTCATTCGTACTAAGCTCTAACTCGTGACCTACAGACCACGAGTCCATGACCATAACTACTAGGTTACAGCGGCCTGTGGAAATATCGAAGAATAAAAAATTATTGGAATTTATCTAAAAAAGAAAAAAAGAAAAAAATTAAATACAATTCTTATTGATTTACAAAATTCATAATTTGATCTTTTAAATTTTGAAATGGCTGAAATTAATTTAATATGTCTGTAATTCGCTTATAAGCAAAATTAAATAATTTGGATGATAAAAGTTCTCTCTCTATATATACAACTTCTTAGTCAATTTGGTTATCCTCTAAAAATAAACGTGTTGAACATGGTTAATAAAGGCTTAAAGCCACTTAAATCAATCAAACTTAAGCAGCTTGCTCTTCTGATTTTCTTTCTGAATGTTGTTTTGTTGCAAAGTGCTATTTTGCTAAAAAGAACACGAGTGTTATTCTCCTTTCATGAAGTAACTACACACTAGAAATTGAGGACTGTAAAAAGAAATGAATTGGACCATTTATAAGATGTTCAACTCGTTGATTTGATTTTGCAATTTCTTCATGCACCCTGAAGATTTTCATAATTCTGCTTTCGCTTTTGTAAGCCTCCTTGGATAGTTTCCTCAAAAAGGAATTTTTAAGCTATTAGGCAAGAAGAACATGACACATTTCGCCCAGAAAAACAGGAAAAAATATTCAATTCAAATTTTAGTTAACTCTGATGTTCTGTTTGTATTTACTACACGTATGTAGCGTTCGGATTGATATGACCCGATTCAGAAAACTAAAATTTATTGCCGTATATGATAAGTGAAATTTAAGAAATGGTATAAATAATACACTCATGTCCATAAATTAAGAATAATAAAGTTCAGGCAAAGAAAAAGACAGAAGCAAAACAAATTTGACTTATTTGTAACGTCTATTTATTCAACAAAAGGTAAAGAGCAAAACAGATGCTATATGTTTGACATAATTAATAAAAATTGCGATTTTTACTCCCTGGAGCAATTTTGATAAAAGAACCTATTTACAAAAAACAGTATAACATGGTTAGTATGATGGTTAATACGGAGTATGGCTCCCGGACGATGCCATACAGGCCTTACAACGCCTAGGTATGCTGAGTATCAAATTATCAATCTGATCTTGGAGAATATTACACCACTCATCAAGCAATGCCCTCCAAAATTCTGGTAGAAAGGTGGCAGGGGGTTGAAGGGGTGCAATTTGTCGGCCAAGCATATCCCACAAATGCTCTATTGGGTTCAAGCCTTGTAAGTATGCTGGCCAGTCCATACGGGTGATATCCTCCGATTGAAGTCATTCATCTACAATGTTTGGACGGTGAGGACGGGAGTTGTCATCCATATACCGAAATTCAGCACTAATGGCACCCCGAAACAAACGTACATGTTGTTATAGTGTGATCTGTCATCATTACACTCTAAAAATGCAGGTCAGTTCTGTAACCAAGAATAATTCCTCCCCAAACGAACCATCCTGAACCATTGTAACGGTGTCGTTCAATGGTGTTCTCTTGGTTGTAAAGGGTACCTGGCGCTCTCCATATTAAAGTTCGGCGAGAATCAGACTGCAAACTAAACCTGGATTTGTCGGAAAACATAACACAAGACCACTGTTAAGGTGTTCACAATGCATTATCTCTACTCCAGGTTAATCTCAGGCAAAAGTGAGTGGCGGTAAGTGGAACACATCTGACAGGCCTACGAGCATATAGATCAATGTGTTCTAAGCGTCTGTACACGGTCTGCCTTGAAACTGTCGTACCGGTAGCTGAAGAGAGTTGACGAGACAGGTCTGATGCTGTGCTCCGTCTGTTTCTTTTGGCAGTAACTGCCAAATATATATATCGGTCCTCATTCGGCGTTGTAACTTGGGGGCTACCTGTGCTGTTACATCTACTTATATTACCGTCATCTTGGAATCATTGCCAAAGCCAGGAAATGACACTCTGGGTGATTCCAAGTTCCTTGGATACTTACAGCTGGGTACGTCCACATTCCAGTCATCCAATAATTCTACCCCGTAAAAATCATCCTTTGTGCAATAACTATGTGGTTATTACACTGAAAGGCTTTTAAAGCGCTTGTGAACAATTTTATTTCTTTGCCACCATTCCTTATTTACCCCTCTCTTAGACTCTCGTCATTGTGACGTACTATCCGCGCCATCTGGTGGTTTCCTGTAATTTGCATATTTTTCTTCAAGATGTGTGAAATAATTCTACAGTTTTTTTTTTTTTTATTTTAGAGTTCAAATTCTGTGTGATTCTTAATTACCCTTCATTTATGGACATGAGTGTAGTAATGTAAGCGCGTGAAAATAGATCTAATAATATAAAGCATCTATAAACATAACAGAGAAATATTTGAAATTGATACTTTTAATAATAATGTAAAACATGTATAAATATAAAACAGAGATATTTGAAATTAAAATTTACTTTTATTTACAATTTAAACAGTAATTTCTCACACGAGTTTTTCAAATGCTATTCTTATACGTGTAGCAAAACATTTTAGTTTTGTTTTGATTGCTAGAGGGACGGATAAAGCTTGAACCTAATGCGTTTGACATACAATGAAGTACTCTCAGCAGATCCTGATGGGTACACTTTCTCTTTTTCTCTGTATTATTTTCACAATTTTTATTGAGCCCTCACTTCTTGGTAGCTTTGGCTTTGCTTTAATGTATCGAAAAAATAGTGATTTTACCTATTCTTCAAAAAAATACCGTTCGTTTAGTAAATTGGTTTTCGTCCCAATCACTGTGTATTGAAGTCCATAGAACGAATGCATTGTATTCAGAAATATCAAACATGTCATAAAATACTATCATTGGCGGAATATTGGTTTTTCTTTTACAAGTGTATGTATTTAGAAGTTGACTTCAGCCACTTTAGTTGAATTATAGTCTAAGACCATTAGTGATTTTTACCATATCCGTTGTTAACTTCTTTGCCATGATGCAAAGTGCTCATACGAATAACATTCTTATTCTTCTTTGGGAAGAAGTTAACAACTGCTATGTCTCTCTCTCTCTCTCTCTCTCTTCTGTAAAACAAAATAATGAGCATTCAACTTCTTTGTGTGACATTTCTTCAGGAAGTTCTGGTATATTTTTCTTATGGTACCCACCATAGTTAGCTTCCGTTTTAGAAGAAGTTGCCCTAAGTTGTAAGATGTGAAAAATTATCGCATTAAATATTGTGCCCAGAATACTAATAAGTGACATCACACACTGTTTGCAATCCTTGTTTTTACTTTGGTTTTGACTCTTGTTTTTGTGTTTTCAGTAAATTTGTGTTTTTAGTGCATATAAAGTTTTACTGTCACATAAAGTTCATATTTTGATCTTGTATTTACATGGCTTACTTGATTATGTACTATTTGAAAGGACATCGGGCTCAAAATCCTACTAATTGATTATCTACAGTAACATTTTCATTCGGATTATATAATTTTGGAAGAATTTCTATCTTTTTTTCCAGATATCTCGCAATGCAGCTGATTCATCCAATTTCTTTCATTGTTGATGAATGGATTTATTATCAAAACGTACGGCCATCGACATGGTAAGTCAGTGAGTGAGTGAATATTAACGTCGCACCGTAAAGCTACACAAAGGCTTTTGGCGACGGACCTCGTAATTTGGACCATGGTCAAGGGACGAGGACAACGTCTGAATCGGCACCCCCATCTCTTAACTACCACACTACACCAATGGGAGGACATTTGAGCTCTCTCGACAGATTTATTGTATAATCTTTTCCAAATATATTTCTGCCAGTTTCTGTATCCTATAAGCTATTTGTTAATTCTTCATATGATTTATAAACACAAGCTAATAATAATAATCCAATATATGCTTGAAAGGTTTTACCTCTATATTTTTCTACTTTGCTCCATAAACTTTTTTCTCCTGAAATATTACTCCTTTTTATGATTTCGTTTTAAATTTTTGAATTGAATACTACCTGCAATGCACTTTTTTCGTCGGTCACCCTTGCCGTTGCATATTTTGTGAACTCTGGAGTAGTTTTTATAATACTAGCAGCTGTAGATTAAGAAGAATGTGGCAGCGGATTCAGCTTCATTTCACGATTCTTGGACTGAATGCTTTCTTCTTAGTTCATTTGTTGATTATTGATATAAAAAAAGCTTCTGTGATAAATTTCAATTCCATCACTTGTATGATTTTCATTTTCGGATTCTTCATCTTTGCTGTCAGAAGCTTCTATTAGCTTAGTTATATCAGCTTGACTCAAATTTATTCGATTTTTCATTTTTCTCTCCCATTCACAGTCACAACTATTTCACTGTATATCAGAAAGTGAAATACAGCAGGGAAAAAAAAAGAAAAGTTGCAATAACAGGCTAAGATTATCAGGTATGACCCCCTGCCAAGCATACCACCTCGTGTTCTGTTATCATGTGACCAAACACATCCATCAATGAAACCAGTTTTGGAAACGGGTAAATTACAGAAACTATTATTACTCTTTTATTTTAATTTATTTCAAACAAAAGTGAACATGTAATATCAGTAAAAATAAAAGATTTTTTTTGCATGGGGTCATATTGGCCCGAACGATATTATAGGAATAAATTGAAAATTATTCCTTCGAAATCCAAATAAACATAAATCCCTCTATGAGTACATATTTATACTATTTATGTACGATGTCAAGAAGTTTCATGAAAATATACCTGTTCTATATTTTTATGAACGTATACATTTTGATTTAACGCTTTTGAATCGCATTCTCAAAATAAATAAATATTACATTTGCAAATATTTGTTCTTAAATTTTTTATATGTTTAATATTCTTGTTTAATTTTTATACAGAAAATGTCGGGCAAACAATCATTAATTTTCCTTATTTAAAAATAAGATAAAATATTTATAATTTTTTCTTATTGAATCCATTTTTAATTTTAATTCTAAATCTTAAATATTTGAAATAAAAAGAACATGATTAAAACAAGTCATTTTAATAAAACTATTGTTATTGATGGCTTCCTTGGAATGTATACACAATTATTTAACTGCAAATGCGATGAGATCAAGGTACTTCTATTGTAATTAGGGTATGCATAAATGATTTGCTTTCTTCTGGAGTCTGACAGCAACAATAAAATGAAAACAAAATGACTATTTTATGTGTCATTCTTTCTTGTTAAGTGTCTTAGTGCTCATATAATGGCTGTAATAAAAATGACCATCGTTTTAAAATTCTTAGCATCAAAAAACTGATTTTTATAACAATGCCTCTCAAACTTTCACTATTTGCGACCCAATATTCAATCATAATTTTCAATAATTCCCCCCTTCCATACAAATACAGCACATTGTATTGAATAATACTATATTTTCACCATAAAGCTACAAATCTCACTCAACATGTATGTTAAGCGGCCCGGACGTATGTATAAGTCTTTCCGAAGTACGATCTTTTATGAGCACTGTTATCCATACAATTATTCCGGAAGCTTTGGGATGCAATAAAATAACCTTGACAGTGTTTGCGAATTATTTACTTATATCAGAGGATTTCATTATTCCTTTTCTTCCCCTCCCACCGATATATCTCATATACGCATCTACGTGGGAAAAGAGGCATCAGGGAGTGAATCAAGTAACTTTTAATCGGCAGTTAAAGGATTATTTGTAAACCTTACAAATTATGATGATAAGTATTAATTTTTGTATATAATTTTTACCGGGTAAGCCCATTAGGTCACTGGTAATTATTAAACATGTTCTTAACTTAGTATTGTTAAATTAATTATAGAATGCATTGTGCATTACTGATACATTCATAAATGTATCATATTTGTGTAAATGTTAATTTTATTTTTATATCAATGTATTTTATTCTACTTTCAGTAAATTAATATATTTTTTTAAAATATTTTGTTTTCGACTGTTTAAGATACTCGTGTCCCCCTCGGCGAGTTATCACGCTCCCCTAGGAGGAGGCACACCACAGTTTGAGAAACGCTGTTCTATAATATACAACAATACCCCGAATAACGTGATAGGTAGGACTGAGTGATAACCGTGGAAGTCGAATTCGTGTAAGACGGGGGTATAGTTTCGTACATAAATATATATTAATTTATTTCATTTAGGAGATGAAAGAAGATAACAATTTAGAAGAAAAAAATAGTTAATGAAATCTTAGAAAATACAAAATACAAATAAAAATTGCAAACTGAAGTTATTTTGATGTTGAAGGTTTCATTAAATCTAACAAAGTAGTCTGGCAGCTCAAAAATTTTTTTTTCCTTCTGCAAAATTTCCTCGCAGCATTATAATAATTTTTTTATTCCTTGTTTTGTCGAAAAAAACATTCGTTGATGAACTCTATTTTATCTGAAATTTGCAACCGTTTTTCAATTAAATGTATGCCTTCTGTCAAATTCCAAACCGTCATGCAATCTTCTGATTGAACAGTCAATAGATTCAAGTTCTGCAATGTCATGGTCTTAGTCATGCATTTATGTGAGTTCATCATTGTCAGCTTACTGATTGTGGAAATCCAGCAGTTCTTGAATGTCATCAATATTCCTTTCTAATTCTTGGGTGGTAAAATCGACAATTTCTTCAATCGCACTACGAATTTTACATTTTTTTTTTGTCATTCAAAGACGAATCGTTAGGAATCAAATCCACTTACCTCCGGTTACGCGTAAATCAGGGTAGTGTAAGTCGATGTATTCCTGCACTTAGCATTTTGGAATATTCCTTAAAATTGATACGATTTTTCTCTAATATGACTTTTTTATCTTTTTTCTCTGAAACTGTTTTACATCTCAAAAGAAGGGCAATTAGACATCCCACTAAACAATTATGACTATTTCGAAGGACTCTTCTCTCAGAAATCATTCAGTAAAAAAAAAATACTTTTCTGATTTTAAAAGTTCTCGACTGCATGTCAATATGATATGGTTGTTCGCGCTTGTTTTGAATGTAACTCAATACTAATATAAAATTCCACTAGGTATGATCTTTTATAACAATTTCACTGAGACAAACAGACTGCAGGTAAAAACCATAAGATAAGTTATTGCTTCTACTTTTAAAGAATGCTATGCAGAATGTAATTTTAGGCCTTTCAAAATAAAGATAACTACTAATTTTCATCTATTTTATGTAAACCAAACTCATATATTTTTCATGGGTAAAATTTGATTAAGCCGTGTTGGTACACAATTATTTAAACATTAAAATAGTATTTTTGAAGAAATCATACCTTATCTCTACGTTTGTACGTGTGGGTTAGGGAGAGAGCTTGTGTAAACATTTGCTATTGGAGAATGAAATGCCTTATGAATAAGATAAAGTATTTTGAGGGCATTTACATTATGTCTAGGTGAAACAGGGACATAATGCAAATGCAATTTTTTTTTTATTTCTGGCTGCCAAATGCAAGTAAAGGATCTGTTACATTTCTAATAAGAGTTTCCTCGTTTATTTTAGCTTGTGGTCTAATTATAGATTCAAAACTCTACATAAAATTATTTAAAATTTTATCCATCTATCTATCTATCAATCAATCTATATATATATATATATATACATATACATATATGGGTGGGCGCTTGTCAAGAAATGACTGGCATATAGAATATGGTTAATTATAGATTTAATAACTCGAATCTTTTTTACAACATATACATCAGGCTTTTAGTTCAGTTCGTCATTAATACGCGAGGTGTTATCCTCTTCGTCTTAATCCATGCAAATGGCGGCTTTGCTTTCTGTCTTTCTCAGTCCATCATCTCGTTCATGACTACGTCTTTCTTCAATGACGTTTGCTCCCTTCAACGTCGTGGTAGAATGTGCGTCTACAGACAGCAAGGCGCCTAAAACGCTGAGCATACTCCTAGGTGTTAGAGGTGGAACCCTGCAGTAGCCGCCGGCACCACACACATTTATATATAAATATATTTACACATTTTATAATTATTTGAATATTGTCTTTATTTAAAATTATCTAACAGGAACTTTTATTCGCAAAACATAAAGAGTTTGGTTATATATAAAAATAGCATTCCACATGCATTAGTTAAATGAATCAGAATTTAATTGCTGATTTATTAATTTTATGTTAATCTCTTTCCAAAAAGGTTGGTCGGCTATTTTAGAAAAAAAAAACATCATACTCTTAACAACTCTTAAAATATTTTGATCCTTTACATATCTGATACAAAATGTAAAATGTTATTTTTTTAAAAAATAATTATGCCTACTTCTTGAATACCTTACTGAGAGAGAACGTAAAATAATTATACTAAATACTAATTGCACTGTACTGAATTGAGCCACTTTGTGAAAATTTGAAATAAGTTACAAAACCGAAACAAAATAAAATCGTAATTATCAATGCAATATCAGAATGATATCCAACATTTGGATTTTTAAAATTGCAGATTATATTATTTAAAAAGGGACATAATTACACATAAAGCGATATATCAAAGAACTTTTAAAATGTTATTCATTTAATTTTAATTAGTACTTAACTTTCCCTGGTTTTAAGATTTGTCTGTAATATCAATGGGATTTAATTAATACTTAATTATGTACACACCTTAATTAAGAGTTCATTAATATTTTATTTAAGTCTCAAATTAATGAAATGTGATCATTGTTTAGTCTTGTTACCTTATTCTTCATATAGATGCCTTTAAATGAAATTATAAGATTGATTGAAATTATAAGATTGATCATATTCTGGGTATATTCCTAAGAATATGATGTTTTTCTTTGAGCTGGACTTTGACAATGGTCAACATGGTCAAAATAACACATGACCGAGAATGTTACCCATTCTCTAACTACGATTGTCAAGTAGACATTCTAAGCAAGATGGAGGCACACATGGGTTATGTGGGAGGGACCAAATAGAGTAGTGTTGCCGTTTGGAGGGGGAGGGAATTTAAATGAAATAATCATGCTAATACTTATCTATGGAAACTGTTTCTTAAATGAAAAAGAAATTTTTGTGGTTGCTTAAAATCTTTGTGATCATTTCTTGACTTTAAAACTACAAGTTTATTCTTAAAATTTAGGCAAATTGTCAAATTATTGCATTTGTTTCTTAAATGTTATTGAAAAAATTTAAATGCTGTAATAGGCTACATTATTTTCTAATATATCAGTACTCGCTGTAATGTATTTGCACTGTTTTGACAAAAATGTTGTTGTTTTTTTTTGAAAAATTACTTAGAAACAGTAGAATTAAAATTTTTTAAACATTTTAAGTGACCGGAATATATTATCAGATCTGAATAATTTATTTTATTATTATTCAAGTTTGCACTAACTTAAACTTTTCCGAATTATGATGAGCCCAAGCGTTAAGAAATCATTTATCAGCATCACTGTAGAACAACACGAAGGTTTAACGATAAATTTCTACTCATAAAGAGTTTTTGAAATGATATTCTTAATCTAAACTGAAATACTATTTCACATAATATTTTAACTGTCATCTTTACTTCTATTAATTTGATCTACCGTATTGACAAATATTTAATAATAATGATCAATTCCGTAGAAATTACAGACTTATGAAAATAAATTGGTATATACCTCTTTTGAATGTCTTATACATTGCAGCCTATGAAAACTGATATCCGATGATGTCAGATAAGATTCTGAAAAATATAAATTTCTTAGAAATCTAGCATTGGGGAAGTTAACTGGAGTATATTTCTCAACCTGAAAGTTCCAAGCAACTAAGAGTGATTTTTTATTAGTATCGATGAATGCATTTGATATAAATGACAAATGCATCCTTGCTTCTAGACAGCATAAATCCCTTGATGCATAGGTCCCATAAATACCTGGTAGCATAGGTCTGTTAGGCAACATGATAGTAGTGTGATCCTGAGCTAAGAGGACCAAATACATCAATAAATTAGTCTCGATAGGTTCATTCAAGGTTTGAAGGATTTTATATGCCCAACTAAAATTAGGTGGCACAGAGCTGAGTCCGATTTCTACTACTTGTTTCATTCCTCATATCGATACAAGATGCACTTTTCTTCTTTTTATTGATCCCTTATCAAATTCTGTTTAACATGCAACAACACTCCTGACATCGCACGTTCCTAATTAATCCGTTTCTTCAAATCATTGCTCGATATTTACGATTATAACTTGATGGCAAAGGGGAACGTTTAATACAGTTTCTATAAGTGCTGGGTGACACAGAATAACGAATATTTTGAAGTGCATGATGGTAATTTAAGTAGATAGCAACACTGCAGGACAGTGACTTTGAGAGCAAGCAATTACTTTGCCATATAAGTAACCATGTGTCATTTGAATGGGTTGTCACCATAGGCAAAAAGTCAATGGATCAGATCATGGCTGGCATGTCATGAGTTTGGGCCCAGTACCACTAAAGGGTCATTGTGTAGGAGACCGATGCACGTTAAATCTGTCGAGAACTCAAACGTCGTCCCGTTGGTGTGGTGTTGTAATTAGGAGGGGGGTACAAGCTCAGCTGTCGTCATCCTCTCTTAGCCATGGTTAAAAATTAGAAATTCCGTTGCCAAAACCCGTCGTGTAATTGAACAGTGCGATGTTAATATTCACTCACTCAGTTGAACGGGCACAACAGTGTTCATTAGCAATAAAAATACTTTATAAATTAGTGATAGTCTGGAAGTTGCGCAAAGGGAGTTGTGACATTTTTACAATTTATAAAGATATTGTGCCATCTCATCAAAACACGCGATAAAAAAGTTGGATTAACCACATTGAAGAGGTTGATTCCGCCCTGGAGAAAAAATCAACATGATAACCAATTAGTACTTGAGCTCCTTAAAGGTATTGCAGTGGTCAGTGAGGAAATTCAACAACAGATTTTTTTTACAGTATTGATGCAGATTTCATAAATGCATTGGTGCAGGAAAACATCATCTAAAGGACGTAATTTAAAATAAAATGACAAATTCATTTAATGTTTCTTAAATGGTAAATTTTCATCTTTCAATTACTAAGAATAAAATGTTTTTTCCCTCACTCTCTTGGCTTTACTATATTATTAAAAATCTCCCGTTATTTTTTGGCACCTTATACTTATCCTTAAACATCCATAAAGTTGGTTATTGTTAAGACATCAAGTGATCATGTATTTTGCTTGAAAATAAGTATTTTAATTAAGCACAATTACAGGGAAACATTTTGAACGCTATGTCCATGGTATTATATTGACAACTTTTGCTATTCAAACACACGGAATGAGAGATGGTTTCTTCCGGGTTTAAGGTATCCGACTACGTTCGGAACCGTGATTTTGCAAAAGCGCATAAGTGGATAATTTTCATGATATTTAGTGTCACTTAGATTAGAATATATGCATTAAATTGTTTTAAGGACATTTTGACAAAAAAATTCATTTAAATACAATATTTTGGCAAAAAACTTAATTAGAATAATCTTTTTTTCCGAATGTTCTCCTTTTGTGAAAAATGCTTCTATGATAATAATATTTTGTCTGTGTGTAGCTCAGACCTCTCTACAGAGGTTCAACTAGAATTTTTAAAATATATAACTTAGAAGTAGCTTTATTCATATTTTACAACAGAGGGGAGCAATTTTAAGAAAAAAACGCCAATAATTATTTCAATTGGTGGGAACTTTGAAAATAATGGGAATTTTTCGAAACTTCTAGTTGATCCTCTGTAGAGAGGTCTGAGCTATATGCAGGCAAAATATTATTATAATAGAAGCATTTTTCACAAAAGGAGAACATTAGGAAGACAGATTATTCAAAGTTAATTTTTTGCCTAAATATTATATCTAAATACTTTTTTTTGTCAAAATGTCCTTAAAACAATTTTATGCTTGTTTTCTAATCTGAGTGACACTAAATATCATGAAAATTATTCATTTATGCGCTTTTTTAAAATCACGTTTCCGAACGTAGTCGGATACCTTAATGTTCGAAATAATTGGAATTAAATCCTCCCTCTACACGAAACCAGGAATACAAAAAAAAATTATAAAGTTGTATTTTAATTTTGAGATTTTGAATACACATCAACTTAATCAGGTTTGATGTGCTTAGAGATTTGATAAAATTTTAGATTTAGTTAAAAAATTGATCTTGTTAAACGTTTTATTCAATATTCACATTTACATAGAAGATATAAGAGGAACGCGTACCAGTTTCGTTACTTTTTCACATGGGAAAAATTGTAGCCATAAAAAAATAAACCATTGTATAATGGAATCTTCTTATCACGCTATTTTTCGGTATAATCGACAGTGACATTGAAACATTTGACGTAGAATGGTATCGATTTGAAAAAAAAATCACTCTTGTAATACTTGGATCTGGAAAGGACGGTCGGACGATAGAAAGAATTACCGCACATACTGATCCATCTGATCAAGGGTTTGAACGAATTTTCTCCACTCTGTTGAACTGAGATGCCTCCTCGTCATTGAGGTGGTCCAGGTTTCTGACGTAAAGGAGGTACCCAAGTCTCATCATCTGTGATGACTCTGAAGATGTACTCATTCTTCTCATACACGTACCGCGTCAACTGACTGAGGCTGATTCCTACTCTTCCACCTTCTGATCCAGAACCATCTTCTCAGTAACCAACATCATTCATTCTTCAGCGTTTCTAAAATTGTGGGGTGCGCCGCCCTAGAGGGACATGTTAACTGTACAAGGGGGTGCGAGCATATTGAAAAGTCGAAAACAGAAGTTTATTTAAAAAATAATTAATTTATTGAAAATAAAAAAAAGGAAATATTTTCTGACATAAAAAAATATATCAAGTACACATTTGCACTTATATAATACACTTATAAATGTATCATTACTGATCAAAGTAATTTATAAACAATTTAACAGTACTAAGTTAAGTATAGTTTTAAAAACTACCAGTGACCCCATAAGCTTCTCATTCAAGGACGTTTTACAAAAATTAACACTGATATTGATAATTGCTATACTGATATTGATACTGATATTGTACGGTTTATGATTAATCCCTTAACTGCCGATTAAAATTTACAGGATTCACTTCCAAACGCCACCATTTTTTACGTAGGCGCGTGTATATGATATATTTGGGTGGGGAGGAGGAATAAATAAGCAAATCTCCTGAAATAAGTAAATCCCTCGCAAACTCTGTCAAGGTCCTTTTATTAAATTCCAAAGCCTTTGGAATAATTTAATTGGTAGCAGAGCACAGAAAAGTTCGTGCTATGGAAATACGTATATATACGTTCGGTACAATTAATGTTTTGGTAGACTGAGACGTTTATATTCGCCAGTGGCACTTGAAATATTAAAGGCGTATTGTAGATTTTGCTTCAAAGTATAGTATTATTGAATTCTACACGTTGTTATCGTATGGAGAGGGGGTGATGAAAATTATGATTGGAAATTGGGTCGAAAGTATTGAAAGTTTGAGAAGCAGTGCAATACATGAAGAATTTCTATCGTCATGCTTTGCCCTCTAGCATTTCTGTTTTAATTTGTAAATGCAGAATTGTGTCCACCTGAACATTCCGCCTATATACTTTATCTTCCGTAAATGAACATGCAAAACCTGCGACCACCCTTTTTACGACACATGATTTCTCCTCCACACACCATCTGCAGACATTCATGGATAACGGACACAAAAGTTCATTGATACTATTCAGACCGGATAACAGTATATTTTGTGATTAATGACCCCGTCTGCTTGTCACCTTGATGTATACATGTATAACTTCGGGAATGCCGGTTTACTGTTACTATTTCTTCGTCGATGCTCTGAGCATGTGCAATTCTCTCTACGCTTCCCTCATTTGGCCAGCAATGGATGCGGTTTTTTATGGTTATGTATTTTTTTATTTTTATTTTTTACCTGTTGCACCATCTTCTCTTACAAAAAAAATGACGATACTTACTTTCTAAACGTTCATCGAACTTGATCTGTGAAAAAGAAACATAATTAAACTCTAATATCTTCTTTAATGTGCTTAGCATTTTATGATATCATATTATAACAGCTCTAATTTATCTGCTAAAAAATATAGTATGTAAATTTCCGGAGAAACATTAAAGGCACATTTTAATAATCTCTGATGACATGCTTTAAATTAGTTGATTACTTAACTATTTCAATTCAATTATATCTGAATTACTTTCGGTAAATGAAGTAATTAACTTGGAATTTTGTACTTAAAATGTAACAAGTAATATTGCGGTAATTAAAATGTAGTTCCATCAACTATTAATGGAATTAGTACAGACTTTCGTTTATCGCTAATTATCGTTTAAAATAAATTAATACACTTAAGATATTTAGTATGCATTGCCTAATTATATTTATCTACTTAGAACAGGCATATTTTCTTTAGTTCTTTATAAAAAATACTGATGAATATTAATGATTTAATGATTAAATTACAACATATTTTATACATAAATTAAAAACAAATTTATCCCTGTTTAACTAGTTAAATGGCAAACATTTTTTAAAAAGTATTTGAATACTTAAGGGATTTAGGAAAGGAACATTTAAGGGATCATAATTTTCCATGCAGGTTATAAATATTAATCATTAAACATTAAATAAGTGCACTGCACCTCTATTGAATATTACATTCATCAAAATTGAGTTCTGATTACTAAAATTATTAAATTTTAAATATGTATAAAGTAAAATTTTTAAAAGTTTTTGAAAGCTCAGCTGTTTGTAATTAAAAAAAAATTAAAATCATACATATAAGTTAAAGAAGAAAGTTTTGTTCTTCAAACATGTTATTAAGAGAAAAATTATCAATGCATGCTACAAACGATATATGTATGTATATTTGTAGTGTATCGATGGAATGGTGCTGGATCATTTTGTTCAATGTAGTGGTGGCAGTGAAAAGGAAAAACCTTAAAATTGATTATCCTTCATTTAACTTTAACATCAGGAGTCAATTGCAAGCAAAGGGCACACTCAGAATATTTTTTCCGAATTATCATTCATAAATATATTATGCATTTGCTTTAATTAATACTTGGTTTCAATATATGTTCAAAATTCAAAACTACTGTATCAGCTCATAGATTTCGATGAAGAAATAACATTTTTAAGTAGAAAATTATTTTTAATTTGTTATTTATTGTATAATAGGTGAAGAGGACAAAAAATCACAAATTTTGCTATGAATGTATGCACATGCACTTGTTTGGATAGATAGATTCTCAGAAAATAAATATATGCAGGGTGTTGTCGAATTTGATAGACCAATTATGATGGTAGATAGTAGGCATCTCACCCAAAACATGGGGTCACATACCGCGTTTGTTGGAGTAAAGGGCAAAAACTACTTTGAAGGGTGTGATCTATAGCTAAAAAGTGGCAATAAGAGGAAAGGAATACATTTATTCCATTTAAAGAGCATTTACAAAATGAGCAGTGCACCATAGCTTGACGTTAGAAATGCAACGACAAATGACAGTCACCGGAATTTTTCAAAGTTCTGGTCGCGTAGGTCATACCACATCCGACAACAACGGATGCAGGACTATCGGGTACATTCAAACAAATCCGGTGTTCTGGCGATGATTATTGAAATGACGAGGATCTGCACTATATGATCGTCCACTGTAGCCACCGACATTTTATACATCATTATTTTTACAACATAATAGAAAATAAATTTTTTGATTTTTTTTTTCTCTTTATCTGACATTCCTCCCCCACCCTACTTTCTCAATTTCTTTTGGGAGTGGTATTCATGCTTGTCCTATATCCTTTTCAAGGCCTCTCCTTCTCAATACAAGATAGCATCTGTGTGTGTTCGTGTTTGTGGTTGTCTTTTTATTTTTTTTGTTTTGTATTGTAATTGTAAAGGGCTCTTGCTGCAGTCATCTCCCGGTTCTCAAAAATTTTGAGAGGAGGATCCTCATTCGGAACCTTTTTGTATATGTATCTAGTTTTGTATGTAAATAAAATAACTTCTCGGAAGGTTGGTATACAGCTCGAAACCCTTCGGGTGAGCTCGATTCTCCCGAGTAAGTAAATCTCGCAGACAAGAAATTTCAGGTGGTCCCAAAAAAAGAAGTTCAAGAAATCAAGGTCTAGGGAGCGTGGAAACCAATTAACAGGTTCATAGCTTCCAGTTTACCTACAGGAAGTATAGTTTAGAGGTAATTACGCCCCTTAATCAAAAATGTGTGCTGGAACACCATACTGCATGAACCAAATATCCGGGTGTCCAGTGACCAGTACTCCTTGCAACAATTGCGAGAGAACGTGCTGCAAGAAAACAAGGTATTTTGTGTTCAATAATTTAGTTGTGTTGTGTTTTGTTTAGTTGTAATAATAATTTGTGTTTAATCATATAGGCAGCATATGTATATTCCCTCATTCGTTTGGCCACACCCCTTGCCTGGCTAGTTTTCCTTCTGAAGGTCACTGTTGTCGTGATTTCACCGACTAAACGTGTTTCTATGGGGGTTTGTAGTCCCCATGGAGCATACGATCATCCCTCTGAATCCGTTGGTCGAATTCGGCAACTCTCTGTATATAATGAATCTTAATATTTTTTTATACGTATGCTTCGAAGTATTGAAATTCTGCATTCTAAAACAAAGAATAATTATGTAACAAAACAAAAATTTTAAGATTTTATAACAGTAATTAAAATTTGCAAAATTATGAGATACGTATCAATGAAATAAATCTAACTATATTTTATTAATGATTAGTTTTCTTTATTCCTTTAAAATGTTGAAACTATAAAAATATTTTGAATTAAAATTCATAACTCCCACAGTTCCAAAATTTCTGCTTCCTTTTAAATTACTGTAAATATTACAATTCTCATTCACATAACTCTAAAGCAGTGCTTTTCAAATTTTCAATACTTGCGGCCCAATATTTAATCATAATTTACATTACGCCACCTCCATACAATAATAATGTATTGAATTCTCAGTAAAACTGTACTTTGATGGTAAAGCTGCCACCGGCGTATATAAACGTCTTGCTCAATCAAAGCGTTAATTTCCCCCGACGTATTTATACGTCTTTCCGACGTACGATCTTTACTGCGCATTACGTTCCATAAAATTATTACAAAAGCTCATTCGATTTGCTCATTTATTACTTTTCTACCCCTTTCCCCAAATATATCGTTTACGTGGATGGTTGCAATAGCGTACTTTTTTATCGGCAGTTAAAGGATTTATTATGAACCGTACAAATTATCAAGATAAATGTTAATTTTTGAATACGTATAATTTTATAAGTGACAAGTCCATGTAATTACTAGTAATTAATAAACTTCTTTTTAACTTAGTATAGTTAAACTAATTATAAATGTGCAGTACTAATTAATGTATAAGTGTATTTCATCAGTGTAAATGTGTATTTTATTTTTTATTACGTCAGAATATATTTTGATTGTTTACTTTCAGTAAATTCATAAATTATAAATAATATTTTGTTTTCTACTTTTCAAAACACTGGCGCCCCCTTGAAGAGTTATCACACCCCACAGTTTGAGAAACGCTGCACTAAAGAAAACACGCATTTGGGAAAACGAAAATTGTATATATGTACAATTTTCATTTTCAAAAATTTTCTACAATTATTAAATAATATTCTACAATTTTTTCTAAATAATTCTACAATTATTAAATAGATGGCGCCACATGCTTAATAAATTTGTAATAATATTTATATATTTTTGCGTATCATTTATGTTTTACACTAATATTTATATGAATATATTTTTATGATTTTTAAAAGTACACACACATGTATATATATATAAACTTCTTAATATCTTATCGTAATTAATTTTATGCGGATCTGTTTTCATTCCCTTGTATTTGGCGGGAAACACATAACTAGTTGTTGCACTCCCGACCTACGTATAGCTATTATCTATGTTAGCGTTGTATTAAATCTACACTGCGAATGATAGTAGGTTATATTTTTTGTTCGTATTTTATTAGTTGAATATTTTTTTTTTTAATATTTTAATTCCTCTTATGTAATTTTTCTCCTTTTCTCTTGGTACGTAGTATGACAGACTACAGGTGAAGGTTGCCTATCCCCAAAACATGTTTAAACCTGCAATCATGGTTCCTAAGGCCAGGAGTTTCTCATTGTACTACTGTGCCTTTTTCTTCCTATTTATATTTATCTTAGGTTTATAACTATCTGTATATTTTAACATTTTCGTTTATATATGTGTGTGCGTATATATATATATATATATATATATATATATATATATTGATTATATATATATATATATATTTATTGGATTATATATATATATATATATATATATATATATATATATATATATATATATATATAATATAATATATAAAATCCAATATAAAAATTCAATATATAAATATATATATATATTAACACATATATATAAATATATATATATATATATATATATATATATATATATATATATATATACATATACACAAATATATAAACGAAAATATAAAAATAAACAGATAGTTATAAACCTAAGATAATTAAAATTAGGAAGAAGGCAAAGTAGTATAATGACAAAGTCCTGGCCTTTGGAACCAGGATTGCAGGTTTAAACATGTTTTGTGGCCAACCAACCTTCACCTGTATTTTGTCAAACTATGTACCAAGAGGAAAGGAAATAATTATATATGTGGAATTTAAATATTAAAACAAACATTAAACTAAATAACATATGAACAAAAACATAACCTACTTTTATTCGGAGTGTAGACGATGGTCGGGAGTGTATCAACAAGTAATGTGTTCCCGCCAAATTTGAGTGAGTGAGAGCAGAACCGCATAAAATTAATTACGATACGATATTAAGAAATTTATATATATATATATATATATATATATATATATATATTTTTAAAAAATCATAAAAATAAAATATATACTTTTTAAAAAATCAAAAAAATATAAAAAAAAATTAGTGTAAAATATAAAATAAACGCAAAAAATATAATATTATTTAAATTTAATAAGCATGTGACGCCATCTATTTAATAATTGCAGAATAAATTAGATATTGTAGAAATTTAACAAAATCATTACAAAACATAATAACAGTAAATAATTGCAGTAATACAAATTGGTTCATTAAAAATCATTATAAATATATTTACAAAGGAAGTTAGCAGGATATCCATGTTCAATACATTGATTAATTTTTTTTTTAAGATTTAAAAAAAAAATGTTATCTATATTGCTAACTAATACATTATTGCGATAAATATAGTTAAAAATAATATTTCTATATATAGATACTGATAAATTTGAATTCCAGTAATGCACTTTGATGATATTAAAATTAAAGTCATCTCTTTTATCATAAATATTACTACGTAGTTTTAAATCCTTAATTTACAGTGTTACTTCTAGGTAATTTGTTTTGATTGGATTATTATTAATTTTAACTAAATTTAAGTAAGCCGGATAAAAATTAATAATGGGATTTAAATTATTATTTTTACCAAAAATAATTAAATCATCAATATATCTAAAAATATAGTAGTCATTATTAATAATATAATTATATTCATAAAAAATGTAAATAAGGATTAGCCAAACTTTTGCTAGCTGGTCCCCCTTGTAGGAGTCCTTTCTCTTGTTTATATAAAGAGCCATTAAAAAATTAATGTAATTTTCTTTTAAGACAAAATCTATGAGAGTTTTAAATTTGTTAATATTAATATTAAGGTTATACACAGTGTGGTTTACTAAAATTACTTTAATAATATCATATATATCAATGGAATTGAAAAGATCTTCAAAGTCATCACTATGAACTGAATAAATATTTTTATTATTAAAAAACTCTATAATCACTTTACTATTTTTAATTATAGCTTTATTACATTGCTGATTAATAAAGTTTTGTATAATATTATGAAGTAATTTGTCTGCAGTAGTAATATATGTTTTAAAACCATTTGTCACAGTTCTAAATTTAACAGGACTTTTATAGAATTTTGGAGTTAAAAATATATATGGATACTTTTAATTTTAGGAAAACAAAAACCTATTTTTTTATAAATAGCAATAATACGATTACTAATTTCATTATGTGACAAATCTAACTTTTTAAAAGATCCATTATATAGAAAGTGATCATTAAGAATATTATAATATAAATACTTAAAATCACACAGCATAGTTACCAGGTAATTTATCAATATAAACTATGATAAAATACTTTTGCAATCCATACATTTTCTGTTCTATATCTTTAAAAGTAGTTTCATATTGAGAATGGTTACTAAAATTCATATCTTTTAAAATATTGTATTATACTCATCAAATGCCTCAATTAATAGTCCAAATTTAATTGCAAATTTTCTAATAAAAATATCTATATCTTTATAAAAGTTTGTTTTTTAACAGTATTGTTGTTATTAGAAACATTTAATCTAAAACTAGTGCCTTTATTCATTATATCTTTTAAAATATTGTCATTGATTATGTCTAAGTTGCCAGTAACTACATGTTTATGGTAACCATCAATAAAATTATTACAGTTTTTACATAAACAATCTTCTAGATTAATAGAGGTGAACTATTGTTGTAATTAAAGATAAACCTACCCATCGTTTTGTTTTATTTAAATGATTTCTTTACAACCACCTTTCTAACCGGAAAAAGTAACAAATGTCTATTAAATACATTAGAAAAGCTAGTTTTGTCAAAGGTTTTATTCATGAATAATCAAGTGCAGTACTATGTAATAGGTTCATTAATTTTCTCAACATTAATATTGAATTTATTAACTAAATAGTTAAGAATGTCTTTAATAATGTGTACTGCATGACAAACCTTTAAGGAATCATTATTTAAGGTTTCATATAACAACACAATTTCATGTTTATTAAGACCAAACATGAAGTATTTGATATTCGTGATATTAAAGTTTTTTTCAAAATCATCTATAAGAACTCTAATATTGTCATTTAATGAATTTTTATCTCTATTTTTCCTCTTAGTTCTATTACTTCTAGATTTTCTTTTAGAATTATTATTTAATTTATTGGCATTATAAAAAAATTATTTATTATTATTCTGTAACATTATTTGCAAAGTATTTTTAGCAAAGTACAAAACATTAAGACCATATGGATAAATTGTATTAAAACTCCTAATAAAGTGATTTTCCCACCATAATCTGTGCTTAGTAATTGGAATAATTTTAATGATAGACAGTTCAAAATTTTTTAAATCATGCATATGAAAGTGTCTAAGTTCAATTTTATTAGAATTATTGGAATTATTAAAGAATTTAGCACCATGTCTATGCTGATTAATCCTTAAATTAATAGTATTGGAGGTGTGTCCAATATATTTATATTGACATACTTTACAATTTAAAAGGTAAATACAATTAAAAGTTTTACAAAGGTTAAATTTAGATTCCCAATGATATTGATCCATATTTAACATAGTACATGTCTTAGATCTACTATCTCTACATTTATTGAACTTTAACTTAAGACTATTATAAGATTGAGTGTTAACAAAATTATAAGAAGATAAATTATCATTAATTCCGTGTATAACAGGACTCTTAATGTAACATTTATTAATATTTTGAGAAATGTGATTACTAGATATATATAATATATATATATATATATATATATATTTCTGGAGTGCCACTGGTGTTATTCTGAGATGGTCTCTCCTGTCTACATCTTGATTTGTTTGGATTTTAAAAAGGACGTAATGCTTCTAGACCACCTTCTGTTTCTAGAATTTCTAGATCTTTTTGGATTCAGAGTGATTGTCTAGCACCATTGCTAGACAATCTGGGATTAGAAACAAAACAACAGCAAATGGAAATAAATCAAAATATATTTCATAATATGCAATTTGCTTTGAATACTTGAAATGTATTCGTAACACATGAAGCTGCATATATATCTTTATTTAATAGGGATATTAATTTTTTAAAAATTTTAAAGGATTTTTGAAATTTATTTGATTATACAATTTCAAATAATCTTACCATTAAGTTGTTACACACATCAGCTTTTAAAAACTATATACACTCTGTCGCAAAAAAAAAAATATATGCACCCAGAAGAAATTGAGCTACATTCACGAAATTTGGTATGCATGTAGTGTATATGAAAATAAACAAATGATTAAAAATTCAGAACAAAATATCATTTTATTAAGCGGTTACAGCTTGCAAAAGGTTAAAAAATCAGTAAGTAGTAAAGCCACCTCTGGCAGCTATACAAGCCGAAATTCAGCGTGGCATCGATTCAATTAGATCACTTATGACCCCCTGTGGAAGATCCTGCCATAGTCTTTGCATCTGCGCAGTTAATTCTCCTGTATCTCGGGACGGCTGCAGTTGCCTTCCCAGCGTAGACATGCTCTATTGGCGGAAGAACTGGTGACCTGGCAGGCCATGGTAGGACGTCATATCCTTGAAGACATTGCTGGGAGAGTCGCGCAGTATGTGGACGAGCATTATCCTGTTGATAAATGGCACCTGGGCGACTTGATAGCATGGGTAGCAGAATCGGCGTTAAAATATCGTCCACGTATCTGCGAGCTGTCAAAGTGCCTTGAAGGACCACTAAAAGATGATCGTGTGTCCCAAGAAATTGCTCCCCACACTGTCACACCTTGTGAAATTGCTGTATGCCGCTCGACAATAAATGCCGGATCGGACCGCTGGCCGGTGCGCCTCCAGACACGTGTGCGGTGGTCATCAGCACTGAGACTGAATCGGGATTCATCACTGAAGATGACACGTCTCCAGTCTGTCACACTCCAAGCTGCCCGAGGTCGGCAAAATCCAGTCGACACTGCCTATGATGTGGGGTCAGTGGTAAGCGTCTTAGCGGACGTCGGCTCCTCAAAACTTCGGTCAGTCGTCTCCTTATGGTTTCTCTTGATGGCACTGGATGTTTGGAAGGAGGTAAGTGGCGTTGAATCGATGCTAGCGACGTTGTTGGTGCCGAAGTGGCCACTCTTCTGATTGCACGATCCTCGCGATCATTTGTGTTCCTGGGACGTCCTGACCCTCCGCGACGGTACACTCTACCTTCTGTGATCCACTGTTGCCAACACGAGCAACTACCATATCGTCCGACCGAGGTGGCGGCCGATACGTCTATTCGACCAACCTGCTTCTCTGAGGCCTATTATACGGCCCCTATCAAAGTCCGTCAGCTGCTCGTACTGCCGCCGGTTACGTCTTAGAGGCATCCTAAGTCTCAATATCGTCTATCAAAGTCATCAGATTCGTTTGGATAGCCGTACGGCGCTCGTACTCATGCTTTTAAACTCTCCCCAGTTGCGCAACTAATATGCGCATAGCACACTTAGCCTTGTCTCACTGGATTCGAAATTTTAATTATTTGCATATCTCTTACCAGACTACATTCTTGCCGAGTTTCGTGATTGTAGCTTGATTTCTTCTGGGTGCATATATTTTTTTTGCGACAGAGTGTATTATTACGTAAAATCATATTAATACTACGTAACATTGAAATAAATTTTAATAAAGACATGCATATCAATTGTTGCAGTCTTAATAAAGAAATCAGAACAATACCCCACAACTTTTAATATGTGTCCGTATCTGTATAACGTGTTTAAATCCGTGGGTAGCCTAGTGGTTAGAGCATCGGACTCCAGACCGGAAGGCCTGGGTTCGGTGCTCGATGTCACCAAATACCCTCCGAGTGCACGCGGAGTACGTGCTCGTTAAATCAGTGGGTCCGTAGTCTTGTGGGGCTTATTCACGAGCGCAGGAACTGGAGAATATTTCCTCCCCTTCAGTTCACTTGCAGAAATTGTGGAGGTGGAGATAGAGGTTGTGTCGCCATCTATCGTCCCTTCCGGGAGTTTCACCGAGCTTAAATCGCACTGTCACCTGTATGGTGCTCAAGGCCAACGACAGGCGTACCTCTTGCCCATGCCACGATGAATTTCGTGGGGGTCTCGTTCTGACTACGTCGTCAGACAGGTGGCATTAGCCACAACAACAACAACACAAATGTTTCATTTGATTTTTCTGAGTAGCTCATCGTGAAGGGTTTCTGTATATTTGTATGATAATTTTCCCAAATCCTAATGTATAATGCAAGAAATTAACTAGCTGAGTACAATTTTAAAGAAATTTAATTTAGCTGTCACAAATGATTCACTTAAATAGTGAAGTAATTTTTTGTGTCATTTAATATGTGAGGAGATGAGTAAAATTCACTATAACAATCTACTTTTTCTTGTGCTTTGTCATGCATTGCATAGTCTTATAAAAATTAAAAGTGTAGTTCAACTTAACTATGGCAAGAATTTGATACTTTCATTATTACTCTTTTTATGCTGTATGCAAATATATTATAAAAATCACTTAGAGATGTATAGAACTTTTTTCTATATGTGTGCTAAAAATTATCCTTTCAACCAGCTCGTCCAGTTTGATTTTATTTAAATAAGTGCTGTTCTAGAGTAATAAGGGGTTAAAGTCAAAGGAGTCCAAAATTTATATAAGTGTGCTGACGAAAATTAAATCTGAACTGATGTCTTAATTTTCATGACAAGACATGGGATAACTTTTAAGCTTACCAGCATTAAAAGCCCTGTTTCTCTCAACGGAGTTCTTAGTTAAAAGCAAATTTTCTAATCCATATCTCAATTAGAGCTTGTGCTAGCAGAATCTTAAGTTTATGTTTGATGAGGTATTGTGAGGTTTTATCTTCGAGAAATTAGTTGAAAAGTAAAACAAAGCAGAGATAAAGATCTGAGCAATAATATGAATGAGAGATTCATGGATAGATTATTGTATTTGCATTAATTTCTTCCGAGTTTATGAAACTAACTCATTTCCTCTTTTTATGATTATCATTTCATATAGGTTGTATGTAATTAATATATATATATATATATATATTTATATATATGTTCTAAAATATTTATTTAAAAAGCCACTTAATTTTAATTCTTTATTTTTATTTTGTATTTTGATAATTGTTATACATTTTATGGTTTAACAAGTGTACAACCTTAAGAATGTATTTTTAGCGAATACATTTTTTAAAGTTACTTACTACGCTAAAAAGTATTCTTTAATTGGATTTTTGAATAAATTTTTTTTGTCTTAGTGGTGTTTTCAATCATAAACACAAAAAATTTTGAAATGTTTCTTTAGATATATATTTCTTAGTAAGTGAGTATTTTGTTGCAAAAATCAATGGAATTTAACCTTCGAAAAATGGTAAGGAAGGAATCATATATTTTTTTCTCACACAGATTGAAGAGTATAATGATGAATAAAAAGAAGCGTAATCTAAGAACATTTTTAAAAAAGCAAAACATTTATGTCTAAAAGTACGTGTACATAAGTCAATTTTCCTAAATTTGCAGCTGCATTTTTCTAATAACATCTACAAATAAAAAGTCAATAAATTCAAACATTTTGCTTCATTTTACTTCCTATATTATTTCAAACATATGCTAAAATGTGTAGGTAAATGTACCCATTAATTTTTGAGATATGTTAATGGCTTAGAGTTTTTGTGAAAATATGTTTTTAAGTCGCTAAGTTTCTCAAACATTGTTTATGTTTCATTTAGAACAAATTTAAAGCAAATAAATAGACAAAAGAATATTAGATTTATAAGCACTGAATAATTTTTTTATCTTCTTTTCATGATCAACAATTTTTCCATAATTTATATACAAACATTTATAATTTCAACATTCTATGGAATTCTAAGTAACTTTCAATTTTTTAACATGAATATTATATTAAACTAAGATCAAGTAATTCAAATTATTACTGGTCAATCAAATAAGTTCACAAAAACAATATATAAACAAATCATTGGTATAATTTGTAATATCTCGATTTTAGGTAAATTTGTATCAATATTTATATTTATCCATAATTAATAATTACTTTTTTATACATTTTTTTGTTATCGTTTTAAATGGTAATTGAAGAAGTTAACAGTTAAGTTGTACGCTTAAGATAACTTGGTATATGTATATTCACATGGCGAATAAGAGATAGACTGATTAAAATAAAAGACTAACTCGATAAAATTTAATTGGTTTTTTCATGTAAAAAAATGTCTGAAACAATTCAGGGATTTAACTTACTAATTCATTGCACTAAGACTTTTAAATGGATTACAAAAATCTGGACCGCGACTGTTTAAGATCTCGAGTTAGTGTGAAGCGTTTACTGTAAAATTACTAATTAGATTAACACGTCTTAGGGAAAGAATTGAAATTAAACAAGCTCATAGGGAAGTGAGACAAACATTTTCTTAAATGAAAGTACTTGCATTTTCAATATAAAGGTATGTAACAGTTTTATATATCGTCTATATCGATAATATCGTAATATAAAGTTATTTTAATAAGTGTGTTACATTTTTTAAACATGTTTATTTTTTCAATTTTTTTTTTGCATCGTAAAAAAAAAAAATTCTTAATCACTTACATCTTTGTGTCTGTGTTTTATGATGTCTCATAGTGTAATGTTTGATAATTATATCTCCATTCTCTTATTTGTGTATAAATTTTCTGAGGAAGTTTTAATCATTTGTATTTAATGGAAATACTATTGAAATTAAATTAAATTTATTAAAAATGTATTAATTGTTTTGTACGTGGAAATAAGTTTATTTGCTTAGCATATTTATTTGTGCGTATGTGTATTTAATTTTTCCTTCATAACACTAAAAAGACATATTTGTTTATTATGCTCTTACTGAATATAGATGTAGAATACATTCTGCATTGTTTATAGGATGCATTATTTTTAATGAGTGCTTTTTCTTGAAATATTTTATTTATGTTTATTTATAAGAATGGGGAATTTGTCTTAAAAATAGTATATATAAGAAACTCTGTTACCTTTTTATCACAATAATATTTTTTCTACGTAGCTTCTTGAAATATATGATAAAAACATTATATAGAAATAATGTCCTATAACATGTAATTTTTCTTTTTTAAATATACGGGTTTTTTTTAATTAAATTAAGAAGAAAGCTTTATAAGCTTACCACAAGTGCGTTTGTAACACAAAATAAAAGAAAAAAAACAAATACTGCCTAATATTAATTTAGAATAACC
Organism: Trichonephila clavipes; assembly: GCA_019973935.1. Taxonomy (NCBI): domain Eukaryota; kingdom Metazoa; phylum Arthropoda; class Arachnida; order Araneae; family Nephilidae; genus Trichonephila; species Trichonephila clavipes. The sequence goes on along the minus strand of BMAU01021350.1, from coordinate 2,477,481 downwards.
AGAGGCCATATATATATATATATATATATATATATATATATATATATATATATATATATATAATATATATATATATATATATATAAACAACCTTTAGAAAATGGTACTTATACGAATTTTAAATACTGGGATATAGAGCTTAATGCAATCATTATCAAGCTAATAAGTGCATTTTCGAAATTTCCTCGTTTATTCGAACTAAATGTAATTGCCAATTTTTGGTTTGACTTTAATGTCTCAAAAATTTTAACTATTATCTGTGATAAAATCTCTCGAGGAGGTCTTTCTGACTTCCATTTGAGAATAAATACTCATGAACACTGGTATTTTTTTTCACTTCCTTTTAAAGGAAATAAAAAAAAGTATAAGAGGAAATGCAAAATTTTTTTCGTATGTGACACTTCTTGAAATATAATTGTGATAAGCGAGGAAATATATACACTAATTGCCATTGAAATTGCTACACAAAGAATCCGAAATTCTGTAGACGTGAAATTTCAACGACAGGAAGAAGGTGCTGTCAATAGTAAATGATTACCTTTTCAGTGCATCCAGACAAAGCAGGCGCTGATAGCGAGATCTGCAATGTGTTTAAATGAGAAAATTGTTCCACCAGCTTATCATACACAAATTACATTTGAACGTTGCTGCCTGGTGAAAAGTTATGATGACCCTTGTAAGAAGCAGAAATGTGAGCCAGCGCGTTTTTGACTTCGATATAGATGGAATTGAAGCGTACTGGGATTGCGTACCATTGCTGCTTCCGTCGCTCGAGATCCAATGACTTTTAGTAGAATGTGAAATCGATGGGTTCAGGATGGTAATACGGAACAGTGTGCATATTTTTTGTTCTTTATCTTTTGTGTAATAAATGATCATAATGAAAATGATCACCTCGTTTGTTTTGTTTCTGAACCTTTACTTCCCGGATCTTGCGTTATCCTTATTTTCTGGACATGGGTGTACTCGACTTATAGATTAATTCAGTTTCCTTTTTTTATCGTATTAGATGTATTTATCTTAGAAAATTCAGAATATATATATATAAACTATTTCAAATATCTACATTACCTGAGAAAATTATTTTTAAAAATTAATTTATTTTCAATAAATTAAATGATTATAAATGATGAAACACTATAGAGTCGAATAATATACTTGAGTTTTACCTTAAGTTTAAGTTCTCGTTAAAAAACACATATAATTTTAAATGTCCTGAGTAAATTTCAATATTTGCTGTAGTTTCTATTAGGATTGATTGGGGAAATGAGTGTAGGAAGTTTTGTTCAAAGATAGCCAAGCTGAAGAAAACATCAATAACATATATATAAATCAACACAGAAGAATGCTGACAGATTAAACGCTTTTCTTTCGTCATATTTTTCGAACATGCCAGTTCAGCTTTTTTTCTCTTTTACATTTGTTGTCACTGCCGATTACTTACCTGTCATGACACTTACCTTACGTTACCTGACACTTACCTTACCTTCTATTTGCATTTAAAATTCAAGATATCTACCTTGCTGTAATCTTGCAGAATTCCAACGTATTCAAAATAATTAAGCGCCTACTGACAATTTAGCTTCTTATTTCGTTAGGCACTATTTGTCATTCATCGAAGCAACACGAATTTGTCGGATTTTCTCTGTAGAATAACTTGATTCTTCTCAATGATTATAAGCTGAAATTTCAACTTCTTGAAACTTCTTCTATCATGTTCTAATTTCAGACTGAGGGATTAAAAGCGATGATTCCTACACTTTTTACAAAACTGTAGGATGGTCACTGTGCCATGGAGTTTGATCCTTAAGCAACATCTGTCACCTTATATTTGCATTTAAAATTCAAGATATCTGCCTTGCTGCAATCTGGCAGAATTCCAACGTATTCAAAATAATTAAATGCATACTGACAATTTAGCTTCTTATTTCGTTAGGAACTATTTGTCATTCATCGAATCAACACGAATTTGTCAAATTTTCTCTTTAGAATAACTTGATTCTCCTAAATGATTGTAAGCTGAAAATTCAATTTCTTGAAACTTATTCTATCATGTTTTATTTCCATAGTGAGGGATTAAATGTGTGTGATGCTTCCAACACTTTTTATAAAACTTAACTTTAACTGAATGTACCATATTTCCCCGCCTTCTTACCCCGACTGTAAGGAGACAACCTCTAAGACTGGGACATTACAAATACAAGTAAGAAAGAATTCATGCATTATGTCGAAGAACCTTCATCAAAAGGCAACTGCAGATTAAAGCTGAAGTCTAAATATTTGCAGTCTTCTGAAGTGTGATTTATTTCTTAATATACAGTTAGGTATATATGAAACAAAGGGAAAATTAAATGTAGTAGTTTTAATTAAATGTGTGATTTCCTCTATCTCCGAATCTTAATCAAATTATTAGTTGCGGTGAATTTTACTGAGCTCCATATGCATACCTATATATTTGATTTTTTTGAAAAAGTTTTAAACATTTAATTATATCATTCACTGCTTAACTACAGTAGATACTTACCCACCATAATTGTGACTCAATAAATAAATATATGAAGAATAAATTCTACCAAAAATATTATATGAATTTTCCATTACTTATCTCCGTTGAATATTGATTTAATGTTCAACTTGATTAAATATACATTTAATAAAACCCTATGGAGCTTGCATAAAATTCTCTATTTTTATTAAATCTGCGTAAAAAATAAATGTAATATGTAAGAAATTATTATTCACACAAAAAATAAAAATATACACTGTATTTCTATAAGATTTAAAGTAACTTGATAATATTTGATAATATCCACAATAAATGCATAATATCCAGAATTATTTGACCTTTTAAGAACTTTGCAAGTACGATTTTTATGGATTTTTCTAAATGTTTTCGTTATAAGACTTTTAAAAACTAATAAAGTATATAGTGTGCATTTGACATCAATGATATATTTTCAAAATATGTAAAGGAAGTTAATTGCATCATATCTTTGAACACATGGTTCCTCTTTTAAAGCTGATATTTAGACCAAAAGAGTTGCAAACTTTTCCTTTATGTGCAATTGTAAATTATTATTCATTGAATGAAACACTTAAAGATATATAAACTCGGTTTATGATAAAATAAAAATTTCATTAATATATTTCAAAATTTCTCTTTCCTGACTTTATTTAACGGTAAACACATGCCGTTAAATAAAGTTACTATTATGCTATTTTCAATTAAGTGGAACACAAAGTTTTTTTTCTTCACCAAACCACTTTTATGAACAAAGAGGTTTAAATAATCTCAATTTCTGTGCTTGTAATAAAAATAAGTAATATAATAAAAAATAAATAAAGTCAACTCCTACTTAGGTCAACAAAGAAAAAAATTATTTTGGTTACTGGTTCACACAGTTCAACGGAATGCTTTGAAATGTGCGAAAAAAAACATTTTAAAGTTTTGATACAAGTCGCCGAAATGGTCGCTAAGTCATCAAAAATAATGCCACCGTGGCTGTATCCACAAGTATTTGAATAAATAGTTTCAATCAATTAATATTTATTAAATATAATTAAGTTACCATATTGCCATCCAAAATAATCGTGTATAAAAAAGTTTTAGTTAGTTGGAATGTTTTAAAATGTACTTTATTAACGATTGGAAATTTGAATAACATATATGTATAAGGAGATTGTGAACTAATAGTGGGAATTGAATAAAACTAAAAAAAATCATAAATATATCATTTGAAAAAAAATGTCTATGTCCAGAGCATGATAATGTTTTATAATGATATTCGTGATAATGCATACTATTTTTATAATTCAATGTGATGCACAGACATAAATCAAATCATTTATTGAAAGGACTTTTTCGCTTATTATATCAATTATAAAACAATGATGAATAATTACCTTTGAAACTATAATTGAACTTCCTGTTCATGCATCTGTGGTAATAATATATATACACGAACTTTATCTTTCATTCAAGTCAAAGTCTCTACCTCAGCACCCTAATGTTCAGTGATACGTTATTTTGAATATTTTGAAGGGAATGAGATTTCTAATAGACTAAAGATATCTGAGACTGCACCTAGTTATTGAAGATTATGCTGAAGATGACGCAGTATTCTCGTCGTCTACTCATTGCTCCTTTAATATGATTTGGAATCTATAATCACCTAAATTATATCTAAAACGTACATTGTAACATTCAAGACTCAGTTTAATCAAAACACATTCCACAAATGTAGATTACTTGATAATGATACGATCAGATAAGGTAGTATATATATATCTGTAATGCGGAGGGTTATTAACGAGTGTATGGATTTGAAATAACTTTGAACCAGTGTATAAGTATATTAGAACTTTTCGACACATGAATATGAAAAGTCTTCGTGCATGTGTTTTATTCGAAACATTTTCAAACTTAATATTCTATACAATCATATGGCTTTGAAGGGCTTTTTTCAATTCTCTAAATATTGGATGCATGATAAAGTTCAGATTAATAATTACTGTATATTACACATGTGACACGTCCTGGTTCTCTTCAAAGAAACCTGAAATGTATATGTACACCTATCATTTGAAGTCTAGATATAGTGTGTGAGTAATAATAAAAATATGAAATTAAAAAGGATCTAATATAACCCTTTAAAACCCAAACCGCACGATCATGTGGTTAGGTATTCGTATACATTTTTACTTCTGGATTAGTCGTATGTAACAAAATCATGAATCTAACGATTGAGCCGATTTGTAGAAAGTGTAAAATGTTACTTTTTATCAACAGACGATGGCTGTGGTCCCTGCTTCGCTCTCAGCTGGCAAATCTAGCTTTGTTTTCAAATACAACGAAAACACGTTCTTCCTTTTATCTGTCATAAAAGGGTAATTATCAATATATTTTTAACTGCTCGGATACAAATTTTTGCACTGATGTTTAAATTATTTTAAAATAGAAAAAAAAATTAACTGCACTCTGTTAATGTGGCTTATAGGACACAGAATTTCGTTACCCACACGATCGTGCGATTTTGGCGTTACTTGTGTCAATGCAGCCGTAAAAGTGAGTACGTACTTACCATGCAAATTTTCTTTTTTGTTTCAATAAATTTGATGAAAGCCTACATAAAAACGAAATATATAGTTATATAATTATTACCACATTTTTTCTTGGGGATCGCCATGGATCAGCCCCTTTTTTTCTTTCTTTTTCATACATTCGTTGAGGAGTATGGCATTTTTATCCTCTACCCCAGATACCTTCATCCATATTTCTTCCTTTCCCTCCCCCCCAAAAAATCTGGGTTTTCCGGTGGTAGTTAGTATGGTGAGGTTTAATATAGGTATATATATTTTTAAATAATACAATTTTCTGATGCATTTTACTATTTTTCACGGAATACTGCATTAACTTTTTACCAACAACTTTTTCTGGTGTCAAAAAGGAGAATTCTCACAGAAGAAAGTTTTCAATTTATGAATAAATCAGATTGAACTTGAATCAGAACTTAGTGATCTCTCGGATGATGACAATGCTGCAAACGAAACATATGAATCGCGAATATGAGATGGAGAACCAAGTTCAAATGAGAACAATGAAGCAACACATGGGAATATTTGAAATGGAAAGACAATTTTTGATCTCTCTCATTCTTTACCATAAAAGTCTCTTGGAAACCGACATTGCATTGATTTAGCTGTCGCAAATTCTTGATTTCTGTACAAACAAGATGCAATATAAAATAAAATTCCACTAAAAATGAAAATTATTCACCTAAAATTAAAGGTAAGAGATAGTTGAAGTGTTATCAGCCTCTACACCAACTAACAAAATCATTTTAACAGTGTTGAAATTCCACTCGCAAAAAGATCGAAGCGTTATAATCCATCTACTACAAATGTCATGGCTTTTATCCTGGTCATTCCATGATAAAAGGCTTACCATATACAGCCATTTTTAATATGTTGATGACATTTCAAGATCTCGCAAGTGCAGATTTGAAAACTACGAAAACATGTTGTGAAAAATACAATGTTTGTTTATACTTGTCAAAAATAAAGCAAAAGTTTTTTACTTGTTTCTTCAATTAACTTAGGGTAAAAAAATGTATACTCGTAAAATTTCATAGGTCACCTCTTTTACAGATAACGCCAACGGGAGAGTGGGATTTTTTTAAATCATTTTTCCCAATGTCATTGGGATCCATATAGTATTAATAACCAGAATAATTTAATATTTGAGGAAAAAATAATTCGGGTCTTAAAAGGATAATTAAGTCATTTAAAAATGTAGTTTGTTTAACATTCTAAATTAAATTGAAGATGATTATTTATTGAGAGATCGTTATTTGTGTGTGTTACACTGGATCAGAGTAACGGTGATGATGAAAAGTAGAAACAGAATTTTATGATGTGCATATAGTTAGGACAGATGAATGTAACAAATTTTTCACATTATCCAGCGATACAAGTTCATGTCATTTATTTAAAATGAAATCTACTTGAAAACAAATATGCAAGATTACTTTTTATACTGATTTGTCCTTTGTTTTTAAATCTGTAAATTTTATGTTAGGGGTAAAACACACAGCTGGTAAATTTCGGGTTTTTCCCTCTTCATTTCCTGCTCTTAAAGGGAGCTTTGCACACTAAAGTAAATGTTTTATACATGTAATATAATTTAAAACATTTTTAAAAGGTTTTACAAAACTAGTCAGTTGTCGTTGCAAATGCCTAATATGGGAGTTTCAACTAAAACTTCGGATGTATAGTATTTTTATAATTGTTTTTTTACTCACTAGTACAATAAGAATATTGAATACGTCATGAATAATGGCCAATCTGGGTTACATTCTGTCAGCAATTTGCTGTGTATTATTTCTTAGATAGGATTTCATAACTAAATATGTTGTACATAGCATAATATGTCTCAGGAGCGTTCTGAATTTTTCATAATATCACCTAATTTGTCTCACGAAAGGAAGGATAAAAACTAGATATATAGAACTGAACAGAAAACTCATGTGCCATGGTGTTGATGTAGACCCCCTCCCCTTCCCCCTTTTCTTGGATTTTGGGACCGTAATCCTAAAGTATTTTATTGTTTATAAACTAATGACACTGCCTCAAATACAAGAATAGACATGCATGTTTCAGATTTCCAAATTAAAACAATAGCAGTCGTGGGACTGCCGATAGAAGTGAAAACGGAACTATTAAGTTGAGAGTAATTAAAACTATATGCAAAAATTATATGAAATTTTTTATGTTTTATTTATTAGTTACATATGATGGGTTAAACAAATCATGAACAAAATATAAATACAAAGTGGTTGAAAAAATAATTAATATACAATTATCTTAATTATACATAGTATTTATATTTACACGAATTTTAATGAATTCAAGTTTGAACATTATTTTCATTATTTACATCATTGTCATTAATTTCGACAATACTTAGATTATCTGTTCGTTCAATCATTTCATTGTATTCTAAAAAAGATACAATAGGTTTATGGTAACTGAAATAAGAAATAAAAATGTTTGATTGAAATTTATCTAAATATCGTATAAAAACAGCATCGATAGTCGTTTTATACTTTGTTGTACTGACTTTTCGATCATTAGACATAGTCAAACCTAATGTTTCATTCAAAATTCAATTAATGATAAATTTTTGTCATCTGCGAAGTTAATATTAAAGTCTCCGCTTAATATCATAGGTATGTCGTCAAATTTTTCGCCAAATCTTTTTCGAGTAATTCAGAACCTTCTTTTGTGTAAATCATTAAATTTTCGAATAAAAATTGTTCTATCTGTTGACATCTTCAAGTTTTTTTCTCGTGGGATTAAGGATCTAAACAAGTATAAAAATAGAAATTTAGAGATTTTAATTATGTTACAATATTTTTTCTAATAGTGAAATTAAATTATATAAGTTCATAAATAATTATTTGGCAAAAAATAACAAAGCACGTATTTTATATCTAACAAATTACACAAACAAACAATAACTTCGTAAAATTGAATTTTACAATAAATGAACATATTTCATAAAATCTAAAATTATTATAACATTTTTTTAATTTTCCAATTTTAAAATCCACGAAAAATATTATCAAATAACTAGAAATCTATTTTACCACGCTAGTAAGATAAATCTTATACCGTAATAATACTCATTTCATGATGAAGAGGTTAAATATTAAAAACATAATTAAAATGAATAATGCTAAATTTTAAATACAAATATTCGTACAAATATTAAAAATGTTTAAAAATATATTCGTTGTTTTCATTATTCATTTATCTGTATAAAAATATTAATATGTTTCATACTCACTTTTATACTGAAGTCAATGAATTTAAATTCAATAAATAAACAGTCATCCCTTCAATTAAATAATTACAATAATAGTCAAATTAAAAATTCACTTAAATAAACAAAATCCAGTACACACAAGTTGAACTTCCCACGTGGTCAATTTAACTTTACTTATGTATATAACTACACTCTAATACTTAATGTACAACGCGTCACATTTACAATTACAGATGTACTGCTACTATAACGTATTGGTGACGTGACTCACAAAATTACTTATCCAAAAAGCGTCCAACGCGCACATAATACAGTCAGAATTAGTCGATGTATTAGTGTATACGTGTACACAGGCTACTGCGCGTGCGCTAGTCTGGAGATCATTAGCATGTCGGTGACGCGAACCGAGGATTTTACCCTCTACCAAAACGCTCAACGCGCGTAAAGAAGTTTTCACTTCAAAAATTCCACTAAAAATAATGCAGTTAGAAAGTATATGTATTCGTAATTCACCGGAATATAGGATAATATTTCGATTTACCTTAAATCACTGTTTAAATGTAAATGAAATTTCAATATAATGTCTGTGTATATTAACTTACTCAAACGGTAAGATTAGTTGAATAAACTAATTATTATGCATTATTTAATTCCATACAATGCATAATTGACAACTCCGGATAGCAATGTTCTTCAAACTGTGTTCTACAGAACCCTGAGATTTCACAAGTGCCAATAAAAAAAATCAATCAGAAACAAATATGTATGCAAAATGGATTCACGTTCTCTATGATGTTTGCACAGTTACAAGTATCTAGAGCTCATCCTACTCATCCTACTCGCTGAAAATTTTATTTATATAAAATAAATTTATATTGCAACACTTTTAAACTTTTAATATAACATAATAATAAAAAATATTAAAATGTGTGTTTGTTTTATCTTTATATATATATATATATATATATATATATATATATATATATATATATATATATATATATATACTGATGTTTATAAAAAATGCAACAACATGAAGGAATCATCAGAATCAAATGAAATTTGCAGAAAATATCAATTATTGGATTTTACGTAAAACAGTAAAGTGTCAGAACCACCATGCCTGCGTGGCGTGAGCAGCGACTTCCGCACTGATGCTGAAAGCGTATAAATATAGGGCTGTAGTGGGACATTGAAAATAGTTAATTATTATTTGTTTCGTGCCGAACGTTTAGTGAGATCTAAGTATGCTTCCACGAAGAAATAAGGAGAAATCCCAACAACTTCCGGAGTTTGAAGGGTGGGGGATATTATCGGCCTTCGCGAAAAGGAGGATTTTTCTAGGTAAATGTGCAATAGGAGCTTGTGTGCAGTGGAACAGTTCCACAATGATGTGAGTTTGGAAGCAGTGGACCGACGAGCTCCGAAAACTGGCGGTGAACACCGGAAGGTGAAGTCAGCGTGCGAATATCGACACCTACTCTAAATGGCGTGAATGAGCGTACAGCTTCCTCCAGGCAGTTGGCAACACGTGGGTCTACTGCTACAGTTGTACAGTACAGAGCAAATCAATTGGGACAAACACAAACATTTTCACCAATTTTGTTTAATTAGTATATGTTAACTTGCATGTATACTATAGCGATCTAATACAAAATGTGTTCTCCTGTAGCTTGAATGAGATCCCGTACATAATTTAGCACTAAATTAGAACATAAATTTTGATCTCGTCAACACGAAACCAAACTTTTATAGTAGTCTGAATCCTTGTTTTCTTTGTTGAGCAGTCCGTTTTACTCACACGTAGCTTTAAAATGCTTCCCACATTTTCCATGGGATTAACATTAGGAGAATGATTAGGCCAATTCGAAGCCCTTATTGTCTGTTTTTGAATAAAAAATCGTTGTTAGCTTAGAAGTATGGCATGGAAAAATATCTTGTTGAAAGATACCAACACCGCCAGCGAACGTTTGCATCACAGACACAATTTTACTTTCTATCATAGAAATGTATTGCTTTATAGAAATGTAAACTGTACTTAGACTATACTATGCTTAAACTATTCTAAATTAGAGTTTTTTTAATAATTAATGCAATATGTTTTGTATAATTGTCTTTACATAAAGTTCCTATAACATGTGTTAATCTACCTGAAATTTTTTTTTAGATATTTTCTTAGAAGTATGTGTATGAAATGAACCTTGAAAGCATCTTCAATTTCTAGGGTTTCCGTGATTTGAAAATGTTTTAAGACTACTGCCATATAGTATACTCAACATAATCTCCATGCAGTGCTTTCTAACAGATTAGTGCAATCTGCTGTTTCTACAAGAGTATTGCTTTATATTTTGATGTCATCAATTTTAAAGGAATCCTATGTTACGATAACTATATCGATGCGCAATAGGATGTTTGAAAACCATTTTGAATCATTAAAATCAAGCATGCTCCAAATTCTTGCTGACGCATAACTTAGCATAACACACAGGTTTGGAACAAAATTGTAACCTAGAAATAATCTATAGAAGAAGAGTTTTTCTTATACTTTTTATTCCTTTTTGCATGAGAAAAAAGAGATGGAGTGCGTGAAGTGAGAGTATAAAACCACAAACAAATTTTTTTTTTGAATTGGTAAAGAAAAAAAATGGGTGCAAAACTTCCCGTCAAGCACTAGCTGGTATTCAATTGTACATATGCACATCGTGTCTTCTTCTAAGCCGTGACCGACAAGTAATAAAAGGAATTTTGAAAAAAAAATGTTCCTTTTCTTCAGCAACAACGGGAAAACATGAGTCACATGTCTATGTGTGTGGTAAGGTGTAGCTTTGATTTTATTTCCATCATCCTGTTTGCTCAAAGCTGTTTACAAAAAAGTCGTTTTTTCCAATATATAGTTACATTAGTATTCGATCAGACATTCTTAGAAATGGGATAATGCGTAAAGTAACATACTGAGAAATGTGTGAAAAACTGATAATACATATTTTGGAATTAAATCATATGTTTGAAATTATATAATAGAAGTATGCGAAAATATGTTCTACTATAAAGTAAAGAGAGGAATGTGATATTTTGAACAATTTTATGAAATATGGTATAATACTGCACGAGATCCATAGTTCTGAAACTTTTTAAAATTTCTTTGAGGCAATATCGTTTTGAGTGGAATATATTTCAAATTTTATGATATATATAGGAAAACTAATGGAAATATTCGAGTTTCTATAGGCAATATATACTTGTTTCAATAATAGTATAGGTTTGTTATTACTTTTCATGTCTGGCAACTGAAACTATATATTGAATGAATGTCTTTAAAGCGTAATGATGTGGTTTGGCATATTTCTATAACAAAAAAGCAAAAAAAAAGCCTTCCTACTTTTAATAAACACTATATTATACATTTAATTATATGCAAACAATTTTGTATAAAATAAACAAGATATTTTAATACAATAATATAGTAATAGTTGATTGTAAAATAATAATTAATACTTTATGTTCGCATTGTACATAAAAGGGACAGAGTAAATTACCAAAATTATAATTTGTGTGTTTACTTGGAGGTCTTTAAACTGTTTTTTAAGTTTTTAAGAAAAGGTGAAATGCGTTTTGTTTAATTTGCCCGTATAGCTCTAATTATTTTATTTAATGTATTAAAATAAAAATAATTTCTAATAATATTTACGCTTCTTCAAAGTATTAAAAAATACTTTGTAGAAAACTATACTGTTCAGTAATGATTGGGGTTAAGTTTGTTGAAAAATAAACTAAATACCGCCTGGCATTTGAATGAACTTTGAAACATATACCCTATAAACCAAGTTGGAAAAATAACAATGAATATATATTCAATTAATTTGTACAAGAGAAAATAATACAAACATGAAAGAGTCATGCATTAAAAATGCAAAAAACATATGTAGTATTTTTTAAAAATTAATTGCACTTACTGAAATAACTTTTTATTTGATGTAGAGAAAAATTTCAGCATAAGATATGATCCAATTAGTTATTAATTTTAATTTTAATTCTAGAGAAATTTTTGTAGTGTCCATTATTTACACTGGCAAATAAATTTAAAAATAATAAGAAAATGTGCGATAGTGCGAAAAAAATTAATTTATAGCAAAATATTGCAATAAATAAGAGCAAAATTATACCGAAACAGAATATAGCTTAATTATAAACTAGTCGGTTAAATAAGGGTTTTTTACTCTTCAGACAGTTCTCAAGCATCCCAAAGAATTTTCGTACATTTAACACGTTCAGAACCAGGCGACTTTTACTGTTAAGCATAACTTCATTTAAAAATTCATAAAAAAATCATTACTGTAATAAAATATGCCAGAATCTTCAGATTATAATTATTCCAAATTCTATAAATTCCAAATTAAGATTACACCGATATGAGTGCTGCCCTTAGAATGGGCAAAGCTTTGTATCAAGTATGATGCCGAGTTGCCTCAAGTAATCACATTAATGTGATTATGGTCCTGAATGGGTTAATGAGGCTGCTGGCCAATGGTTATGACAGTAACTCCCGTTCTTACAAAGTTTACATTTTCACCCCATGAAGGGTTCTGAGAGGAGATTGACATATAATGTCATTTCTTGGAGAATCCCAAATTTTCTGTATGGGTTAGAATTCCAGTATCCTTGAAGGCCATAGCATACAAATAATATTCCTCTTCCTCCAGATAGTAATAGGAAAATGAAACTAATAGAGATCGGTGGACAGACATGTTTATGGATAGCGGTTCTAGAGTATGTGAACCTTTGTGCAAATCATCTATAATACTTCTATGATGCAATATACGTTTAATATTTGTAGATTTAAATATATGAAGAAATCGATGTCTAAAGAGTAAATCTTTTGCTCCTTATCGAATAGCATAGGTTTAATGCCTCCCCTTCTATGTTTATAAAATAAAATATAGTAATGGATGTTTTTTAAGAAATAAAAAAGTTATCCTTTATTTCAATTAATATTTGTGACACACTTCTGTAATTCTTAAAGTGTAAAATTAAGTATGAAAAAAATGCGCTTATTCTTTTTGGACAGAAGTGTGTGTGTGTGTATCAACTAAAAAAATTATCATAATTTTCTTGACATTACACATGTACATGCAAAAATATTAAGTCTTTGAGCATAAAGGAACTAATTTATCTGCGAAACAAAATATTTGAATTTTAAAACACGGTAAAAAAAAATGTGTGTGCACTTATGTACGCAGGTAAGACGTTACACTTCTCTTAACAAGATAAAAATCTTTCTAAAAATCTTGAGCGTGGTAAGCTGGGCCAAGGACGAAAGGCGGTCACGAGCAAAGTTGAATGATACTAATCTTAAGTCATTCGGACCAGCTAAACCTGAGATAATCACGATTTAAATAGATTTTAATATCCCCGCACAGAGACAATATGACCAATAACATAGTCGGTATTCAGCAGACTGTATCTGGAGATGAGGTGAATTGAATGTCACTTCTGAGACCTCATATTGAATGGCTCAGTGGGAAGAGCGTTCCCCAGAAAATTAAGACAACCGCCTGAACGCACGTCAGAACCGCTTCGGACCTCCAGCCGATTTTCCTCGGCCTTCGTCCTGCCCGAGAATAGTTCACCACCTATCGGGTCCCTACCATCGTGCTATCTTTCCTTCAATGGGGAAGTTATGGTCATTTTAAGATAATTAAAAAATTTAAAGCAATTAAATAAAATAGAAGAAGTACACACCTAGCAACTCGAAACTTGGCCTGGTTGTGGGGAAACACAAGAGGAATTCATTCGAACCGGTCCGAAGTCTGCAGTTGCAAATTGGGTGAAAACGGAACTAACTTCCCGGGGGTGAGCAACTGTGACGTAAATAGTCACATACATCTCAACGTTAAATATAGTAGTTGATGATCCCAAAGTTTCATCCTTCTATCTCTGAAATATCGTGACATCGTCAAAAAATCGAACCCCATGGGGATTCTAATTTTAGTGATAACGCTCCCCTTAAGGCAACTATCTACACACGGATTATAACAGATGAAAGAGGTCGACGAGGAGAGCCTATGGTCTGAGCTCCATAACAAAGCTCAAAATTCCTCGGAGCTATGCAGGATTTTAAAAATTTAAAATATATATTTATATATGTAATTTTAAATATAATTTTATTTTGTTAATTTTTATATGTTTATGCTATAATTTTAAAATGTTAAATATAGGTGAAAAAAATGGGACTATTGTCGTGAAGAAATATATATAGGATGATCATAGGGAAAACAACCGTCTTGGTCGACCAAGGTAACATATGATTCGAGTTATTACTGGGGAAGGCCATGCAGGGGGGGCATCGAAGGTGGCCAATTCCACGTAAAGCTCGCGCTAATACAAAAATATGGTGGATTTCTAAAAATCAAGTCCCAAGCTGAATTGCTTAGGGGATGAAATTTTCTCCAGTCCCCATAGGATTAGCAAGGGAGCATGATATTTTATTGCTTAAGCCCTGCCGATGCCTACACAATGGGAATGAAGTAGATGACTGGGTGAGTCTCGACGTTTGGAACAGTTGGATCAAATCTAGAGTTCAAGACTCAAACAGGAGCCAAATATTGTGAATTTAAACAAATTTAAAATGTTTAAAAATGTTTAAGACAGAATCAATGGAATAAATAGCCCTATGAGCACACACAACACACATATACAACACACATACAACACACATATACAACACACACACAACACACATATGCAACACACACATACAACACACATGGAATTATAATAACTGGAAGAGCAGATAGAAAAGGATCGAATTGGCCATGTCCGAAAGGACTGCGAGCCTCACAGTCCTTTCGGACATGGCCAATTCGATCCAATTCGATATATACTGTCAAGATATTGGTCAAAAAGCTGTAGAGGAGGGGATGCATCCCTACAGATGTAGTTCCTAACAATATAGTTATTAAGATATCCCAAATATCAGTGCCCTAGCACCAAAAAAGTGACATGTTAAAATATTAGACAACGGTGTACGCACGCTTTGGTTTCATGACGGTATGCGCACGCATCTGTGACGGTGTGATCACGCGTTGAAAAAATTTACCCTAATCATTTTTCCCAAATGCGCAAAAAGAAGTAAAACTTCAAAAAAAGTTAAAGATTTAAAAGTTTAATTCAAGTGAATAACGCGCGCGCTGACTAATATTTTATATTAAGAAATTCTCTTCCAATATTCGTCCTTCTGCAGTATTTTTTCACAATGAAATGGAGAAATATAAACAGTATTTGATAGAAGCTTCAATTTTTTTTTTATTTTTGTAATCATTTCCTTTATTTGACTCTGTTTTATTTAATTAAATTTATTTTGTAGTTGGGATGCTCTGTTAAACTAGAGTCTTAGGAATATGTAAAGATTTTTAATATTTAACTTTAATTATTAAATTAAATGCTTCCACTTATTCTTTTGTTATTTAAATAATAGCATTGAGTTAAATACTCTTAGGAATTTCTCTTGTTTTGTTTACCTAAACAGAGAAATCGCAAGTATATAGATATGTTTATCAGAATTGTTTGCAGTGGATAAGCGCAAAACATGAATTAATATATATTTAAAATAATTTTTACGGAAAAAATATAAATTTATTAATTTGGCTATTTAAAAAAAATTGCCTTGAGAATAAAGGGCACAACTCATTTATGCATGAAAAATGGTTGGATAAAACTTAATTATTTTGATAATATGAATTAAAGCTTTCACTATTTCGTAACTTTATTTTTTTATTCAACTAATAATGATTAGCAATTTACAAATCCAATTAATATTCTGTGAATTCTGATACATCAACAAAATATTAACTTAATGTACCTTGAGCTTACGACTAGATCTTATTTAGTTTTGTGTTGGTTATTTAAAGCTAATAGATTCTAGATTATTCAGGAGAACCTTTTTGATTTGACATTAATTAAATTCAAGTAATAGCAAGTTCTATAGTAGACATTTAAAAATCCAAATCATTTTTTTCAATGTTAAAAAAAACGAATAATCTGAAAGTTTTTAGTGAAAGTTAATATCATATCATTTTCATTTTCATGGTTATATACATATATATATATATATATATATATATATATATATATATATATATATATATATATATATATATATATATATATACATATATATATATATACATATATATGTATACATATATATATATATATATATATATATATATATATATATATATATATATATATATATATATATATATATATATATATATATATATATATATATATACATATATATATATATACATATATATGTATACATATATATATATATATACATATATATATACATATATATATATATATATATATATATATATATATATATGTAACAATTCCCTCTAGTATCCTTTTTATTAACTCTTTGTACTAATATTAAAAATAACTTTAACTCTTTGACTTAAAATTAACATTGTAATCTTAATCGTAATCAGCTAGTCCGAAATCGCTGTCCCACCCATTCTATTAAATCAGTACTACTATTACGTAATAATCACGCACTAGCACTGCTGGTATAAAAGCAAAAGTCTTGTGTAATCGCTCTCTTTTGTCTGTCAGCCTTCATCATGTAATCAACCGGCTGCAGCGCGTTCTGTTTTTGTCTTTGTCTGTGTTTCTGCCATGATGTTTGCTTCTTGTTATAAGTAATGCCATCCCTACTTGATCTTTATGTGTTTCCTGATGTGAATAAACTGGATTATTGAAGTATATGACTGTCTAGTCAATCCCATCAGAGAAAATGAATTAAAATACAGTATCCTGAAAGAATAAATGTAGTGAAGTTACATTTATTCTTTATTACAGCTTTCATTGAGCTGAAAATAGTTTTAAGCTCTTCCTTCGTTATTACACAATGCCAGGAAACAACTATATCCTCAATTAGTACTTTTTTATTTCCTGGGTACCTTAATAGGGCAAGGTTTTTCAAACGGTATCACAAGTTTTTGATAGGACTGAGGTCAGGAATGTTTCCTGACCAGGATAACAATGCTATTTAGTCAAAAAGCAATAACAACAAATAGAAGAGTAAAGTCGACTCATGTGTGACGAGAAATGGACATTTTCTTTTTTAAAATTACATAACAGTTGGGTAGTTCCATGACTAGATCTGGAGACTGAAAGTTTTGTTTAAGATGTTAGGAGACAAATTTAGTAAAAAATACATAAAAAGGCCGAAAAAGGTGCACCACATCTGTTAATGACAGAAGAACAAAATACTATGGTTTAGAGAGAAAAGAACTTAATGGAAATCCATCAGAAGTAATCCGAGTGATGTTGTTGCTTCTGTCAGTTCAAAAACAATCAGGAGTATATTCGCGGATGTATAAGACTAAAAGGTATAATTCCACAAGAAATGCCGTATCTCAAAATACAACGGCACTAAAAGGGACTACAGTGGGCAATGCAACACAGTAGTTGGGCAAATGATTATTGGTCACAAGTTATATAGACGGATGAAACAAAGTATCGCTGTTCAATAGTGATAGCCTAGAATTCGCAAGACGTAGAATAGCAGAAATGCTACATCCTGACTGCATCCAGGCCACTGTAAAGTACCTACATAATTTCATTATTTAGTCATGCATATCAGAAGATATCGGTCGTCTTCATATGATCGACGGGACACTAAATGTCATAAAATACATTGACACCATTATAAAACCCAAACTTCCTCCTTCAATTAGGGATCTATTTACCAACAATGCTTCATTTATTTTTCATCAATATTTTGATTTTTACCACACAGTAAAGTAATTAAAAGACTGGTACCATTCTAAGATCATTGAGTTTGTGTCCTGTCCCGGAAACAGTCCTGACCTCGATGCTATCGAAAACTTGTGGCACCGTTTGAGGATTCTTGCCCACTCCATGACAAAATGGAACTAATTGAGGATATCATTGTTTCCTGGCATCATATAATAACGAAGGAAGAGAATAAACTACTTTCATCTTAATGAAACATCGATATAAGGCTGTAATAAAGAATAAATTTCAACCTCACTAAACTTTGGTAACTCACTGTTATCATCAGTATCTAATGTTAATCGAGTTATTGCCGCATAACCTTTATTTGTTTTGAAAATATTTGAATTATTTTTTTCTGAATTCAGTATTAAATTCTCTTTAGCATGATATAAAATACTTTATTATTTTGTGCAACGTAAAATTTTCTATAAGCATACAAACTAAAAAAAAACATAACAATTTAAAAAAGTGTCCAAAATTTTGGCCACTATGGCATATATATGTATGTATATATATATATATTATATATATATATATATATATATATATATATATATATATATATATATATATATATATATATATATATATATATATATATTATATGTATGTATATATATTATATATATATATTATATGTATGTATATATTATATATATATATATATATGTGTGTGTGTGTGTGTGTGAGAGAGAGAGAGAGTTGAGGGTTCACACGTCGCCTCGGTTTTGGAAATGAAAAAGACGCAGAAGCACTTCGTATTTTTAAATATTTAATAAATGAAGACTGTACAACACAAATACTAAGATATAATGGATGAAAAGGAGACGGTGTCTGTTTTTTCCTGAACTAATATACTTTAAATTTAATAAAAAAGATGATTTGATAACTATGCTACTAAATTCTGAACATTTTTTGTTAATTGAAAAAAATTAAAAAACTTTCTTTAAGATCTTAAATTTAGTATCCTAATTTCGCGTTCGAATACAAAGGACAATCCAAAAATGTAAAAGAAAACATAGATTAGTAAAATACTTGGTACTTATGATTACACAAATATTCATATATTTTATTATTTACGTATTTCTAGTTTCAAAATTATATTAAGCCACCTACATATGATTAGATGGACACGACGAAATAATTTTTAAAATCAGTTTTGTTGGACATGCCTTTTCAAAGGCAAATATACTGGATCAAGTTTATTTGACAATTTGATTAAATTATGTTTTTGATTTGTTTATTATTTATTAAATTACGATTTTATTTGATACTATTTTATTAAACACACTTAATTCAAATTTATTTATGCTAGACCTTTTACATGTCATTGAAATATGCCCTTTGATTTATCTTAGATTATAATACGTAAAATGTTCAAAAATATATGCTAAAAAAACCTAAGGAATCTTTTTCAGATGTATATTATGTTTTATGCTTTAATTTTAAGAAAAAAAATAATTAACCACGCACGCATGAAAAATTACATTCATGTTTAATTTTATTTCGAGTCAACTTATTTATATGTTTCTATAATATTAATCATGATTATAACTAAGAAAATGTAATAGTAACAGCATTTCTTTTTAATCTTGAAAACATATTTAAAGAAGGAAGTAACGCACTGTTTTTTTACTAGGAATTCAAAAATAATTTTACATACTTTCTCAAGAAAATTATTTTCACATTAGTACTTCAATAGGATAAACCTCAGCATAAATATAGTAAACAGTGACCACTGTCACCATGGTGACATATTTTTGAGTATAAAAATTTACACACACATAAAACCTCCAGTTTATGTAAATTGAAATTGCTAAAAAAATTATTTTGTTTCTTCACTGCAGGAATTTAAATTATTTTTCTCGCAATATTCTTAACACAAAGATAAAAACTATAACTACTATCAATTTTTTTTTATAAATTTTAATAAATTGTTTTTTTATACAACGAATATGTCACGAATTGTTTAATCTAATATTTTTTAAAAAATATTTGATATGTATTTATTTAAATTTATTTTCCCAACATATATTATAGTATAAATTATAATAAAGAAAACCATATCGTTTGGACATGACTGGAAACCTAATTAAACCTACATATTTTCACTAACGTAAAACGAATTTTATACTTCTTAACAAAATCTTCATGAGAAGAAATAATTCAACGTACTTCTCCTTTTGTAAACTTTCAGAATGTTATAGATTTCATTTTCTTCAATATCAAATTGAATTCTCCAGAAACATGTTTTTGACACTCAAATATTATCTATTTTTATGTATTTCTCAATGCTTTCTTACTTTTTTGAGAACGGAGTGAATGCGTTTATATTAGATTATTGTTTAATAAATTTCTTATATACTTGCTATATATTGTGTATTTCTAAATATGAATTACTTCAGTTCAAAGCCATATTTATGTATTTTATTCAAAATGTTGCCTTGTGTTAAGACTGATAAATATATTTTGAATGTTTCATTATTTTTTACCTTTATATATCATTTAAAATTTCAAATGATCCTACTTATATTTAAAATGGAGATATTTTCTTGATTCTTTATAAATAGTTTTTATATTTCTTTCTTCTCTAAATCTCTTTTTTATTTTTTTTTTTGTTTGTTCAAAACTGCGAAATACATTCAAACTTAAAAGAACGTTATTCAAACGAAAAACTTAGTTTTAGGTTACTTAAGTCATAAAATGGGTTTGATCTTTGATTTTTACTTAAGTAGTGAAATAAATATTATTACTTCTAAGGAGAATTTTGGACAAATTTATTTTCCCTATTATTATTTTAGCGATATAAATTCAAGAATATTCGAAAACAATACTTTTAGTAATATTTATTTTAAGCAATTTTATGAATATTGTTCTCTTACTATAAAAGTAATTTTATCAGCAACATAATTTTATGTTTTAATAGCATTTACAGTTTATTAATAACCCGTTTTCTTATAAAAGAACATTCGTTTTATGAGTATTGCAAAGTTTAAATCATATAAAATGAACATAGCTCTTAAAATCTTATAATCAAATATCATTTATATCAGTTTATTTTTATTAAAATGAAAATGCAGCTACAAAGATTGTCCAATGGTGTAGACAAGATGACGGCAGTTAATGGCTATTTTGAGGACTAAAGCAGTTTGTACTATAAAAAGAGTATCGCATTAATGGAACATTGCTGAGAAAGTGTTTAGAGCTGAAAGGAGATTATGTTGAAAAATAAGTGTATTTTTTTCCAAAATTTTTGTATTTTCTTTGTTGGGTCAGGTACTTCTAGAACTACCCTCGTAAGTATATATATTTTACCGAGCAAATTTTATTAACTAAAATAATAATCATAAGCTTCAAAATACTTTTGCCAAAAGGAAACAAGTTTTTTTTTATATGGATATCATTAAATTCGCAGTTCAGGAGGCGTCAAACTCATTGAATGCCGTTTCAGTTACCCTTGTATTTCTGAATCATTCATCGTCTGGAAAGTTATTCATATATTTGAAAAAGTAATATTCCGTAAGTGAGAGGTCAGGTGAATATTGTGGTTGGTCTAGAGTTTCATAGCTTGTAACACGTATAACTTTTGACGAGTTATCATTGAGAAATTCGGCCTAGTATCGTCCTGTCCTCATTTTTTATTCACCAATGCTAGCTGTTTTTGTGCAAGGGGTTCTGGCACATTTCTTCGATTTTATTACAACACTTATTCTTCATGATATTTTCTCATGGTTTTAGAAAGAAACAAGTGGTTAATCAAATCGGCTGAAGACCACCAAATTTTAACCACATCTTTCTTTTGATGGAGACTTGGTGTCGGGAAGTATTGTGATGATTTGTCGGCAACCAGTCGTTGCGCTTAACATCACCAAATGCCGTACAGAATTCTTTTTTTGTCACACGTCACAATTTGATAGAGAAACCGATTGTTTTAGTTGCGGAGAAGAGGTGTTTCGAAACGTTATGTATTCGTACTTAATTCAAAATGAAATAATTTATCCATCTTTAGTTTTGCCAATCTTGTTTTGGTTAAGGGGATGGATTGTAGGAGTTATGCCTAGTTCTTCTGCGTACTCTCTAAGAAATTTGCCAGGATTTATTCCAACTATCCTCGTAGGACTTCTTTGTCTACAACTGTCTCCAGCCTTCCCCAATCTTTATTTGTGAGACTTATCACCATATGTGAACTTTGTTTCTTTTAACCCATCTGATGGTGTGTTAGATTTCTGAGCGGTATCAAATTGCAACATTGATATTTCTGGGAGCTGCTGCTGTATTATGATCACTCTTCCACTCATACCAAGATCTTAAAATCTCTTAAAATCTGGATAATTCATCCAATGATTAAGCACATAAAATTATAGAGAAAAACTACAATCTTTTTAATTAAAATATATCAAATGGCAATGTAGCTCTAAAATGATAAATCTCGGAATACTTTAAAAAGGTCTTATTAGAAACAAAATCTCAAAAACGTACTGTTGGAAATCAAGCATTTCAAATGTTATAACCTCACAGTATATCTTCCATCCAAATATAGAATAATCCAGCAACTTGACTATCCTGTTTCCATCAGTTAAATTCCGGGCGCCCTATTAATGATGACAAAAGCTTTTACTAATAGATAATCGGTGTGCAAAGTAAGTTTAATTCCATGCTGATCCGTATTTACAAGGAAATTACCTTTAATATTAGAATGCCTTATCTTTTGTATACCATCCGGATTCTCAAATGCCATACGGTACAACCACTGATTTTTGTCATTGGTCAAAAATTACATATTTATTTACAAATTACCATTTACAATTGTTACTGTAAAATATGCATTTATATTACTTAGTTCCTTTTGGACTTTTACATCTTAGTTTATTTTTCATGTTCAAAATGTATATAAATATATCAATTGCAAATTATTCCTCTAATACAATTTTTTAAAAAAATCATTCCGATAAGTGAAAAGTTATCTTCAGTTTCAAGTATCATAGTTTAAAAAATTCAGATTCAAATTGTTTTTATTTCTGAATCATCATAAGTAACGATTCTGTAATTCGCATGTCAAAGCTATTAAGATAACTTGGATGTGAAAATATTTCAAATCTTGCATTTTTTAATTTTACTTTGAAGAATAGAGGGCACTTTTCTGCATTCAATAGATGCATTATTTATGAGAATTCGATAAATAGAACACTAGAAAATTGAATTTTAAAAATTTATACACATATGATGCATTATGATTCAGATACACTTTCTTCAAAATCTTTTTTGAATGTACTATGTATTGTAAAAAACTAATTTTTCTATACAAATAAAGTATTTTTTCTGTATTATATGTTCAAAAGTATTGAAAATTCTACATTCTTTGTGCAAAAATTACAAAACGTTTAAATGAACAGTTACAAAATTTTAAAATAAAATTTTGATTTTTGAAATGTTTATTATGTCTAGTTTTGCATTTTTTAATAAAAACTCATTGTAGTACCTAAATTATAAATTAAGTGGATATAGTACAAAGTGGAACTTGGGGATAGTTCTAAATTAAATACATAGCTTGTAAATTAGATATTTCGTTCTTCCTAACTGCTTATTGTTAACATTTTAATGCTCATGAATAACTCTATATGTTTATAACTGTTGGTTTTACTTTAAAGTAAATATTCATATAAATGAGTACAAAAACATAGATTATTTTATTATAATTTTTAAAAAAAGATAATTCCATTTAAATTAGACATTAAATTAACTTTTGTAATTCATCAAAGATATTTTCTTTGTGTATTTTTATAACAATAAAAATTAGCGTAAAGAATTCTGTAATATCCTTTAATAATGAAATGAAAATACTGAAAATTATATGCATAAAATTTTGGTATTTTAAATGGAAGAAGGTGGGAATCATTGGTAACTCGTGTGAATGAAGTAGTTAAAGAGTAATTAAAAATACTCCTAAATAATCTAGAGATTTTAAACTTACAATTGAAAAACTGAGAAATGATCCAATTAGTTATGGTATGGCTTAATATTGTATTATAAAATATTATTTTACAAATCATAGATGAAAATTTCTTTATTCAGAATTTTCTCAAAATGCATTTTTTGATGATCCCGGTACACATTTCTCAAAACTGCTTCACCTATATTGCTGATATTTTGCATATTTAAAGATCCATAAATTTTCAACAAAGTGAATGATTTTTTTTTTTCAAATAAACATTCATAATTTTAGAAATAGCGGAAGTTCTGCATAAAATTTAGAGAAAATTTTAATCACTATAGTTAAATATTTTTAAAAAAAATTATAAACTTATTTTTAAAACTTCATTTCCTTCATTTTAGGGAATGTTATGTTTGCAAAACCTTTATAAAATTTTACAGCTATATAAGTGGTGGATTTTATGCAATGTGTACCTAAAGGTAAGAACATGCTTCAAAAATTAAAAAAAAAATAGTTACTGATTATTTATGGCTCATACAGATTCATTTGTTATTTAAAATTGACTTTTTTACATTAACAGGTACATTGATGTACAGATAATTCTACATAAAAATTTTACTTCTGTTGCTTTTAATTAAAACAAGTGAGTACCATTTAAATTTGTTGTAAAAAGTTCATTTTTCCTTGTCGCAGACATCCTAGTTACCTAGTCCAGTGTGCTCTGCCATCTTTTTATATCCGCGGACCGGTCAACGCTTGTTAATTTTACTGCGGCCCACTGAGGGAGAGGATGTTGCTTGTTTATATTTTAGACTGTTTTGATTTATAATTTTAATTAAATTGTATTTAATCATGACTTCTGAATAAAATATAGCTACACCAAAAAAAGGAATATAAAGTGATTTAACAAGGAATATTAAGTGATTTCCATAAAAAGTACCCCAAACCTAAGAAAAAAATACCACAGTAAATAAAAGAGAAATAATTTAATATTTCTTGTACGGGCCGGTAGTATTTGATCCACGGACCGGTACCGGTCCACAGACCGGGAGTTGCGGAACACTACCTTAAGGTATCCGGCTACGTTCGGAACTATGATTTAAAAAAAAGCATAAATGGTTAGTCTTCATTATATTTAGTGTCAATTAGATTAGAATAGATGCATAAAATTGTTTTAAGGACATTTTGACAAAAAAAAATTATTTAAATATAATATTTTGTCAAAAAATTAACTTAGAATAATCTTTCTTCCAAATGTTCTCATTTTGTGGAAAATGGTTCTATTATAAAAATATTTTGCCTGTATATAACTCAGACCTCTCTACAGAGGCTCAACTAAAATTTTTGAAAAATGCACTTTATTTTCAGAGTTACCACCAATTGAAATAATTATTCGCGTTTTTTTCTTAAAATTGCTCCCCTGTGTTGTCGTAAAATATGAATAAACCCACTTCTAAGTTATATGTTTCAAAAATTCTAGTTGAGCCTCTGAACAGAGGTCTGAGCTATGTACAGGCAACATATAATTCTAATAGAAGCATTTTTCACAAAAGAGAACATTTGAAAAAAAGATTATTCTAAGTAAATTTTTTGCTAAAATATTGTATTTAAATAAATTTTTTGTCAAAATGTCCTTAAAACAATTTTATGCGTGTATTCTAATCTAAGGGACATTAAATACCATGAAAATTATCCATTTATGTGTTTTTGAAAATCAAGGTTCCGAACGTAGTCGGATACCTTAATGGCTTTTGCAATTTGAACTACATTTGGCCATTTTGTGATGCAAAATTAGAACTGTTAAGTGTATCCAATTTCTGATTTCAATTTTTGATATGTAGAATTAGATAATTTTAAGGCGATATTTTTTCAAGCAATTCATTAGATTCTTACCAATAGTGGTTAAATGATTACTTGCTGAAGAGTGGGGGGACGTTTTGCATAGTTTTCTAATATTATTACTAAGTAAATAAACTAAGAAGTTTTTAATTTTTGGGCTGCAAATTGTAGATGCAATCTAAGCAATCTCTAGCAAAAACACTCTTCATCTCTTCTCCCTTCTTGGAAAGTTTACAATATCTCAAATGCATTTGAAGTATTGCATATATGGAGTGAAGTGAGTTAACATAACACGTTAAAATATATTTTACCTCATGATGATGCTTTTAATTTTTGAGGTTTGATCGTCAAACGGAATAGACTGTTGTGACGGTGGGAAACTTAAACATGATTCAGGCTTAGAATAAATGAATGTTTCCGGTGTCAAAGAGTTATTACAGTCACAAAGTCTCTTGAGTATGAATTTGATTCAAGGATATAAGATACGAAGTTTATAAAGAAGAAAGCCAATTTAAAGGTAATGCGCAAAAAATGAATAAATAAATTGAGCTTAATAGAGATTTAAATGATCCAATGCCATTTGGAAATCATGTAAAATGATTGGAGAAAACGATCAAAATAAAAGAAAAATAGATACAAAATTGAAAATCCATAGTCATTGCCATCAAATAATGCATTAAAAACAGAGAAAAAAAGAACTAAATATTTTGTTGATTTTCTGGATGAAAAGTAGTGTTTTAATTTACCTTTTCTAAGCATTAAAAATAAATTAGAAAAATATAATCATTTATTAATTTTAGATAAAATAATTTTTTACAAAAAACCCTCCTGCCTAAGTTTTTGATATATATAAATACGATATATATATCTTGAAAAAATAATTATTTAAAGTACACTTTAATAGAGCTACAAAAATATTCATTGATTATTTACATTTAATACTATAAACGCTTATTTCAGTAAAGAAAATTAGTCAGAAAATTCAATGAACAATTTGGAAATTTAATTGCATAAACTTAACAACAGATTCTACAAAGCTTTTAAAATAGCAGGCCATTAAACATACCTTCAAACAAATAAATTGACTTAAACATATTATGAGATAATTTAGAGATACGAAAGCATGATACGTTATCAGATATTTAAATTAGATTATTTAATTATATTATCTTGCTGGTTTTTCATGAAACATATAGCAAAATATAGCTGCTAATAACTACAAAAGAAAAGCCGATGTAAATAAAAATATATCATGTTTACACTTTTAAGAAACTTATCAAATAATAACCACGCTAGACAATTCAGTTATAAAATATTTTCAAAAAATAGCTATCTATCTAAAAGCCTTCGCTTGGAAAATTTTCTTCCAAAAAAATCAAGAGTTGCAGAACTGATGCTTCCACAGATAGCATTTAATAGCCTTTAATCTTCAAAACCATCGTTTGACGCATCAGCCAGGGGACAAGATATAAGACGGCTTGCTTTCTTTAAAAAAATAGAAAATAACTATCGCTACATCTCTTTAACCCAACCTTCTTTGCCATAAACTCTTAATAATCTGCTTCCCTTTTTGAAAGTTCTCGCAGCATAACAGCCGCGTGATAAATCGGTGCAACCCTTTAGAAGACGAAACCCATAAAAATTGTCCCAGAGGCTAAGGAATTGTCCATCACTCACAGAGGATGGGTCCGCCATTATGTATAAACAAGTAGAAAGCCTCACTCTTAACTTACAAGGCGCCTTTTCCCCACTCAAGGAGAGATCAGAAGATAGATATATGTGCTGTGTCTTCATTCCTTTCAAGGAAGAAAAGGATGGTGGACTTAGAAGCTTTCTCGTGTACGGCCAATTCACGTGCTCTTTAATTAAAGCACTTGCAGGACCATTTGCGATAACGAGTCTGAAAGGCGGTATTAGGGGTCAACCGCGTGTTTACGGATTTTTCTTTGTTTCAGTTTCCACTATTGATCCGGGGGTAAACAACATTTGTTGATGCCAAGTAAGGAAGTGATTAGTATTCACACATCAGAGGATCTGAATACTGCTATTATGTGCCATTGATTTTATGCTGTTGATTAGCCTAATAAAGAATGAAGGAAATAAGGCTAATCTCTTGAAGAACTACTGAACTGAAATGTTTGTTGTAGTTTTAAATGGAACTAAATTTTACTAATTATTATTATTCTAATGATTCTATTTATGTTTTTATTGAAGAATCGGTTTTAATTTTTTGTTTTTTTGTTTTAGTTAGATATCCAGCAGAGAAGCCTTGTATTCATTTCAGAATCTTTGTAGATATCCCTGGATATTTTCAACAAAACTTACTATAGAGTCAATAATTACATATGCAAGTTCTTTTGATAGAATGAAATATATGAGTGAATGCTTTATGTGTTTTGATTAAGTTGATAAAATTAATATTCAGTGGATTATTTGATGTTGTGTTTTAGCAGTATTTTTATAGATCCTGCAATAAAGTGTTTATTAAAGTTAAAAAAAAAGAATAAAATCAATACTTGAGGTTATTGCGTTGTCTCTGTGATCCTAATGATTTTAAAAAGAGATTCGAAATAACATATTAGTTTAATAATAACACTTACCTGAACTATATTTTTTATTAATAAAAAAATGAAAAATAAAAAAAATCTAATATATTAAATAATATTAACTATATAAGATTTAATTCCCCTAATCTATATTCTATTTTTATACGCTGGAACTGAATGTGATAAACATCAATTCAACATCAGATAAAACAGAACAGTATACACAATACAATACAAACTGGGCTAGTGGATCTACCCAGGAAAGGAAATTCTTAGAGTAAATTCCCTTCATATATTTGTCACACTATAGACTATAAATTCAGTAACAACGGTCAACAGGTATAAAATAATTGATTTTTATTCAGATTCTAACCATACCTCCTAAACCCATCATTAAAAAAGGGGTATAAATGGAGCGTGGTTGGTGATCATATAATAAAAAAAAATGAGAAAGAGGTACATTTACTTTTAAGACATATCTTTATCAACATTTTAAACATAGAATTCAATGCAAAAGCATATTTTATCTGCTGCTAAGAAATCACAAAGGAATAAATATTTAAGAAAATTCAAATTGTCATTTATCTTCTACTGTCTCACAGAAAATGAGAACTTTATCAATAAACACGCTCTAATATGTTTCTTTGAAAATTTCACCAGTGAAAAGTATTAAGAAATTAAGCATCGTATAGAAATGAATAATCTAAAATAAAATTAAAATGGATTAGTAAATAAGAAATATTTGCGAAGCATATGAAGTATTTCAATTTTTACTATCAAGAGCTAACTTAAATAGTTCTTTGATTTCATCAAAGCGTATTACAGCTGAAATGTAAACTTTTCTTAAACGCAAAGGGAATCTGCTTCAAATAAATTAAATCAACACTCTAATTCATTTCTCTAAGACTATTTCAAAAAATGAGTAGTAAAGACGGGAAAATGTATCACTTGAGAAATGTCAAATCACGCCTGCTAAGAAATTTGATGTCTAGGGAGATCGTTCTCGTCAGAAAAGAAAATCAAATCAAATGAAATCATTTTAAAAGAAAAAATACACTGACTTTCTATCACAATAATTAAATTTTTCAAAATGTTAAAGGGGCCGTATCTAAATTTAACATTTGAATGCATTTATTTGTTTATATATAATACACACGCACATATGTATAGGTATATGTAACAACTTAATATATACTAAAAATCTATCCTTATATGATTTTCTCTAAATCAAATAGCCAATTTTGAAACGAGTCTCATTTCGTTCTGCATTACAGAATTTAAACCTATATTTTGACATATTTATTAATAATACTTTTTTAAGGTATCCGACTACGTTCGGAACCGTGATTTTAAAAAAAAGTGCATGAATGGGTAATTTTAACGATATGTAGTGTCACTCAGATTAGAATACATGCATAAAATTGTTTGAAGGAGATTTTGACAAAAAAACATTTATTAAAATGCAATATTTTGGCAAAAAATTAACTAAGAATAAACTTTTTTTCCTAATATTCTCCTTTTGTGAAAAATGGTTCTATTATAATAATATTTTTCCTATATACATCTCAGACCTCTCTACAGAGGCTCAACTAGAATTTTTGAAAAATTCACATTATTTTCAGAGTTACCACCAATTGAAATAATTATTCGCGTTTTTTACTTAAAATTGCTCCCCTATGTTGTCATAAAATATGAATATACATACTTCTAAGTTAAATATTTCAAAAGGTCTAGTCGAGCCTCTGTATAGAGATCTGATCTATATACTGGCAAATTTTTATTATAATAGAACCATTTTTCACAAAAAGAGAACATTTGGAAAAAAAGATTATTCTATTTGGAAAAAATTTATTATTCTAAAAACGTTAATTTTTGCCAAAATATTATATTTAAATAAGATTGTTTTTGTCAAAATGTCCTTAAAACGATTTTATGCTTTCATTCTAATCTAAGTGACACTAAATATGAAAATTATGCAAAATCACGGTTCCGATCGTAGTCGGATACCTTAAAAAACATTTGACATTGAATTTTTGAATGATTTATTCGCGATTTCCTGTAACGAAATATCATTATAGATTGCATCTACCTAAGTAGCTGAGACTTCTCTAAAATACTTATATTAACTTCTAAAATACCTTTTATTTTCCTTCATTTGTACATATGATTATATTTTTATATTACATTTCTCCCTGTTTTTCTTTGTACATTTAAGTGTGGACATTAAATAATTTATTTCCTTATATATTTGCATTTGTGAAAACAGCGTTCTCTAGGTAAATATCTTAATGTTAAAGTTAAATAAATTATGATGGGATCAGTATCAAAAATCTTTTTTCTATTTCTACGACTGTAATTCAATAAATGAATATAATCTCCTCGTCACATTTCATATACGTAAGGAAAGAGAGTAGCATTTATTGTTATAATTTTTTTTACAATATTGTATTATTTCGTTTTGATTAATAAAAAATAATTTGCAATATATATATATATATATATAATTGAAATTTTTTGCCTGCCTAATTTAAAGGTATTTAATATACCAAACATTAAATAAAACTATATTATATCCTTTTTGAGGGTAATAGCTTACCTCAATTCAGTAGTCTTATTAAAACATATTTTTCAGCATTCGATGTTATGCATATCCAAACACAATAACACAACTTTATCTCTGATTTAACTGAAGACAATACTCGCACACACAGGAATTTTTCAAGGGGGGGTCCGAGATTGAAAGTTCACCATTCTTGTATCATGCTCCGTTTGATTTTGTCGATTTTCGGGAACAAAACACAGTAAAAAACTAAATTTTGAATAAATAAACAGCATTAATTAGTAAAATTAATCATTAATAGCAAGTAATTAATTAAAATTTACGTACTATATACTTAGAATTATAATCAATCGGAAACAAATTAAGGACTTTGGGGGGGGTCCAGACCCCCAGGACTACCCCCCTTTGTGTGCGCCACTGTTCGCACATTATACACTCTTTTATAATTAAATCAATATTTATCACGTTATGATCTAAAATTTTGAGAATGTTGAAAAAAAATGTTTCACATCTACCTATATCTTGTAAGTTAGATGTGGAGGTACATATTAGCTTTATTTATGTTTCTTAATATGTTTAGAGTATCTGAAATTAATTTATCATAATATGCAATTCTCATCAGATAAATTTTACAGTTCCTTATTGATATATGAAAGTCTACTCACATTAAAATTTTTATCACTACTTTGAAATATAATGGCATCACTAAAAATATTGTTCGTTTTTTTTCCTTCTTTTTTGAAATATATGTGTTAATTTCTTGTGGCTTTTAATGTAATCAACTTATTAAAGTGAAATTACCAAATTTTTTGAATAATTGATTTTATAAGTTTTTTAATTTACTATTCTTTTCTTTCTACATCATCTTTTTAGCGGTATTAATATTCAGTATTTTTTCCAGGGAATTATGTTACATTGTCTTTAACTACAAAAGAAATGGTTACAAAGTGCAAAAATTATTATATATATATATATATAACTGATATAAATTTATCTTTCATTTATATACTTATTTTAGGTAAAGTACAAGTATTGTCGATACATATAAGTTAACAATATTAGTTATTTTTAAAGCCTATTTACAATTCTTTAATGATACTTTATCAATAAATTTGCTTTTTAAGTTGTAATCATTTATGAATTTATTAAAGTGTTTTACTGTAAATCTAAGAATAGATAATTCTGAGTCCTCGGGTTGCTGTTATGTATTTGGCGTATGTATATGAAAATAGTGGTGTTAAAATTTATTAAGTTGGGCAAAATTTGAACTTTACTTATTTTTTTCATCTGATTTCGTGATATTTTAGTGATTCCTTCGCTAGAATTTTTTTGTAATGTATATATTGAAACATGCCCTGTTTTATGTACACATTGAAACGTTCCTTATACTATAACAATTTTACATTTTACATGAAATGAAAAATTTGACTAAATGTTTGATCCAAAATATAAGCGACAAATAAAATAAATAAAGTATTATTTTCCGTATTAAAATAGGGTAAAGGTGTTATATTGGTAGCATTGTATTGATCATGAGATAAATTTATTTTTAATTTATCGTTATTTTTTTAGAGTGAAATAGCACTATGCTGAAAATCACTAATTACCAAGGTTGCTTGAGAACTAAACACTGGGGACTTCGCGTCAGATTGACTACCTGACCAGAACATCATGCATCTCACCACCCAAGGTCACGAATATTGAGATGAGCACAATAGGCCTTGTCCCTCATGGGCTGTTTCGCTGCTAAATAGAAGAACACACTTATTATAAAATGTACTTCTAACATCAATTTTAACTTCAGTATTTTTTAATGTCCCACACTGATCATATTTATCATTAAGAAAATAAATTTTGCAATCTATAAAACACATTTGTAGTAAAAATGAATGAAGTCAAATTAAACTAAATTTAAAATAAAATAAATTGCTATACGTGTAAAGTGATCATAGTTGAAAAAAAATGTTTCAACAAATTTTAAACATAAATGATTCAATGAGTATTTTAGTCTGCAGATATATCCTACAAAAGGTAAAATTTAGTATATATCTTAGTGTCTTTAGTATATACAAATGCTATAAATTATGCTTAACGGTCAATCCTTTAATTATAGTGAATTGTACGGAATAAAAAAATAGATTTGTAGGGGAGAAAATTGAAAATACTCCTTCGTAGTGTTGTTGGTTTAGTTTTTTTTTCTTTTTTTTTATGTGTAATATCTTTCCTCTCGGCTGCTGATATTTGTACGAGTGATTTTGTGAAAAGGGACGGAAGTGTGTAACAGGATGTGACGTAAGCGCGTGCTACTTGATCTTGATTTGACCAATGAGAGCGCGTGGTGGTGTCTCTTAGCTACCCTCGCATGGGGGTCCAACTCTAGTAGCCATCAAGCACCGGAGCGCGAGACTAAAATACACAATCAGTCTGTAAAATCTTCCCCTTAATTGCAAGAAACTTTGCATTGAGCAGAGCAAATAAACTGCTTATCTACACACTAATCCTCAGACCAGTTTTAACGTATACCGCGCCAATCTGGGCACATGCAGCTAAAACTCATATTAATTAAATTGAAGCTTCTCAAAGCATCATTCTCCGACAGATATTAAAAGCTCGATGGTTCATGAGAAATAAAGACATCAGATCCGCGAGCAAAATGATGTCCATCAGACAATTTATCAAAAAATTAACAACAAACTTCTTTAAAAAAATTGCTAACTGTAATAAACCTTTGATTTTGAATATTGAAAAATAAAACCCTGGTCCTAGAGTTTTAACAAACCTAGGAACATTCTTTCGGATCCTTCTCTTCAAATAAAACTCTTAATTAATTTCATTTCACTCTTATCACCCATATTAAAAGCTTACTTTACCTCTTCCCACGAACCCTTGTGCCCTAGTGGTTTTAGTAGCTGACTTGAAATGAATTGATCCGGGTTCGATTCCCGGACACTCTATATTTTCAATTTACTTTAAATCACCTTAATTTTCCTTGGAAGATTATTTCTACAGATCAAATTTAAATTTCCAAGTTCTGTCCTATTTTTCTATGTGTATTTTATTTCTTTATAAGCTTTTAAAAAAGCTGTTTTTCTCATTTCTAATCATTGAATGTTTCTCTCATTTCTACAACGACTGAGTTCTAAGCTGCATTTTCATTTGGGTAGGTCTTACCCCGCCCACCAACTGATTGAAATTTCCTTTCTCGGTGCTCTGCACCGTTTTTGAATCTATTTTTCTACCACTTAAAGCATTTTAATAGTTTTAAATTTTATATTTTATTACTCTCATATAAGTGTATTTTACCTTTTAAGTATTTTTCAATTAACAAAGGGTAAGAGTCAATTCATCCCAGTCACTCAAAATCCTAACGATAAGATGTTATTATTCGGAAGAGCTAGGTACTCTGGTTATCCACCCAACGATACTCTAAATCCACTCCGCATATACCAGCAAGTCTTATTAGATTTCACCCAGGATAAACTTGTGATCCTTATGCTCAATTGTCTAAGTCTCAGGGCTCACCAAACAGATTTCGACGACGTTATTTACAAAATTGTACGTTACTCATGTTGTCAGAGACGTAGTTAGATAATGACGAAGGTGTTTCGATACCTAACTTCCATTGCTGCGTACAATTTAATCGAGCGAGTCACAGAGCAACTGTGTTGCAATCTATCTAAAACAGAAAAACTCACATGTTGTGACTCCTCATATGGACATTACTTATCGTCAAACAAGTGGACTGGGTATTGTTAGTTACGATATTGGGGGACATAAGTGCGGCAGAATGCTTATTTCAAAATGAACAAGCAGTGATTTCGGTGGTCGTATACATTTCTTCGAATCAAATGGTTAAAAAAATTAAAGATTTCCTGTGCATTCTGTACATTTACCATATTCCGAAGGTCATTCTGCTCTTTTTAAAAAAAAATGTTCTCTCACTTCCCATGCTTTTTGAGTGGTGATTTTTACGTTATCTTCAGTTTACCAAAAGCTGAGCGACTCATAGATTTTTTTAATGATGAACACAAGCTCGAAATACAACAAACGAACACAAAAATCAAAAAATGTTTCGACTACTAACATTGGTACTGTTATTGACGCTGTTTTTCAATGGTTTTTAAACACTTTAAAATCAAAGGTATATTTCTCTATTGTCTCAACTCCTTCCAAAATTGAGCAAGAATAGTTATTTTTGATAAAAAATTGCATTACACTTTTGTTAAATAAATAAAATTGTTTCTTTAAAGATTTAATTATTCGATAAAAAATTATTTCTAACCATACCCGATCCATTTTTTTCTAGGATATAAGTTACTATTGCATGTTGACTACGATAACATGTCAGATGTTACACATCAGATGCGACTACTGTAAGACTCGTTTTTTTACTATCGTTTTTGAATTTTTATGAATTTGCAATTTTATAACATTTGCATTCTCATCTAAGCATTTAAAATAAATGAATATTGGTAGTTGTATAGATGACATTTTTGATCAAATATTTTAATTAAAATACATTTAAAAAGAATTTTTGATATAATTTTGAGAAATTTCATTGATTTTAAAATTTAAGGTAAGTCTCTCGCTGATGTTTTTAAAATTTTTAATAATAAATAACTCTGACTTAATTAGCTACGATCGTGCATTAAGGAAATACTACGTGACATCATTACATTTTTAAATTAATATTAAATTTGTTCTTTCATAACATTAATTTTCTCAAAAATGTGTATTAAAATTAAAAGCTTTTATGCGCTATGTGTTTAGATAAAATCTTATAGTGAATGCAACACTAATATTTTTACTATAACAGTTTAACCCTTTATCTATCGACGGTACTTATAAGTATCACTCACTTTAAAATTACACAGAGTAACCAATTTTACGATTACTCTGAGATACTTAGCAGGAATATTCTTTGTAAACACACTATTTCAAGATATATAACAGTGCATGATCTATGATGATTTTCTTAGCGGGGAAGGCAAATAGTTTTACAGCAGAATCTGCTTTTTCAGCTGACTTTTTGATCGGAATGCGAATGTTGTCATTTTAGTTCGAAAAGTAGTAAATATCAAAAGGTTATTAAAGGCTTTTCTCATGTTAAGGAAGACTTTAGAAAACGATCTGACTATTTATTGTAAGTGAACAGTGTATATAATTAATTTTACAGTTAAATAACTTAGTAATACTTATAAGAACCGAAAGCACACTGGGTGTTCAAGCAAGAACTTAATTTTTTCCACCCGTGTGGCTTATTGTTGTTTTTTGTTGCATTGTACAGTCTTCATTATAGTACATTATTGTGCAATAGGTTTATGATTTTTTGGGGGAGGGGGTGTTATTTTAGTTTAACTTATTTATTTTGCTTTTTTATTGTTTATTTTAACGTTTTAAAAACATTTTTAACTTACTTTTGAACTTGTTTTTTTTACCCCACAATTAAATTAAATATTTATTCTTATTTCAAAAATTAACAACATTTTAATTTCTTTATTTTTAACTGAGATTTAACAATAATCGGATATTTTCAAGGTGCTATTATTATTATTATTATTATTTTATTTCCTTTTCTTAGAATGTCTTGAAAAGAGAAAATCTGTCTTCAAGAGAATTGGAATTATTACCGAACCTATACTATCTGAAGTCAATGCTTTACTAACAGATGTTTTTTTAAGATTAAGTCCCAGCAAATTTTTTTGCTCGAAATATTGTTAGATTCTTAGGATGACGATCAAGAGACTGAACTCAAAATTGCAATAATTCATGTTAAGAAAATACAGCATTTCTTTTAAAAAATTCAATCGAAACCTCCTTCAAAATTTGCAACGTGTAATGAGTTTCTGTATATTAATGAAAAAAAACTGTTTCTTTGAATATCATCAAATAAAATTTATGTGTAAAAAAAAGTAAATACATTGTAAAAATGTAATAAGATTTAAAAATAAATATTTTGTGTCTTGTAAAATATTAGTGTTTTCTGGTTATTTAGCATTTTTAAGAGTTAAACTGCGTTAAAAACGCCTTTGATTTTTTTTCGTATTATAAGAATATTTTGAGACATTTTTGGACTGACGGTAGTGTAAATTACCAATTTAATTAATTAGCTGTAACGAATCAAATTTTCCAAAGTTGAGAATTTTATTTATGTATATCCATTAGTTTTGAATTCGGTATTAATTTTTTTAAATATTGCATGAAAAAATTTGCAGTAAATCATAATTCAGTAAATAAAGGGTTAACCAAAAGCAGTTGATCACTTTTTACCAAAGGAACTTTTGAAATAAAGTTTGAAATTGAGTAGTACTCAATCAATAAAAAAAATATGGATTGCTTCAAAAACCATAATACCTACATGTATCAAAATTTTATTCAAAGAATCTTAAGATATCATTTAGAACAACTCCAATCAAGAAATGCAAAAAATTAGGGTTTCAAATTAATGTATTGAATGGTTGTTTATAAACGTGCCCTCTGAAGCGAGGGATATTGGTGACAGGTTTCGTGATTTTGTTATGGGCTCTGTACGTCTCGATGGATTTAACATGAATCACTATCTATACATAGTGGGTACTTAGACACAAAAAAACTGTAATCGATGACACGGCAGAAGCAAAGCCGCCCATGCATTCACTACTATGACTACTTGGCTGTCTACCGCTACCCCCCAAAAAAGTACATAACAGGATTGTGTAAATAACATCTGTAGTATATACAATTATTTCCAATCACACACACACACAGATCTGAGTTTACCTTAACCAGTAACATATTCTTTGAAGCAATTTAGTTATTTAGAATGAAAAATCTTCCCTCATTTCAATAAAACTATATCATCACATGACGTGTAGGATTGTTTAAAAAATTAAACATAAATTTGAATTTTAACTTAAAGGAAAAATATAAACTTAACTATATATTTTAACATTTATTTGAACATCAACATTTTCAGGGAGAGTTTAAACGATGAATCCGTATTTAAAAAAATCATGCATGCACACAAATAAATACAAAGACAAATTTACCAAGGTTTTTTTTTCTGTTACTAATTTTTGATGTGTGGCCCTAGTGTTACTCAGCATACGTGCAATCAAGCTCATTCCATACATTTCATAACATCACTCTCTCAATAGTTCGTAATTCTACGCGAATGCTTACATGTCGTCTTCTGGTATATGTGTCAATTGCAAATGATACGGCTGGAAACCTAATTTTTTTTATAAAATTTTCCTTTCTGTTTTCTGGGCATTTCAAGTTTACAGGTGGCAACTCTATTTGACTTCCGTGGGTTTCGAACAAAGTTTGCCTCACCCTATTCACTGACTCTTCCAAGAAGCTTTGCCAGCTTCTGATTTTCTTTTTACGCAAGCAATATCTTTTCTTAATTTGATGATATTATCGTAGAATGATCTTGCAGGTCGGTGCGTTTTTTCCGTAGCGATTTTAAATTGCACGATGCACCTAAATAACTGAAAAAACCCGTGTATGACCTAATATGTGAAAAATCATTCTCTATCATTGTAGCATGTTTGTATTTCACTAACAGAGAATTTCCATATGCTATTGATCATGAGTAAGAAAGAAAACTTGGTATATTTCTCTTTGCGTTTTTGTATCACTAAAGAGTATAATATAAGGAGTAGATTCGAAAATCTGATTTTTTTTTAGATCAGATCCGTTATTTTTACTCATTCTGTATATATAGATATGTGCGCGTGTATGTTTGTACGTGTGTATATATGGGGAAAGTGTATATATATTGTTATTTTGTTTGATTTCCAAATCTAATTGTATTCATCTTTGTCTTTGCAATTTTTACAGATAATACAACCTTAAGCGATATTTATACAGAATTCTCTTTGTCTCCTTTAATTTTGAGCTGACCCCTCAATCACCGCCCACCAAAATATAGTTAAAACATTCAATTCAATCTTGAATGACTGTATTTGAAGAATAAATGATGCAGGTCATCTCCATAAGCGAATGTTTAAGAGCCCATTGGACCGTTTTAATGCAGATGGGGAGAAAAGGCAACATGCTTGCATTTTTTTTTCAACCTATGCCTTTTCAGCACCATATTTATTCGCAAATCTTTTACGTTGGCAGACTATGAATAGTGCTGGTTAGTGAACGCAAACGAGTGCATTGTGCAAGTATGAAAGCTTTTTCATTTCTTTCTTTTTTTTTATTTCCAGTTTTGATTTTCAAATGGATAGATAGTGTTAGAGGTGCGTTTTCGATTTCATTCATTTGAATTCTTTCGTGATTTGTGTTAATCTGAAAAGAAAATGAGTGCTTTCAGAAATGCTAACTGTAATTTTGTTGAAAACAGCATTCCGAGATTATTTCTTGATCATAAATTGAAAGACACGATAGTTTTGTGTTTTAAAGGGAAACATGCTTCTTTTCAAATACGTATAAAATTCAGACATTACTTTACATTAAGAAAGTAGTGATAAAATTGATTCCTTAAGTTTTATATATTTAATAAAACTTTATATTTTATTATATAAACACACATATATTCAATTTTATTTAACTTTTAAATCGTGCTAATATGACTGAAGAGTAATAAATTACGTAGATGTAAAATTGAATTGTATTCATTAATTTATAAAGCATTTGACACAATGTCAGAAAATAACACAACTATACATTTTTACGTCCTTAAAATATTTTTTTTAAATATATATTTTAATGTATTTCATACAAGGTGTATCAGTTCAGTGATTTCAAACTTTGAGAACAAATAATGGGCACCTTGACGTTCAGAAATCACATCGCAATGCATGGTCAGAAAACCTTTTCGTGGCGCGGTAGTAACGACACAAAACAAAAGAAAGATAGGACTCGAATACGAGGGGAAAACGTGTTAATTATTCATAGTACAGCTTAAAAGTTGGGAAGTCATTGGTTGGTATACGAGATAGATGACACACGTAAGCTAAATCATCATATGGCGTTGCATGGGCACACGCGGTTTGCGCTGCTGCGCTTGTTATGGAGCTTCATTAAACCTATCTACAGAGTTTAGTAAGAAGAAACGTTACATGATCGCTGCACTCACTTATATGCAGCTAGTATATGCGTCCGCTGATTGCGATGGATCCGCAGACATTGGATATACAGCGTCAGGGGGGAAAATCCCAGTCACACTTTGTTTGCATGCTCGCACCAGAGATTGTCCGATCGTATATCCTTCATCATGATACAGAAGGGATGTGAGAGAAGAGTAAGAATCCCAAACAACTAGGAGAGTGTGCAGTATCTGGTACATAACAATCCCGATGCTAATAAGCGAGATATTAACAGCCTTTTCGGAATTCAGTAAGCCGGAGATATGAAGCATGTATCAAGGCTAGAGGTCGTAATTTCGACCACCTACTTTAATGATAATCGTTGTCTTTTTTCGAATTTTTTGGTTTGCTAATAATACATATGTTTTCTATTTTTACTTTTGTATTGTCTTTCTTGTGTTTTGTATCGTCACTAGCGCTAGGAAGGCATTTCCATCAGTAAATTTGCATATGATTTATTATCTTCTAGGTTTATTGTGTCTGTTTTGGAGATTTATAACCACTACACTGATGCACCCTTTATATATATTTCTCTAAAAACTTGTAACTCAAAACATAATTCAAATACAAATTAGTTTTAATGGAAATGCATGTAATTTGATAGAATTTAAATTAAATGGCTTTTATTACACGAAAGTTGATAAACGAAATGCTTTATTTACATGTAAATTAATAAACATGTGCACCACAGTATAATTATTCTTTATTTTATAAGGGTATTCAATTACGTTAGGAAATACGTCAAAATGTAATAAAGCAAATGGAATTTTTTCTTGCATTTGATTGTCTGGTTATAAGTGTTATAACGAAATGCTTTATTTACATGTAAATTAATAAACATGTGCACTACAGTATAATTATTCTTTATTTTATAAGGGTATTCAATTACGTTAGGAAATACGCCAAAATGTAATAAAACAAATGGAATTTTTTTCTTGCATTTGATTGTCTGGTTATAAGTGTTGTCTTAAGACTCTACACAGTACCTTAAAAATTTTATTCTACTATTGTTTTTACATTTTTTAGTGGCCCATATCATTGAGAGCTTGCCACCAAATTTCAGATCTGTTAGCAAATTAGTTTTTAAGATATTTGAAGTTTTATGAGCTATGGTTTGAATTTTGGTTTAATTTTAAAGCCCTTTTCTGCTCTCAAATTAAATGAATTAAAATATTTTTGATCACAGTCAACTCTTTTAGTGTGCAATGGTTATTTATTCCAATTTTCATTACTAAAATCATTTCTGCTTGATTCTGTTTTAAGTTTTTTTGAATTCTCATAATTAGTTAATTAAGATTAGTTTCATGGCCAATTTCTGCTTTAAAAATGTTTTATAACTTAAAGGCTTTACCATTAATGTTTTCCTGTAGAGAAAATTCCCTAGCCAAAGCGTTCTTAGGTTGCTATGAGAAACAATATTTCGAAGAGATGGAATACTACTAAAAATGATGTACCTAAAAATTAATCGTCAGATGACGTTGCAATTAGACTTCCGAATGCAAGTATTCTGAATTTAAATGTTGCAGATATAACTGAATATATTTCCTTGATGTACCAAACTACATTATATTAAACATATTGTATTACTATGTTTTAGTATTTTAAAATCGTACGACAAGAGCTAAAACTTCCTAAACTGCCCCATTTAAAACTGGAAAAATTAAGTTTTATGAGCAAACCTGGATATTTTTCAATTCCTACGATTAGCTCACACTCTCTATATATTTATATATTTATTTAACTTGTTGGAATTTTCAATCGTTAATAAACTAATTTCTATTCATCCAATCAAGTTCAAATATTATTTTTAAAACTTGTAGTGGATGACACTTGATATTATTGCAGTTTTCTTTAAATATTAATTCATTAATTAAATTTTATATTTTTAATTTTAAATTTATTCTTCGTTATTTCCCTTGTAGTTACAATTGGCTGCAACAGATGGCGCCGGTACGTTTTATCTAACAAAGT
Organism: Trichonephila clavipes; assembly: GCA_019973935.1. Taxonomy (NCBI): domain Eukaryota; kingdom Metazoa; phylum Arthropoda; class Arachnida; order Araneae; family Nephilidae; genus Trichonephila; species Trichonephila clavipes. The sequence continues at coordinate 2,435,417 of BMAU01021350.1, read as the reverse complement.
AGGAATTGACGTTATTTATTTACTCAGTTTTAATAATTGTTATCTTAAGCTAGTATGATAATTATTTTGTACATAAATGTTTCGTGTCTCAAAACTTTTGTGAAAATATTAGGTTAAGATTAAGCTGAATAAACTGTCGTCTTAACAAATGCTATCAATCTTATGCAAAAATATTTTTTGAATAAAAAATATTATTTTCAGTCATATTTAATTAAAATAATGCTTCGAATTAGAGCATACATTGGAAAATAACATATTAAATAACATATTAAAAAATCAAAGCAATACAGGCATTATAAGTTTTTTTCTTTTATGCCTTTACAAACTTTAAATGCGATTTTCTCAGTCTTTCAATTTTGAAGGTATAAGTATTTTCTAATCCCTAAGGGTTTTTTTTCTGTTAAAGCTGGAGAATTGAAATTTTTCTATATACTCTCAAACGTATGTTCTACAAAACATAGTATGAATTTAGGGATGAGAGAGATCTCTATTTATTTTTTAAAAACAATGCTTTAGTTGATATTTTAAAATTTTTCTTGTTTTATTTCAGGTTTTTCTAGAAAAGTATTAATGAAAAATCAACATCGGTGTATAGATTTTCAAATTCATACAAACTTTTGTTTGCAATAATCTAAGAAACATAAATAACTTAAAATGACTAAAATATTTTTAAAATTAAATGTTTTATAAAAGTGTGAAAAAACTTCAAAAATTCCTAATTTTTTTTTTTTAAAATTGTAAAATAATGGCTGGTAAAACTGACTTTTAACTTACAGAATCAGTTTAGTAATATAATCTAAATATAAAACATGAATTATTTTTATTGTAACTTTATCAGGTTTTTTTTAAAAGGGAATTGTGTAATCTTAAAATCAAAGCAATAGATGTGTATATGAAAGAAAATGAGACTAATTTTATAATCGAAAAGTTGGTATAGTATTCAGAATAATGTTTAGAATAATTGTTTAAACTTGTTCGATTAAAAAATATATGAGTTTTAATGCAATTTCACCAATGCTTTTCATTGACCAACTTTCAACCTTCAATTACTCTGTAGAGTTTAGCAAAATCAAATTGCTTTTATACGTTTGTTTTATATTTACTTTTTTGTTCTTTAGAAAGAAATAAACATATATGTGACTATGAATTAAATAACATTCTTTGTATATAAAATTTACCTAAGTATGAATTTGTAGTAAGTAATTTTTAAGTGTATTTTTTTAACTTTGAAAATCACTTCATTTTTATGAGATAGAAGAAAAACAGGTTAAAATCACTAAACTACTACATTATATATGGCAAAATATATTTTATTTACTTATGGAATTCCTTAAGAAATAAAACCTAATTCAATTTTATTGGTAATTGCAATAAAGGATAATCATATGTCTTGTGTAAATCTTCATAAAATAAATAACTTATGGCATTTTCATTAAAAGTCTTTGAAATTTAAATTTCAAATTAATATTTTAAGGTTAATGAGGAAACATTGCAATTATGTAATTCAAAGAATATATTCACCTGTTCTTCGAAATTATTATCAAGATTGGTAGACAGGAATTAATCCATTCATTCAAATACTAAGTCAAACACACTACACTTACCTTTTCCCTTTCAAACAATGTGGTCCTAGTGTGTTTGACGATGAATGCAGTGAATGAATTGATGGAAATTAAATTGGCTTCTAATTTAGAGCACTATGCTATCAATAAGCCAGATTCATTTTATTATAATAAATTGGGTCCCTCCACACATTAATTCCCTTTCGAGAGTATTTAAAGTTGAAAGGAATTAAAGTTTTAATTTCCTAATTTCTCATGAATAGGCATGGTAGAATATATAATGTAATTTTGAAGCGTAGGATTTGTCATTGATTTATGAAAGGGTAGATGTGAGGATCATTTTCTTGTTTAGAAAATAGAGAAATTTTTGTGAGTTACGGAATACAATTAATTACTTAAGCAAAAACGATTGTACTTTTATATTTCTTTTATAGAAGGTTTGGGAAAACTTTCCCGGGATAAGGGCTGCTTGTAATTTTTTTCAAGGTATCTTACAAGTTGCCTAGGTGTGGAGGTCTAAGAAAAAAGTCTACAATATTTATTTTAGCTCCATAATAAATACTGAACATGACCTTATCTACATATCTACAACAAAAATAATCCTTACACATTAAACTTCGCGTTTAAAGCAAACGGCTAGGTAAAGCATAATAATTACACCCATGAATTTAATAATACCAAATGATTTATTTACTATTAAACCATTCAAAATAAAGTAAAATAATAAAACACATTCATCTAAAATTAGTTCTTCTAGTTCCAGTCAATAGAAGACTTTGTCTGCATACTGTCAGCCAATTCTGAATATATTTCGGTATATAATTACTAACTGCCAATTTTCAGGCGGTAACTCTAAAATGTCTTGGTGGTCCACCAGTCGACTGCAAACGACATACTGTCAATCTCTGTTTTATAAGTTTTCATATGTATGAATAAAAAATGAAGTAACATCCTAGAAAGAATGTGGTTGATATTTTTAAAATGAGAATATTATTTTTTTAATGTTGCATTAGGAATTAACAAGAAAAACAATATATGAAATTGAATAAAAATAACAAGTTCCAAAAATTGACTCACTAAATGCACCAACCTATATATGTATATTGTACATAATATTGCCAGGTGTTATTTGAAATGTAAAAAAAATATAAAGCCGAAGCAACATCGTCTCAATATTTTGTCTTGTTTTAAGTCGCTTTTTTGCATGGCAATTTTGCGAGTCAGTTTTTGTGTGAGTCGTATTCAACAAAGTTAAAAAGTCTTTTCTTTTTATTTGTTAATTAAATCAAGGGTTTTTACCTTGAAGGCATGCACTATTCGGTATGTAAAAAAGTAATTCAGGGGTGCATAGCAAAAAAAATAAATAAAAAAAATAATGAATATATAACTACGCATATGAGAAATATAATATTTAAAAAAAATTAAGATATTTTTCTTTTCGAAATTAGCATTAATGATCTTCCTTAGTAATTATGTACATTAACTAATGGTTCTTGATTTGTTTTAATTTTGAAGTCCCATTAAAATGTTTTACAATATACAAATAAATATTATTTTATTTTAATTAATTAATATTGACAAATTTACTTTCTTGCCTTATTTTTACCATGTGAAATGACTGAAGCTCATTCAATCTGCCAGAGCTCAAATTTAATCTTGTTGGCGCGGTATGATAGATTGGAGAGGGGGTTGCCAGCTCAGGTGTCATCCTCGTCACTTCATAATTACGCTTCATTTCAGCAATAGCCCTCGTGTTACCTTATGAGAGTGAGCAAGAATTATATTAATGTTGTATTATAAAACAGCGCTAGGGCTTAGGAGACGTACCTTGTAATTTTGAGCCCCGGTCAAAAGACGAGGACAAAGCCTGAGTTGACACACCCTTTCCTAAATTCCACACCCCATCAAGGGGAGGACGTTTGAGCTTCAACAGGTTTAATGTGCATCAGTTTGTGTCACTTTATAGAGTGATGTTAATAAACTATCTCTTTCACATGTCTTAATTCGGGAGGATGTACAGAATATGGCTATTATCCAGAAAAAACAAAATAAGAGACAAAGCGAACACACGTGGAGATGGGCACCAAACTTAAATATTTTTGGCTTATTTTTGGAGTCAAAAAGTTTGTGTATTACATAATTAACGAAAACCACCTGATTATAAATTGTAAGCGCTTTTTGTATTCAGCTCTCGTACTCCATAACCAAAATTATTTCCTGCTTTTATCTTGCTTTATATTTCTCAAGGAGTAAAAGTGCAAAACAATAGAATGGCTCATGAAAGCTTCATTTTAGCTAAAAGTACCAGCATTCACAACAAGAAATAGGAGGAGCATATGAAGACAAGGAATTTGATTAAACCGAGTAATTTTAGATGTTTATAAAAATCATTTTGTCAATGCCAGACGTTAACAGTGTTTTAGTGAGCAAGTAATCCCTATTCTTTTTGTAGCAGTTTTTATTTTATTTTTTATTTATTTACTTATTGCTTTTAACTTTACTTTTGTATTTAAAATTAACAGGGAAAAGATATATAGGGGTATACTGAAAACTAATGAATAAATTTTTTAAATGCTTGGAAAGGTATTTTCCATGATTACAAAATCACAGTTGCGTACTTAGTAAAATAGTATATTAAAAAATAACTTACGAGCTCTCTCTCTCTCTCTTCTAACTGAAAGTTTAATCATCGCAAATGTTTTAATTTTTTATTTAACATAACTATACGGAACTATATACGGAATCATATTTCCACTAAAATCTCGTATTTCAATGAGGTTACAAGTTCTCGAGAAATAGTATAATTTACTTAAGGGATATATCATAGGATAAATATAGATACTAAAACAGAAAAAAGTTAAGAACCCCGATTAAAGCACATTCCCCCAAATTCTGTCAGTAACTCTTATTTTCTTAAATGTCTCTTCGAAGCTTTGAATAAGTTTATTTACATAACTAATAAATAATAAATCAAATATATTACATCGTTATTCATGTATTATTCAATTTCTAAAATCTATATAAATAATGCAGAGAGACTGCATACATTTAAATAAATTTAACTGTATTTTACATTTTATTTCTGCATGGAAAGCAGTTCTTAGGAATATAAATGCAGATATAGAACATAATAAAGAATTATGAGTAGAATCGTAGTCATTTCCCTTTTTTGGAGCATCAGTATTGGTTACATAGTTGCAAGAATCTTGTTGAATTACTGGAGCAATTTTGTAGTAACATCACGCGTAAGATACTTCTTGTCTTTGGGAGACTGCCATCTGATTTGTCTTTGGGTCCATTACCATCATTTCCTGTCTAGAGATATTAATGCGAGAAAAAAACATGAATGCAAAGAATGTCAAAACATCAGTAATTTGTACTCTTTACCATTGTTTCAAAGTTGTTCACTGTTTTAATTTGTTTTTTTAAAGAAAAAAGAGAAAAACGATAGCCGAGCAATATATGAATTTTTTTTCAAAAGGAAAAGTGATGCAAGCAGGGGAGGGGAAGCTTACAGATGTTTTCTTTTTGTAAGTGACTAATTTTTCGGAAAATATTTGATTTTTTCGGATGATATTTCGATATCATTTTTACCCTTAAGGGTACAGAATAACCTTAAAAGATACATAGAGTGAGCCAAAAGTATCTCTCTTCTCCCGATTACAGATATTCATTGAGCTCAAACTATTACAAACAGACGTAAGTTTGTTTGAATGCATCTCAAGTAATGCCATGTATTGTTTTAGATTGAATTAGGCAGTATTTGTATTCCCACGAAGTGTTTGTTTAGCATGTCTTCTCTTACGCTGTCTTTTTTGTGTCAACATTCCATGCCATTACTTTATTAATTTTTTTCATTATAACAACAATGCATCAGGACATCCATACCAGTGCCGAATATTACACTCAGCATAAATTGGTGAATTCGTTTTCTGAAACCTATGCGCAGGTAAGGTGTTTTCTTGAATCGACGCTATTTCGTCCGAGAATGATGTCTTCCTTGCAAATGTTTCCCAAAGTCGCTCTTGAAGAAGCACTTTCGTCATCTATTGCACAAAAACAGCTATCAACTGATCATTTCAGTGATACAAAATCTATATTGTTATATTAAATGTTTCTTTTGTAGTGAGTTTTAGGATATATATATTTTTTACCGAGGACAATTATGAAATCACCGTGTATACAAAAGTATCTCGTGGGGCATTTTTTTTTATTAAATATGTGACAAATCTATACGGAACTTTATCACTAACCTTCTAAAACGTCTTTTTTAGGAAAATTTAATTCCCTACCTATTTCCAATCAACTCCAAAAAGAGGACAGGGATTCCTTATTATATGTAGATTAGATAAAGTATTTAAGTCAAACGAAATAGTAAAGTGAGAGACAGTAGGAGAGAGAGATTGAAGCAGGAAGTTATAATAGTGAAGTTAGAGATTTATTAGTGAAGATTTCTAGGTGGATAAATTAGGCACATGAAGAGCTGAGATTCAGTGTGGTAAATATTCATTTATAATTAAAGTCTCATTAAAGTTTTATATTAGAAGTGAGATTAAAGTTAAATGTTCAGTAGGAACATTATTGAATATAATTCTGGGATCTCTTATTGCGGTAATCTCTGCGTGATCGATATTCTAATTGTTAAATAATTGGATCATTAAATATTTAAGTTAATATAAAGGAAAGTCCCTTTTAAACCTCATAAAGCTATTTTGATTTATTTGTTATTAAAAGTCTTTGATTCTATTTGGGAAGGATACCCAAATAAAGAAAGTTATTTATAAAAATGGCTACTGGTTCTTTTTTGACTCAAAATTATTCTCGTTCCCAAAGTGAGATCCAAGGAGATCTTCACAAATAGAGCATGACTTTTGGTTCAACCTGTACTTTTTAAGCAGAGGTTTTCAAGGATTGGTTCGTTAAATTTTTTAGAGACTTCTTGCCTGTCCGTGTTAAGAAAATTGTCTTATTTGAATGTAATTATATAAAATTATTACAATAGTTTTTATACTAATATCATAATTTTAGTATACATAATCCATAGTTTCACTTAATAACTTCATTAATTATGTGACAAACGAGTCTTTCAGCAGGCTCAATAGATTAATTTAGGGACAAAGTTCAAAAGAAATTTTAAAAAACGTTCTGGAATTTCTCTGAATAGTTTATTTATTTGTATCTAACAATGATAATAATTTATTTTCTTTTCATTTAAATATTATTGAAATCAAATATTAGTAAAAAATTTTAATTAATTTATGTAGTAATTTTTTAAGACCTAGTAAAGTTTTCCTGATACAAATTTTACCATTCCGAAGGAGAAAGAACTTTAAAAAAACGTCTTGTTCAAAATGTATTTGTTCATTTATTACAATTCTACATCTATTTTAGAATTTCGCTTGTAAGAAACACCCAGTTTATAAAATAGCATTTTAGTTAAAAAGCTTACAGCGAACTAAACAATTTTTAATAAAAGACAAAAAATAAAGTTTTCCTCTTTTTCTTTAAATCACATAGTACAATTTATGCATAATTGAGAGCATTATATAGTGTTGTATTTTAATTAAGGTGTCACAGGGGTGTTAATCTTGGATTTTTTCGAATTTAAAAAAAAATATATATGTTGTTCCCCATTTTCTTTTGAACATTTTGATACCAACCACGTGATAGTACTGATGGGAGGTCGCCGGTCCCTAAAGTTACAACTGTAATTTTTACATCTGCCCTGTTGTTGTTTACAACGGATGGAATTTGGTGAATGCGTCTCTTTACCCCACCGAAAAGGGTGACGCGTTCCCACGCCTGGAAGGGGGCATTGTTCTCATAAATTATATCATGGTATAGGGGGTGTCATTAGGATTTTCCCGCGCTTGGGGATGTCACTGACCGTGAGACGGTATTCATCCGCTGATTCTAGACCAATCAGACATAACGATTGAGTGAATGTAAAGAATCCGCTCCAGAATACAGGAGCAAGCCGCCTTGGAATAAAAGCGGATGCACCCCGAATTGTCGCACTCTTTTATGACACTCTCGGACGCATTTCTCTCACACCCACTTGGTCTGACACGTCCCTTCCAAATAGTCACCGCAGGTGGGGACTCCAGGCAGCGACATGACTCCTCTCCCTCGATCTCTATCAGTTAAGTAAATCTTTATGCTTTAACTTAATTTCAATCTTATTTATTGTGTTAAAATAAATTAATGATTATCTTAAATTCAATCTTATTGTGTTAAAATAAATTAATGATTATTTAACAGAATGACTTTTGATTTAGCGTACAGTTTATTTGTCTTTAAAAGATCTAATGTTTAAACTTAAGCTATAATGTGACGCTGATAGAAGAGTAGAACCGGGTTTTATTTAAAATGGAATTAATGGGAATAATTTAAATAGTGTAAATTAAGTAAGCGTCGCATTATCTGGTGCCAGTGACCAGAATATTAAATTTTTTTTCTTTGTACCATTATTTGGTACCGTGGCAGGATATTAATTTTTTTTCCTTTCCTTGTACAACCATTGTATGCCGACGATCGGTCGTCAGAAAATTTTTTTTTACATCCTTGGATATTGTAAACGTTTCTCGATGGGTCACCAAAACAAAATTTTTATTGTGTGCTATTCCAGTTGTGAAAATTTTTTTCTTGTAGTAATTTTTTTTATTATTATTTAGATACTTAGAGATGCTGTTAATGTATGTCTTTTTCTTATGCTCTTTGTTACTATATGTGTATGTGTGTATTCTCATAATCTTAACTAATCTAGCTATGATCTCAATTTCTTATGTGTTGATATGTTTGTATTGTGCATTTTAGTTTGTTCGAATTTTTTTTTTCCGTTTAATTAATTCGAGTGTATATTGTCATATGGAGTACGTGTTTCGTTGCTAGTTAACAATTTTTTTTGGCACGAATGTTTGAAGTGGTTCAGTTAATTGATTATGCTTACTGTTCTGAGCGATTTAAGTGTTATGAAGATGTTATTTCCGATAAAAGTTCGCTAGATGTTGCGCTGTTTAAATTAGAGAAATTAACTGTGTTTAATTTTGATAGTAATTGATTAGGTGTTTATGGCTCTAATACTTGGAATTTGAGATATTGAAGTGATAAGGTTAGTAGTTTTTGAAAAAAAAAATTGGTTAAATGTTCACTTGTGCAGTATTTGAATTTAGTGTTATTAAAGTGTAAGGAAAAGGTTAAGTTTTGACGGAAATAGTTATTACGTGTGTTCATTATGTTTGCGCTTGAAATTTAGTTTTTTTTTCTGAGATGTTAAGGTTTGTCAATTTTTTTTTTTGTTAATCTGCTGTTCTGGTTGAGATGATATTTTAATTGTTGCAGCGATGTTGTGTTTGGGGAATAAGTATTGGTTATATCGAATTTTTTGTGTGGACATGTAGAGCATGTTAGAGCATTGGACTTCGTAAATGCGCTTGATTTGTTGTAATTTTTTTCCCTCTCCTTGTTTCTGTTAAAATTTGATTTGGAGTTGTCATGCAAATTAACTTTTTGGGGTCATTTTGTCGCTTGGAAGTTTTGTGTGGGGTTTGAATCTTGGCGTTCTTGGCCGATAGGGGAGGACGTCCCATCTCGTGCTTAGCCGTCCATGTCATTCTGGCGCACTCCTACTCGGAGTTATTTTGTTAACCCCCCTTTTTGTTGTTGTTGTTTGTTACTTTTTCTCAGAGCTACTCGATATTGAGATTTTGGTTTTTCTCTTACATTTAATTCACATAATTTCCACTGGAAATTTTTTTTTATAACTATGCAACTTGTGTCATGTCGTTTTCTGATGTTTAAGTGAGACATTGTTGTAATTGGTTATTTAATGAATTTTTAGCTCAGATTTTTTTTATGCACCTTGTTTCATGTTATGTTTTATGTTTTTTTTAGTTAGATCAAATTTTGTACTCATTTATTTAATGATTTCCAGTTAAATTTTTTTTTATGCAGTTTGTTTTATGTCTTGATTTTATGCTTAAATGACATAGTGTTGTTTGTGGTTAATATCAATTTTAACTCTAGATAAAATATTTTTATGCTGTGTGTTTTGTGCAATATATTAAATAAATTTTGTGTAATGCAAGTGTTATTCAATGATAATCATGTACGTACGTCAATTTTTAATTTTATAAATTTTAAGTTTTAATTTATGTTTGCAGCAAAAGTCAAATTTTGGGGTCTCTGGACACCTGTCATGAAATTTGAATGTTGTAGCGATACGTACATATTTGAAAATTTTTTTATCATCTATTACATAATTTGTGTTGTTATTATTATCTAGTAATTTAAATTTTTTTTTCATACAAAAGGTTCCTCTATTGAATAGCTTAGTTTATGCTGATTTGATTGTGTATAACTGTGTACTTTCTGGTTAAATTTTGATTTTGCATAGAAGATTAATAATTTTGGTAACGGCATTTTGTTAGAATTAATTTATTGCTAAATTTTCTTGGTGTATTAATTTTAAGTGGTTGTATATTTCTAAATGATGATAACATTGGAATTTATGCTCGTTAAGTTATGGATAGAGATGGTTGTTTGAATATTTTCCCTACGAAATTATGTTGAAACTTATTTTTTTTTTCGCTCATGTTGTTTTGTTATGTGAGATGATTGCTAACTTTGATTTAAAATTTTCTAGTGTTTCAGTTAGGTGTTTTAATGCTCATTTAATTTTTGTGTTGTTTGTTTTGCTATAGATTTGGATTTTTTTTTGTTGTTTATTTAGGGGTTTAGATTAATTGTGGTTGTTAAATTAATGTGCAGTCAATAATTGTTTCTCGCTTGTGTGCTAAACTTTACTAGGAATTGAAGGTTTTGTTTGTCGAGATAGTAATTTTGTTGGTTTAGATTAATTGTGGTTGTTAAATGAATTTGCAGTCAATCATTGTGTCTCGCTAAACTACTAGGAATTTTTACGTTTTGGTCGGTCGATATGGTATTTTTTTTTCGTTGATGCTAGGCTTACATGTGTTGATTTATGTTAGTGCGTGGGTAGATTTTTTAACTGAGTGTTGATGTTGATTTAATTTTTTGTTCTGGATTTTAATAAGTAGTTCTGCTTGTTATTTGGTAATAAGTTTTTTGTGTTGTTGGTCAGATAATGGTGTTGAATTTTTTTTTGTCCATTCGTTTCGAAAACGTAGGGAGAGCTTTTGTCCGCACCTTTTTTCGTCGGTAATCCCCCCCCGCACGCGATCCGGTCAAGGGCGGGATACTGTTTATTGATTGGAAATTCTGTTTCTTGGTTACTCCTTTTTCGCAGGGACTCTCCTCCCCGCGGGCAGCACAGTTCTGGGGTGGAATTTTTGGATGTCGGATTCTTGGTGCCTAAGGAGGAAGCTTCCCCCTCACCCCCCCCTGCTGTCGTAACATGAGATAAGGGACTCAGCAAATTTTTTTTCCAAAGGGTTTTCGTTTTTTTTCTCCCCCCCTCTTGTTTCCTGTTTTTACGTTAGGATGCTCGATGTTGGAAGAGGATTGGGTGTGAATTTTTTTTTGTTTTTTTACTACTTGTTTAAGGAGTTAGATAAGTTTGAGTTAGGGATTTCGTGGAATATTTGAGAAAGTTATTTGAAGGAGACAGATAAAGTTTGCACTGATGAATTTGTTGAATAATTGGGAAAGTTTTTTTTTTCATGGAGATAGATAAGTTTGTGTTCAAAGTACGTTTATTCGATAGTTGTTTTTTATGGAAATTGATAATTGAGTTGAAAAGAAAGTCACATGGTTTATTTGATAAATTTGTTTGATGTACAGAAGGATGTTTTGATTTAAGGATTTTGGAGCAAGGGAAATTGAGTTGATATAATTATACGGTATAATTGAGAACGTTGTTTTGATGTAGATAGGGTAATTTGAGTTCAAGATTTTGTACGATTTCGAGTAATTAAGTTGATGAACATATATAAGTTGAGTTAATGATTGTGTAGTATATTTAATAATGTTTTGAGATGCATTTAGGAAAGTTCGAGTTGAGGATTATGCGAGATTTTTGTAAATAAGTTGATGAGCTAAGATGGGTTTTAGTTATTGGTATTGTGGCGAAGTCGATTAATTATTCGGATGTTGCAGATAAGTCTAGTTAGTGTTATTGAGTATGTGAGATTTTGTGTACATAAGCTGATGAGCACAGATGGTTTTAGTTAATGGTATTGTAGAACAGTCAATTGATTATTCGGAAGTTTCAGATAAGTTTAGTTAGTGTTATTAAGGAATAAGATGTGAACGATCTGAGGAAAGGCAATTTTGGATTATCGAGGAATTATTTTAAGGATACTGAGAATTTTAGGTTGGTGTTATAGAATTATATTTGAGTTATTAATTAGAGGACTTTCGATGAATTGAGTTAGCAGTATTGTTGTAAATCGAGGATCTTGTTTTTCTTTTTTTTTCGTGTTTGTATATTTGTTGCGCGTATAGTGAAACATTTTGAGATTTTTTTATATTATCTGGACTTGATACATTGTATTACGAAGATTGGTAAAAAGTTATGTTGATTAGTTAAGCGATTTTTTTTATCTTGGAATTTATGTTTAATTACGTGTAGCACTTGCAATAATTTTCTTTTAGTTAAATTACTTTACTCTGTATGTGTCGCCTCACATGAGTTGCATTATCAATTTTATGTTTTTAATTTTTTTCTGAAATTTTCAACTGCACTTGTGATTTCTGGAATTCATTTCCCAAATGGAAATTCGAATGTATTGAATGTGGAAGAATTTTTTTTCCTCTCAAATTTATTTTAAAAGTATTAATCGATATAGTTAATTTTTTTTACAATTGGATTTGCTAAATTTTTTTAGTCTTAATTCTTTTTTACTTTTACTTAATTATTTTCATTAAATATTGTTATCAATGCTCTTAGTGAACCATTGAAATTTCTTATGCCTTGAGTATGTGAAGAGTTCTGCTAGTAATTTTTTTTGGTGGTCTGGGACATTCACTTCACATTAGTCGTGTCAAGATTTCGATGTTAAACGATTATGAGGTGTCTGTTTCTGGGTGCCACGCTTGAATTGTATGTAGATGTTTTCACTAGCGTTTAATTTCTTATCAATGTATTTTGTTCAATACTCCTAAGTGTTGTTATTGTGAGTAGCGCAGTTGTTAGATATGCAAATTTTGATATTTTTTATGTGTTACTTGTCTTAATTTTTTTTTATTATTTAGTGGCACACGATTCTTTGTGATAATTTAATTAATTCTATTTGTCATTCTGTGTTTGATGTTTTTGTAAATTGTTTGGGTGATCCATACAGTGATTTTTTTTCCTCTTCGTACATGAACGTAATTGTAGTTGTTGATAGTTAATTTGTTTTTCCCTCACGGAATTGGGTAGGAACTTTGGAAACTGCTTATAATTTTTTTTTAATTCTTATTTTATGTTATGAGAGGTAAGAGGAGTTGAAGGTTGGTGCTTGGAGTCTTCGACGGTGGTCACAAAGGGCCAAGTTTTATTTGTGGTTTCATTACTAATATGGTTTCCATGGGAGACAAAGGTTTTTTTTATTTTTGCAGTTTAGCAGATTTCGTAGAGATGTCGAAGCGCTGATGGAGCTGCGGGCATCATGGACGAGTATGGGCAGAACACCTACAGGATTCAAACAGCGCCGGAAGACCAATAGAACGACGAACTATAGTGCTTTAAGTGAGATTACGAAGCTCCAGACAATTTTTTCTTTTCTCTCCCATCAGGACGTGGACATCTGATCGTGAACCAGGAGTCTGTGAATTTTTTGGACTTTGATATAGACATTTTCATCAATGAATTTTTCTTGTGTTGGATGTGCCGACGCTAGGGCAATTTTGTATTTATATTTACTTAACTGAACTTTTTGTGTTTCATTATTTTTAGTTTTGTTAATCTGAAACAGGGGAGGAGTGATGGGAGGTCGCCGGTCCCTAAAGTTACAACTGTAATTTTTACATCTGCCCTGTTGTTGTTTACAACGGATGGAATTTGGTGAATGCGTCTCTTTACCCCACCGAAAAGGGTGACGCGTTCCCACGCCTGGAAGAGGGCATTGTTCTCATAAATTATATCATGGTATAGGGGGTGTCATTAGGATTTTCCCGCGCTTGGGGATGTTACTGACCGTGAGACGGTATTCATCCGCTGATTCTAGACCAATCAGACATAACGATTGAGTGAATGTAAGGAATCCGCTCCAGAATACAGGAGCAAGCCGCCTTGGAATAAAAGCGGATGCACCCCGAATTGTCGCACTCTTTTATGACACTCTCGGACGCATTTCTCTCACACCCACTTGGTCTGACACGTCCCTTCCAATTAGTCACCGCAGGTGGGGACTCCAGGCAGCGACATGACTCCTCTCCCTCGATCTCTATCAGTTAAGTAAATCTTTATGCTTTAACTTAATTTCAATCTTATTTATTGTGTTAAAATAAATTAATGATTATCTTAAATTCAATCTTATTGTGTTAAAATAAATTAATGATTATTTAACAGAATGACTTTTGATTTAGCGTACAGTTTATTTGTCTTTAAAAGATCTAATGTTTAAGCTTAAGCTATAATGTGACGCTGATAGAAGAGTAGAACCGGGTTTTATTTAAAATGGAATTAATGGGAATAATTTAAATAGTGTAAATTAAGTAAGCGTCGCATTAGTACTACAAAAACTTCGAAAGTTATTCGAAAAATTCCAAACAGCAATTTAGTAATAACAATGTTTAAATGGCTACATGCCACACCCACTTTTTCTTGATTTCCGCATACGTTTTATTTTTCTGTTTTTAAAAAGCCTCATGAAATATTTTAAACACTTGCTTAATTGAGAAGGAAGCTTGCAACTCAACACACGCTTTTTTAATGTGTTTTGAATCTGTTTTGGTAATGCTAGCACGTTGTTTGCAATAACTTATCGAAATTCAAAACAGCGTTGTTTAAAACCGTTTATCAAAATTGAAAACAATTGAAAATTCTCCATTGAAATGGAAAATACTCATCGTAGACCTTCAGGTAAACGTCCTAAGAAAAGAAGATTTAGAGGGAATCAATTCATGAAGGTATGTTCTCATACATATGTTGCAGAAAGGAAAGATAAAAGTAAGTGTGCTTCCAGTAATAAAATCTCAGGAATTCAGACTTCATTAAAGTCAAATCTTGTTAAGGTAAGTGAAAACTTCAAAGGATATCGTATTTTTGATTTTATGTCAACTTTTAGCTCTATTTTATCAGTATCATGTTGTTTAAAATGTCATAAGCCATTAACAATTAATGAAAAGTCCACTCGTGCTTTATGTTCGAATTTTGAAATACGTTGTAAAAACTGTGGGAGTGTTTGTACTTTTTCAAGCTGTGAAAACACTGGGAATAAAATAATGCTCCAGAAATTAACAGAAGATCTATTTTAGCAATGAGATGCATAGGCCAAGGTTTAGAGTCATTAAAAACCTTTTTGTGCTGTAATGAGTCTTCCTAATCCTGTTGAACAAAAATCATATGATGTTATTAATAATAAACTTTCACGTGTTATGAAGGAAGTCGCTGAAGAAAGCATGAAAAGGGCAGCTGTCGAAGAAAATTCTTCGTCACCTGATAACCTTTTAACGGTAAGTGGTGATGGTACCTGGAAAAGAAGAGGACATTCATCGTTGATTGGAGTATGTACTGCAATAGGGGCCGAAACAGGTAAAAATTTTGATATGGAAGTGTTGTCCTCATTTTGCAAAGGATGCGACAGTTATATAGGGGTAAAGTTTGGTATGAAGTACAATAAATGGCAAAGACTGTATAAGATTTCATGTAGAAAAAATTATTCTTGCTCTGCTGGTAAGATGGAGGTTGACAGGATGTTGAGAATTTTTACTCGATCAGAAAATCTTCACAGCCTGAAATATTCGAACTACATAGGAGATGGCGACACAAAAACATTCAATGCCCTTTCTGAAAACAAGCCATACGGCGATGACCATCTTATTCAGAAAATAGAATGTGTAGGCCATGTGCAAAAGAGAATGGGTACAAGACTTAGGAAGCTTAAATTAGTATATAGTAAAAAGAAATTATCTGATGGTAAAACTATTGGCGGTAAAGGTAGGTTAACTGATAGTTTAATTGATAAACTTGCGCATTACTATGGTAATGCTATTCGATGCAATTCTACTAGTGTAAAGGAAATGCGGAAAGCCATTTGGGCTGTTTGGGGTCATTCTTGCAGCACTGATGATGAACCGATGCACTGGTTTTGTCCTACAAATCCAAATACATGGTGTAAGTATAATGCCGCAATTAATAATAATTTACAAAAGTATAAACACAAACCCTCAGTTGCTAAAGCTGTTCGAGATGTAATTAAATCTGTATTTGCAGACTTATCTCATCCGGCACTCCTGAAGAAATGTTTAGGAGGTAAGACACAGAATCCTAATGAAAGTTTAAATTCATTAATTTGGAAATTTTGTCCTAAGACGATTGGTTCTAGTATTCAGATTGCAGAGACTGCTGCAAATCTAGCAACCAGTGTTTTTAATGATGTAAATCAAGTACTTATTTCTATTTTAGAGAAATTTGGCTTGAAAATTAACAGAAATGTTTGTGTGTCCCTGGCTGAACGTGACAATCGTCGAATCTTAACGTCACGACACAGGCGCTTAGAGTCATCTTTTGAAGCTCGCAGAGCCAAGAAAATTAAAAAGAGTAAAGAAATTGAGCTGTTTCAGGAACAGGAAGGTATATCTTACGATCCTGGAGCATTTTAGCGTGTAAGTTTTAAGATTTATTTTCTCAAATTCAATTTTAAAACTTTAAAGCCCTTTTTCTCAGTTTGTGTTTTTTTCAATTACGCGCATTGTGTTTCAAAAACTATCATACTTTGATGCATAAAACTTTACAGAATTATAAAATCTATCATAATCTTCAAATCCTAGCTATTTATAGTATTATAAATTTTTAATTTTTTGAAATATTTCAACAAAAATTGAATTTTTAAAAAAAATTTTAAAAAATGTATTTTTTTATTTTTAAAAATATTATTTTTTATTTTATTTATATAAGATAAGCTAGCATGTAATAAGGATATATTTGACTTTATAAATCAACTTATTGCTAGTAATTAGAATGATTATTGCAGAAAATATCATGCGCGTCGTAAAACTTACTATTTGTTTCTTACAAAAAATTTTCTTATTTTTATGTCCTTATTATTTTTAAAATTATGATTATATTTTAGATATTTTATACTTTTTTGAAACTTTATTCCTTTATAAGAAAGGTGTGAAAGAATCAAATTATTTCATTTTAATCTTAAATTATTTGTAGTCGAAAATTGTTTGTATTTTGTGCTCTCGAAACATTTTTAACACCCCTGTGACCCCTTAAAATGTATTATTTTATATATGCGCTAAAGAATTACTTAATAATCATTGATGCTTTCTTATGCCATCATTAAAGTATATTAAAGTAATTTATATTTGCATGATAAACATTATTCTTCAAGTTTATATATATATATATATATATATATATATATATATATATAGGAGTGTTTAGAGTTAAGTAATGTTCGGGATCTTGATATTGCAAAGAAATAAGCAGATAAGAATGAAATTACTGTTTAATGAAACATTAGGTTATTTACAATTAAAATTTTACGAGTTATTTCACGGAGCATATTCTCAATTGTTGCTAAGCCTATTAGCCTCCACGTTGACCGAAAAACGTGGCTTCTCGCCTGTAAAACCGAAGTCTCTTCTCTCGCGTCTGTCTCGTTCCGCGTTGCAATCGTTTTCTCCCTTAAAACCCGTCATTCCGAAGGGAAACATATATTCGCTGGTAGCGTCATCTATTGGTGAGGTTGTAACCTCACTGATCGGAGAATATATTTAATTCTCTAATACTTTACATCCTACAAACTCGGCCAATCCTGGCAGTCGATGTCCTCAGCGACGCTTAAGAATGCTCTCATGATTACACACATATCGTATTACATTACAAAATATAAGAAAAAGTACACAACATGCATAAGACATATAAAGTGAAGGGTATTCTCTATAGTTATTAAAATTAAATGTATACATTTGTAATTACTATTCTATTAGTGAGAAAAATACTTCATTAAATCAGCGGAAGTAGCAGTTACATTTGGCCCAGCTTGATTCCTTACTTTCTCAACTGTATATCTATCTCTAGGTTTCACTTCCGTAATCTGATATGGTCCGGAAAATTTGAGTCTAAGTTTAAGGCCTCCACCAAATTGTGTACGTTGGACCGCTACCAAATCATCAACTTGGTACTCGGGAGACTTTTTCCTTTTCTTATTATAAGTTATCTTGTTCTTCACAAGTACTATGGGACTATAGCATACTCGGATGAATTTTGTCTGACTATTCCTTGTTCGAGCCATTCTTCAATGTGTTTATTCACACATTTCTTTTCCGCGTACGACAACCGACGTGCTAGTTGATAGACTGGGATATCATCGTTCAGTATTATTCTCTTCGTCACATCGGTTGATTCAGTCTTCTCAGGTTTGTACGATGAAGTTATTCTGGTTATATCATTTTTCACTTGTGAGTCAAGGATGTGACTGAAATCTAACTCATCTTCAGGATGTACTCCAGATATTTGCATTAGACATGCCTTTCCTTCATGCTTATGGAACATAACACCCTCTTGGGTGAAATTCAAAGAAGCTTGTACCAAAATGTCTGTACCTATAATGGCTTCAAAATTGAGCTGTTTGGTTGGCACCTCATGCCACGTTAAAGAATATTGATCTTTGTCCAAGACAAAATCATACTCGAAGAAGCCCTTGGTTATTACTTCAGTTTGTCTTAAACCGTACAACACAGTGTTAATTTTGGATAGTCTTGAATGGTCAACAATCTTCGTGCTTACATCTTTGCGGATTAGACTAACTGTACTACCAGTATCTATAAGTACCGATACAATTTCATTGCCTAACATAATGTTTTTAAGGGTAGTCATTTCTCTCTCTGCGGTGTGACAGAACAGCTTTTGTACATGGGGATTGGGTTGTTCTCTTTTGATCTCTTTCATTGCTTTAGGGAAATTAAAACTGAAATGATATTAGGAATGACGTATGTAACATCTCCTAGGTGCTCTTCTATCAAAATCTCTACTCGGAGGGGTGTTTAAATATCTTCTTTCAGGAATGAAATTTCCTGTTCTCCTTGTATTGTGGTTATCAAATTTTCTGAAATGTTCCGCTTGAGTCGATCCTCTAACATCAGGTCTTCGAACAGGCGTTAAGGTATGTGTTTTCTATTTTAACGTCCTACGGACATCCTCAAATTACTCAAGTCTCTCGGCTAATTCAACTGGGCAGTTGATACTTGGCCATTCGTCTAGGTGACGTTCTTTGAATTCGACAGGGGCTATTTTCTTCATCTGGTCAGTATCATCAGATCCCGTAGTTTGTCAAATGTTTTTACGTCCAATTCTTCAATCCATCCATTAAAGAATGTTTGAATTTCTTGGTAGAAATCACGCCATGTTTTATCCGACCGTTTCTGATGTGTAACAAATAGCTGCCTGAACTTCTCTGGGGTCAATTTAAACCTTTTCAAAAGCAAATACATCACGTGGTCATAATCTCTCGCCTCTTCTTCAGGTTCTCTAGCCATCAACTGTGTGATTTACAGTGGGAGTAGGTCTAACAGGTGTGAGACCCAAATCTTTTTCGGCACATTCATCATACATGCTTGGCGCTCAAACAATATTAAATATAAGCTGATATCCTCTTTCATATCAAATTTAGGTAACAGTTTGTTCAATTTATTACTAGGTGTACGATTATTCCAACTCAATATTTACTGATTTAATCCGATTTGAGCTTCGATTCTAAGTTTCTCCAACTCTAAATTATCCCGTCATTTCCTTTCTTCTAAAAATTCTCTCTCCTTTCTCTCTTCAACGATACCTTCGTACATCAATTTGGTGTCTTCCTCATCGGCCCCTGCACTTTTGGTTATTAAATTATTTAACATTGGCTTAGTCATGTCGACTGTCGCCTCTAAACCTAACTATGTATATAACTCTAACAAATCTTTCCTTTTCTCTTTTAACAAGAAAGAAATGTTTTTCCCCTTTTTAATTAAGGAGTTAAGAATTATACAAGAATTATTGTATTGGAGAATAACAGGTGTAGTACAAAATACTGTGAAAGGTATAGGATGCTAGCTCTGCTAAATTTTACCTACACTTCTACTAAATATATAAAAGTTATGCAAATAAAATTTTTCAACTAAAAATTTCCGAAATCAATGTAAAATTCAAATAATAATATATCATGCATCAATAATTCAAAACATATCAAATAATGATTTAAATTGGGATAAATAATTCAAAATTAATAGTTATTAAATACAACTTCGAAAAGAAAGAAAATAATAGGTAAGTATATAATGGCAAAATTAGGTGAATAATATGTTCATACAAATTATACATAGAATAGAATTAACAAAAATCAATTTCGTTTCAAATATTTGCTCAGATTAAAAAAATAGAGGTTCAAAAAGGCAAATCATCAAAATACTGATTGTCAAAAAAAATAACAGATAAGTAAACATAAATAAGTCTGACCTTGACGGAGCTGAGGGTTTGGCACAAAAGAGGGAAGGAGAAACTAACACTCCCTTCTTTTCCTATGTCACAAAAGTCGGTTATTCCATCAACCTAATCCGTTCTTTTGAATATTTATTCCACCCGTGCAAAATGGCGGATACGAGGCCTTTACACAATCTTGAAGGTTTTTCACTTTCGCACACACACAAATCTTTACAATTTCAAACGCAGGGACTGCACTTCCACTTGGCCAGGACGGCGTTCACTCAAGAAATTCTAATAGCAAGGCGGAATTCACTGTAGAAATTCTATTACCAGGGCGGCATTCACTGTAGAAATTATATTACCAGGGCGGTATTCACTGAAGAAATTCTATTACCAGGACGGCATACACTGAAGAAACTATTTCACCAGGACTGCACTCACTGAAGAAACTCTATTACCAGGACGGCAGACACTGAAGAAACTATTTCATAGGACGGCACTCACTGCAAAAATTCTAATACTACAGCGGCATGCACTGAAAGAGCTATTTCACCAGGAAGGCAAACACTGAAAAAATTCTAATACCACAGCGGCATGCGCTGAAGGAGTTCTTTTACCAGGGCTGCAATCAGAAGTAAAAACAAATGTTATTCTTGGCAGGATGGCACATTACTTCGCGATGAAGAAGGTAATCCTTGGCAATCTGGAATCGATCCTGCTTTTTTTCCCTTTAAATCTAAACAAAAAAATTATCCCGGCCGAACCCCCATTAAAAATGTAGGGGTCTCTAGGGGTAAGTAATGTTCGGGATCTTGATATTTCAAAGAAATAAGCAGATTAGAATGAAATTACTATTTAATTAAACATTAGATTATTTACAATTAAAACTTTACGAGCTATTTCACGGAGCATACTCTCAATAGTCGCTAAGCCTATTGGCCTCCATGTTGACCGAAAAACATGGCTTCTCACCTGTAAAACCGGAGTCTCTTCTCTCGCGTCTGTCTCGTTCCGCGTTTCAATCGTTTTCTCCCCTAAAACCCGTCATTCCGGGGGGGATACATATATTCGCTGGTAGCACCATCTATTGGTGAGGTTGTAACCTCACTGATCGGAGAATATATTTAATCCTCTAATAATTTAAATCCTATATATATATATATATATATATATATATATATATATACATATATATATATATACATACATATATATATATACATATATATATATACATATATATATATATGTATATATATATATATGTATATATATATACATATATATATATATATATATATATATATATATATATATATATATATATATATATATATATATATATATATATATATAGTGATTTTTTAATTTTTTTTTCTATCGTATTCTTTAATTTGAACTTTCGGATTTTTTTAGTTTGAACTTTCGGATTTTTAAATTTGAACTTTCGGATTATTTAGTTTGAACTTTCGGATTTTTTAGTTTGAACTTTTTGATTTTAGATATTTTTTTAATTTGAACTTTTGGATCTCAAATATTTTTTATACATATATATACAACTATTTTTTCTACCTATACAAATATTTTAAAGATGGGTGCATCATCTTTGGTGTTCGATGGTTCACTTATAACATGCACTAAATTATTTTTGAATTTTATTATTTTAATGTTACAATACCTTTCAGAACGCGATGGCAAATAGTTTAATTTTTTAAGTATAATGTTTTATTTTTAACTCTTTAATTTTTTTTAATTTTTAAATTTTAATTTTTAAATTTTCGAAATTTGGATGTTTTCCGATTAACTTATCAAGTTGCAATAGGGGGAGTTTGGCGCCATCACACTTGTTTAACACCACTTATCGGTTCCAGTCCGAGGTTGCACTTGGATATTTTAAAAATTTTTATTTTTTTTATATAATTTTTTAATAATTTTGTTTGAAAAGGGTGAAATTTTATCTTTTATATTCGCCATTGATATTTTGAAATAGGATTTAGTTTTATAAGATTTGTATACTTCAATTTTTCAATTGATTATTGTGATTGATTGTTGATGATTTATTTTTATATATTTATATATATATATATATATATATATATATATATATATATATATATATATGAAAGGTTTGAAAATATAGCTTCAAAATAAGTAAGTAATAAATGAAAATAGAGCGAACTCTTTACCATCGCGTAAGGATTTGTGGGTAAATAAGACAATTTAAAGGTGGAGCGAGCGCTGACGAAGGAGAACGCATACTCGAAAAGGCTTAGCTGGTGACTGCTCGCCGAGTTGTCTTTTGCACCACCCGGTTGCGTGGCAAAGGGCCACCATGTTGGATTTTATGTTATTGAAGCGAAATAAAGACTTCCTTTTTGAGATGATGCCCTCCTCATTTTACCAGCATGTCTGGGACCTGACATACATATATACATATATATATATATATATATATATACAAGGTGATTTTTTACCAGTTTGACAAACTTGAAGGGTGCGCAGAGGGGGTGGGGGGCAAAGATGACTCGGAACCCCATATACCGTACTTGCGAGCTAGGATATGAAGAAGAGGAAAAGAGCACACAGAAACCGCAGCGCAATGATTCTCAAACTGTGGTTGGCACCCCTATGGGGCATGATAACCCTATGAGGGAGTGCAGTTGCATCTCTCAATAAAAGAAAAAAAAATAAATTCTTTAAAAATTTTTAAATTTAGGGAGAGTGAGTGAGTGTTGGGTTTTATGGCGCAAGAGACAAATTGGGCTATACTGCGCCACACGTTCGTTAAAATATTAAAACCATTGAAAAATATACATGAAAAATACAATTATATAAAAACAATTATTATATATGTGCATGCAGGTAAGCACACATATAATATAAAAAAATAAAGTTAATGTTAAAACATTTTAAAAAGTCAAATTAAATATAAAAATCCAATTCTTCTGATAAAAGCAAATAGGTTTTGGTGGGGTATTTCTCCCACCAAGTCAGGTAAAGTTAAATGTGATGAACTAAAAAAAGGTGATGCGATAATTATTAAAAACGGGACAGTCAATTAAAATGTGATGCACAGTGTAAGAGACCTTGCATGACGGACATTTAGGAGCATCTTCACCCAACAATAAATGCCTGTGAGTGAAGCGAGTTTGACCAATGCGAAGATGAGTCAATTTGACATCAGTCCGTCGTATTGGCATCACAGGTCATGCTCCTATGACAGGTTTCACAGAGTGCAATTTGTTATCCAACTGCTGACTCCATGATTCCTACCAGATCGTAAAAATATGATGCATGATGACGCGCTTCATATCCATTAGTGGAACTTCTAGCGGCAGATGTGTCGTCGCCGACCTTGCAACGCTGTCCGCTTGCTCGTTGCCTATGATTCCTACGTGACTTGGTAGCCAGCAAAACACGATATCGAAACCTTTGCTGTACAGTTGACTCGTAATGTCGAGTATTTTACAAACCACTGGATGGCATTGATCGTTGTAACTTTCAAGCGCTTCTAATACACTCATGCTGTCAGTATAGATGCAGTATTTACGGGGCATATTGGAGTCGATTGATTGTAGTGCACGGTAAATGGCGACAGCCTCTGCAGTGAAAATGCTGCAAGAAGGGTGTAGCCGATAACCGTGCGTAACATTTTCAATCACGACTCCACAGCCAACGTAACCTGCACGTTTCAAACCATCTGTGAAGATGGCCGAAAACATCCTATACTCACTGCGGTGGTAGGCGAAGACGCGTTGAAAGACGACAGGCGCTACAGTGGATTTACTGTATGAGGCAAAAGGGTTGATATAGTGGAACCGTGGCGTATTCCAAGGTTGGAATAATAAAAGGTTCCTTTGCTGGATATTCACGTTAGGTAGGTAGAGTTCAGAAACAAGAAGCTTCATCCTATCCATAAATAGCTGGATGTTAGATGGCCGGCATCATATAGTCTGTTCATGCTGGTAATCATATACACATTTTGCAGAGGGTGTGAAGGCACGGACAAGATCTTGAAATAATACGCAAGAGACAGCTTCCTCCGTCTAAAATCTAGAGGAAACTGATTACAGTTAACATAGAGACTCTGCACTGGTGATGTGCGAAACGCACCTGAGCAGATTCTCAATGCCATATGGTGGACTGGGTCAAGTTTTTTTAGAGTAGAGTTGCACGCTGATCCATATACAACACATCCGTAGTCAATGCGAGAGAGTACGATTGCCTGATACACTCTGAGTAATGATGTTCGATCCGCCCCCCCAAGAGGTGTTTGACAACACCTTCAAGAGGTTTAAAGACTTTTCACACCTCTTCCGCAATTGTAAAATATGCGGAAGGAAAGTGAGCCGGTGGTCAAAAATTTCTCCGAGGAACCGTACGTCGGGAACTACGGGAATTTGTACATCACGGATACGTATTTCGGGGTTGGGATGAATACCCCGTTTGCGGCAAAAGTGCACGCAGCAACTCTTGCTGGCAGAAATACCATGACCGTTGATGTCGCACCATTTTACAATGATGTTGACGGCAGTTTGCAACTGCCTTTCAATCATGCGCATGTCCGATTCTTCACAACTGATCTGCATATCGTCCACGTATAGTGAAGCCTGTATAGAAGGCGAAATAACATTTAAAATGTGTGAGATATGACATATAAAGAGGATGACACTCAAAATACTCCCCTGAGGAACTCCTTCAGCTTGGGTAAAAGAAGCAGAGAGAGTGCCACCCAGTCTCACTCTAAAAGTACGAAGATTGAATTTTTTTTTAATAAAAGTAGGCAAATTGCCTCTGAATCCAAAAGTAAATAAAGTGCGAAGTATCCCATAGCGCCAAGTACGATCATATGCCTCCTCAATATCGAAAAAGATAGAAACTAGATCAGTGCTTCTCAAACTTTCAATACTGACGCCCCCTTTTCAATCACAATTTTTATCGCGCCCCCCTTATACATAATAATTTACTGAATGCAATAATAATGCACTTTTACGATAAAGCAACAATATTTATTATAAATCGTACAAATTCATGACATAAGTATTAAATTTTGTATATGTTACTTTTAAGCAAAAAAGTTAAGTAATAGGATAATTACTAAGTTATTTTTCCTTTCTCTGATTTTTAAATTGGAACATATTACAAAATGCGGTGGTTGCTAGAAGACAAAATATAGATATCAGCTAAATATAGAAAATGAACTCAGAGCGTCAATTTCTTATCTTAAAACTCCTTTCAAAAACTTTGCTCTGTAAGACAAGCCCATGGAAGTAGCTAATAATTAATAAACTTGTTCTTAATTTAGTATTAATTAATTAGTCATAAATTACTCTGTGCACCACTTATACATTAAAAGCAGTGATTCTCTAACTTTCAATACTGGCGACCCAATTTTCAATCATAATTTTTGTCTCGCCCCCCTGTACAACAATAATGTATTTACTGCAATAAAAATGCACTTTGAGAGAGAGACGCTAAAGTTACAATACGATCTTAATTATAAACCGTACAAATTAATACGATAAGTATATTAAATTTTGTGTATATGTAACTTTTAAGTAATATATATTTTAAGAAAATTACTTAAAATATATATTACTTAGAATTATGTTATTTTTCTTTCTCTAATTTTTAAATTGGAACAGATCGCAAAATGATGTATTTAATTAAAGATTTATTTCCTTCAGCATTCATTTCTCAAAGTACAAATGTCATTAGAAAAATAGTCTAATCAATGTCGCTCGCTATCATATCCATCACATTTGGCATTATAGGGTACGTTTGCGTTAGTCTGGGCAACCTATCGGACGTCTGTGCAAAACATGTAAAACCTCGTACAATTCCAGTCAGCTTTGGTCGACTCGATACTTCTATAGCTACCGAATCTAGCTTGTGAATGTACGTTTTTTTAAATTTACACTTTAATTGTAATTCACGGTAATTAAGTATTTACGGCAGTAGATTAAAACAATATCATACATACATTTTTAAGTCTTAAGCAAACATTCGACCATAATAAAGAATCAACAAGTACACAGACGAACGAGCATGGTTCCGAAAATTAAATCAAGGCGATCTTCTCAAAAATACTTAAATTTTGGATGTACCACTACTGAAGTAAATGATGTGGAAAAAAAGTCCCAGCTCGATATGTGTTAAAACTTACAAATCTGTAGAACAACATGTGAAAGTTGTTTTTAAAACATGTAAAATCATTTAGCTATGTTGGCAAAGAATTTTAAAAAGTATTTTCTGAATGAGGACAGCTTGGTAGCAAGTTACGAGTGGATTAGGGATCTATTTCAAGATACTCCAAAAGGGCTCTCAACTTCCAAAGAAGAAATCTTCATAGATTTCACATCAGTGAAAAATTAAAAGGCAATTTTGTAATAAATCGCTCTTTGAATTTGGGGTAGAGGTGGATGAGGAATTATCTGTACTGAAAACAAAAGCACTTCGTGTACTATTACCATTTTCAACATCCTACCTTTTTCAAACCAGATTTTCTGCAGTGGATGCCTTGAAGACAAAATATAGATCTCAGCTAAATATAGAAAAATAACTCTTTAAGTGTCAATTTCTGATATTAAACCTTCCTTTGAAAAACTTTCCTCTACAAGACAAGCCCGTGGAAGTCCCTAATAATTATTAAACTTGCTCTTAATTTAGTAATAAGATTGATTGATTAAATATTAACGTCGCACTGTTCAGCTGCACGAGGGCTTTTGACGACGGACCACGTAATTTTGAACCATGGTCAAGTAACGTGGATGACACCTGAGCTGGCACCCCTCTCTCCTAACTACCACACCACACCAACGGGAAAACGTTTCAACTCTCAACAGATTTAACGTGCATCTCTGCCCTACACGGCGGGTCTTTAGTGGTACTGGGCTCGAACTCGTGACAAGGCAAACCACGATCCGATACCTTTATCACTCGGCTACCGCGGCCAAATTCAGTAATAAGAAATTATTTATAAAATACCTTCTTCAGTACTGTTACATCAAACGTATACTGGCTGAAACACCGACTCTTCGCACGAGTTCATTTTTTAAAAAAATAAAACATTATTCTTGATATAATAGCTGAACTGTAAGGAGAGTAAAACTGTGTGCACACGACATTGTATACAAAAATGTAAAATGATTTTTTTTTAGATAAATGCTATAATTGTAAATAATTGTTTAAAAGAACTGTAATTTTAAACCTCACACAATAAGCATTTAGAATTAATGTTAAATTAGGAAAAAGAATATAAAATTCCGATGAAGAATAATTGTGTTACTTTTTAACATTTAAAGCTAGAAGACTTCAAAATGTTTTAACCTGGGAGCAGGCGTGTACTCGATACTAACATTAATGGTAGTGTGGGGGACTCAGTCACCCCAATCATTTGTTTAGAATTATTTTTTACTGTACACGATACAAGTCGGAATTCTAGTGAATATTTTAATTTATAGAAAGTGTACTTACCTTCTTTCAAGGACTATTCAATTCTTTGATGATTTGAGAAAAAATCCAATAAAACTGAACTAAAATGATTCAAAAGTACAAGACCATAATAAAGGACGCAAATCAGACACTTTTCAATTATCCTACAGAAATGTTAAATCAATCAATTCTTTTCCAAATATCGCAAAACTCAATTATTTACAATTTCCCTAAGCGAAAAGCAAACGCATAAAAGAGATGGGAGGGAACTAATATTGATAATAACCATACCATAAGATTGAAGGTCAATCAAATGATTAGCAAACGTACTATGCAGCCTGGCTGAAAAGTGAATCATGGCTTCCTTTTCTTTTTCTACAACTAATGTACAGTATTTCAATAATAAATACAGTGGTGAATTGTTTATCTTCTTAGAATTTTTCTCAGGGTCTGGGTTTCGTTTTTTCTATTAACGAGTAATATTTTATGTTAAAACGTAATAAAAAAATATCTCATTGAGGAAATACAGCAAATAAAACAAAATGTTTTTTTTTCTTTAATTTGGTTTTGGGAACAAAGATAGCTATTTGATGACGGAAAAAAGCCAGATAATAAACATAAATTATGTCAGTGTTCTGTGTGTATTTTTTTGTATTATGGAAGAAAGCATTTTGTTTTACTTCTCTTTCCGGTTATTTTTTTTTAAAAAATCTTTAAATTTTCGATACGCTCGCGCCCCCCTTGTAGGGTCATCGCGCCCCCCCAGGGGGGCGCGCCCCACACTTTGAGAAACACTGAACTAGATGATTCCTCCGGACAAAAGCGTTTCTGACTTTGTTTTCGAGCTTAATAATATTGTCGAGAGTGGACCTTCCCTTACGGAAGCCACTCTGAAACAGAGGAATGCATTTGTTCTTTTCTAATTGATAAACGAGACGGGCATTGACCATACGTTCTAGTGTCTTACAAAGGCAGCTCGTGAGTGCTATCGGTCGATAGCTGAGAGGGTTCTTTGGATCTTTTCCAGGTTTTAGAATGGGGATCACTATGGCTTCTTCCCATTGAGTAGGATACACCTGCTCCCTCCATATTCGGTTGAATAGGTAAAGGAGACTTACTAGTGAATCCTCGTTCAAATGGCGAAGCAATTCATAGGATATTCCATCAGGACCTGTACTAGTATTGTGGGCCGATGACAAGGCCCTCTTCAATTCAAACATGTCAAAGTCACAGTTGTATGGTAAAGGTTGTCGGCACCTGAAGTTGATAGGTGTCCGTTCTAAACGATTCTTAGTCGCCTGGAATGCATGGCTATATGAATCGGAACTGGACACACTAGCAAATGTTTGGCCAATCAAGTTGGCCACATCCAAAGGTGACGAATATAAAGCAGTAGAAGTTTCCAATATCGGAATGTTAAATTCCCGATAAAGGCCATTCTCTGCTTTGACCTTTCTCCATAACTGTTGGCTGGAAGTTGACGATGTGATTGAAGACACATACTGGATCCAAGATTCTCTCTGGCATTGACGACGTATTCTACGAGTGAACGCTTTGGCACGTTTGAACGCTATGAGATTTTCAGTGGTGGGGTATCACCTGAAAATACCCCACGCCCTCCTTTGTTCCTTTTTGGCTTGTTGGCAGGAAGCGTTCCACCGTGGTTTGCACAGCTTTCGAGTTAAATTTGATGATTTGAGAATTGCTGCATCGGCAGCATTCCGAATAGCTTCAGTGACATTTAAAACGGCATCACAAACTGCCCTGTTCTGAACCATTGTGCCTGTGATAATCGCTAACCGTGTGAATTTATCCCAGTCTGCGCGATGAAAATAATAAGTGGGGGGGTGACGAAGTCGTGTCCCCGCACCATTAACATGCGAGACTAGGAGAGGGAAATGATCACTGTTGTGTAGATCGGCGTCAACCTAAAAATTCAACATCGGTAGCAGAGTTGGCGAACAGATGGCTAGATCGAGGGAGTGAAATGTTCTCGTGGGTGCATGGAAATAAATTTTCTCGTCGTTGTTCAGCAGACAGAGACAGTGATGAGAAATCAACTGTTCGATCTGTCGCCCGCGAGAATTTGTATCATCATGCCCCCACAGAGGGCTGTGTCCGTTAAATTCACCGAGCAAAATAAATGGAGCTGGCAATTGACTGACTAATCGATTCAAATCTACTTGTGACACAACATCATTCGGTGGTAAATAAACACAGCAGACTGTGACTAAGGAATGGATGTGAATCCGTACAACCACAGCCTGTAACGATGTGTGCAGCGTGATGACGTTACTGGGATATAGATGGGACGTAAAAAGGCATACACCTCCAGTTGGAGATGCATCGCCATCTACATCGCGTCGTACACAATTATAACCACGCACTTGCATTGTCATGGTACTTTTCCGAAATGTCTCCTGAAAAGCAACGCATGCAGGCTGGTACGTGGATATGATGGATTTGAGATCAACGAGTCACGTCCTTAGACCACGGCAGTTCCAGGAAATAAAGGAGGTCATGAATTCTTCACACTCGCTCCTTGTTTTGAGCTAGATATTGGTAGAGTGGGTGATAGATCACCCATTAAACTTTCATCATCCACCGAACCATGTAGATCCAACATGTCAACCTCTGAGGTCTGGTGGGGTTTTTTAGACAGGTTGGATCTTCTTTTTTTTATTTTGAAGGACCTTTGAGTCATTTAATCTCTCGATACGTTTTTTATGGGATGGTTTTGGATTGTATGTGTTAGATACAGTTTTATCTATAACCACTAATTTTTTATGGTTTGATTTTACTGGAGATAACGGGGTCTGGTTTTTTAAATCATCTAAATTGTATTGGGTAGATGCGGATATTTGAGATTTTCTTGCAGCTGCTGCATATGGAACTCCAGTGACCGGCGTACGGGACGAAACAATACGCCGCGCCTCTGGATACGATAATTTGTTTTTAATTTTAAGGGCAGTTATTTCTTTCTCCAAAGTCCAATTTGGGCATGATCGAGAATAGGATGTATAATCCCCTTTGCAATTCACGCACTTTTCCCGGGCTTTGCAATCAGCGCTGTCGTGTCCTACTTCTGCACATCTAGCGCAGGTGGCTTGGCCACGACAGATTAGTTTAGAATGTCCAAAACGCTGGCATTGAAAGCATCTGAGCGGATTTAGGATATATGGACGGACAGAGCAATTAAGGTATGCGGCCTTGACGGACTGTGGGAGATCAGGCGTCACAAAGGTCAGAATGAGGTGCTTAGTATCAAGCACCTGACCATCCCGCCTTATCGTAATTCGCTTCACTCCACAGACCTTCTGGTCCTGCAAGTTCTCTAAAATTTCCTCTGTCGATACATGCAGCAAATTCGCTGCAGATATAACACCACGGGAATAGTTATGGGATTTATGGGTGACGACCGTTACATCAATGGTAGCTAAACGATGTAGTTTCGTTAGGGCTGAAACCTGCTGTGAAGATGACACTTCGATGAATAGATCACCGGAACGCATCTTGCGTATGGTCTTCACAGCTCCTATACTACCCGATATGGCTTTCTCGATCAAAAACGGAGACACCTTGGAAAAAGTTTCTGTTGTTCGCATGATAAAATAACGAGCTGAATATGGTACAGTTTGTTGCTCCTCAATAGAGGAGAAGGTTGTTTTGTCGTCCCGGATGATGATGTCGAAGACTCGACACGATCAGCCCAGGAGGACGAAACGCTTTTTAATACAGGAGGCAAAATTGCTCCTGTAGATGACACAGCCAAAGGAGGCAAATGAAATATTTTATTTGTCTCCATAAGAGTCAAAACGCTATTTCCTTTATTTGTCTCCATATTTTGGCTGACACGGATTACTTCTAGTTCCATCACGGCCCCCGCCAGGCCACGAATTCCCACACTTTTCTAACGTGCCCAGTGTAACCGCCGGAAGATTCTTCAAAGCTAGACAACGGGGAAACCCTCATAACGTGCTACCGGGCACGGTCCAAGTCCGAAGCCAAGGAGAATTTCTCGATATGAAGGAGTCCCCGCCGTGCCTAGCCATCCGCAACCAAGTTCCTCGTCCTCTGGGACCGCTTTCGGCAGAGCGTTCCTTGGAGCCGTCACCGACGACGCACGCAACTCTTCCGTCGAATACCCTTCCTCGCAAGGATCCGTTCCGCTGCCCAATTAGAATCCCTCGCGGGAGAGGCTAAAAGGGTGGTACTGAGACCCCTAGAGCTAAGAGCTAGGCATGCAGCAGATCGGCATTGATACGCCGCCGACCTATTATTTTGTTAGGAACGAAAAAAAAGCATTTTTTTTTGTAATTTTTTAGAAATCGTATCTTATAATTTTTTTTTGAATTTATATATTTTCATAAAACAAAGTTAGAGAACAAAAAAGGAAACAATAATTGTGGGTTATTTAAAGAAAACCGTGATATCTTATCACAAAAAACCATAAACGAAAACTATCCCCAAAGCAAACCAATATCTAAGGAAAAAAGGGGGAAGGGAGAAGGGGAAAAAGATCACTGGGGTACCTCGGGAGCGTGAAACCCGTACTCACCTAAAGAAGTTGAGCCCCCTGAGGGGTAAAGTTAGGGAGAAGAGGCAAAACAAAAATGCATACTGACATTATACAAAAATACACTTTGCATGTGTATTGCAATATGTTCTACTTTAAGGTATCGGATTACTTGCGATAACTTTTTTTTGAAAAAATAGAGATATGGAGAATTGTTTTTTGTTTTTTTTTTGTGATTTTTAAGTTTATTTGGTATACTTTAAAAAAAATCGTAAAATTGAAAATAGAAAAAAATATTTTTATTAAAAAGAGAAAAAAAACGGGTAAAAATCTACAAAAAAATTGTATAAACGGGGCCCGCTCTGTACAAAAATGTTTTGAACGAATTCTAAATTTTTCAATTTTAATGTGTTACATTGTTTTTCATGTGTGAAATGACGTTCAGGATAATAGATATTTTAATTTTTACAAAAACTACAGCACTCTTTCTTAGTGAATATATGAAATTGCTTAAAAAAACAGTGATTATATTCACATAAAGGATTGTAAATTTTGAAATAAAACAGTGATTGATAAATCTGAAGATCAAAGCACTTCTACTGTTATACAAAGCATTCACAAAAAACTTCAGCAAATTATTTTCAAACAATTTTGAGCAATCTCTGTCCTCGTTTGAGTTTTTCGGAAAAAACACACACACACACTTGGAAATAAAAAGCATTTTAAAGTTCGACATCTTGTGTGTAAAGTTATGGCATCCTTTTTATTAAAACATATGTAGGTTGTGTTCTAGTGAATGGAAAATAAAAAGCTTGGTATTTTTATTAAGCTAATAAGATGACACATAAAATAAAATCATAAAAAATTGTCAATCTTTGATAAAAATACTGATTATAGGGTAGTCGGATACCAGAAAGGAAAATTGATATAATACTGATCATATTACTTAAAATAAACTTACATAAACGCAAGATATGCAAAATTCAATGCATATCTTGATAATTTTTAAGGTTTATAAAAGAGACTGTCTGGTAGTTTCCGGGTCAAAGTACATTAATATTGTATCAATGCGTTGCTATTGTATAGAACGGGGAGCATGATGAAAATTATGATGGAAAATCGAGTCATACATATTGAAAGTTTCAGAAGCGCTTCATTAATAAGACAGAAAACATTTAATTCAAAGTTTATACAGAAACAGTTGTTCGAAATTACGAGCAGTAGTTGGATAGTATACCTAACAATGGCACTGCATGGAATTAAATAGCCGTCGAGCTGCAAGTCCTCTCGTGAGGTTCGTGGAACAAGAAGAGATGTTGTAAGTCCCTGACCACCCCCAGAGTGTTCTCCCTCAAAATTGGAGTGAAACCAAGCTAAATCATTCTGTCACCTTTATGGTGCTTAAAGCTACGGCTAATGACAAGTGTCACTTAGCCATTTGCCATGATGCATTTCATGGGCCTTTATCTGGCCTTTGCCGATCAGGGGGCATTAGTAACAACAATAATGTGTGTTTTTAAGAGCATTGTAATGTTTTCTGTTATAAAAACTTGATTTATTTTTTTAAAAATTTCCATGAAATTAAACCATTTGTTATGTGTAAAAATAAAAACACGTTTTCATTTCTTGGTAATGTATTATTTATATTGAAATTTGAACTAATAAAGTAAATGTAAGGAGTACTCTCAATTGTTGGAGCCAACGTACGTACGTTCGCTTCCTTTATCAAGAAAACATTAAACTAAAGTACAGATATATGTATTTTCATGCCATTTTTGGCTTTACGGGCCAAATAAGTGATAAAAACCTTACATTTTTATTTTGTTATTAACTCATTAGTATATGATTTACTTATTTTATTGAAACCAAATCCTTTATAAATGGTTACGTATCCAGAGATTCTTCTTCTCTCAATATTTTTATATATTACAATTTATTGCAAGCTTTTGAGCTATCTACAAAATAATGTACGGAATTAAAAATATTGAGGAAATTATGAATGTGTGTGTAAATTTTGTACAAGTTATCAAATGACTATTTTATCCACAACAGATGAAAATATCTATATACATATAAAGATAGACAGATATATTTATAACTTTTAAGAATAATACTTTTAAAATGAAATTTTGAAAATAGAATTCCCGTGTAGGAATGTCTATAAATAATATTTTTCATGGGCAATTCAGTTTTTTTCTTTTTTTTATGTTCAGGGCAATTTATTACTTTTACAATTATGTTTCCAATTTAAATTATCAATGCAGTGATCTCATTAAAAAAAAAAAAAAACCCTTGCAATGTTTGTTGTTGTATGGAAAAAAAATTAAGTGAGAAATTCACTTGACTCAAAAATATGCAAGAATGATGCAAAGTTATGAAGACATGGTTCTCAAGCTAAACATTGTAACCTCAGAACCATAAAAAAAAATGTTAAATAACATGATTATATTCAAATATTTTTTTAATTCTAAATTATTTGTAAATTACTATAATACTCCAATGAAAAATGTTATAAAACATTCTTAACATTTACATGAGATATACCTTAAATCAGTATAAATTATAACAGGAATTTATTATAGTTGCAACATATACTTTTGAAAATTTCTATAGCTCTGGAAAAGAGTTATTGCAAATTTTGGAAGATAAAATTCTTTGAGAGATGAAACAATAGCTCTTTGGCGGATAAAAAATGATTTAGGGTAATTTGAGAAACTGTAATACATTATTTTGGTACCTAGTTTTCAAGAAAAACAAGTGAATGTAATGAATTAATCAATCGTGTTATTTCTTTCGATGATTAAAACCTTGAATTTCAAAGAAAAACACAAAACTTCGCAAACATATTAAGCAATGATTTTTATACAATACTATAGGTAAACAATTCAGCATACATTTAATGTACATAAGATGTATAAAATGAATAGTTTACTACATTTTATTTGAAAGAAGAAATAAAGTATTTCATTCCTGTAATTATTATTTTTTTTAAATTTCCATTCAGCAACACAGAAATATTAAAATGAGATGTAAACATAAATCTCCACGACTCTCCTATTCTAGCCAAAACGAAACGGATATATAACTGATAGAAAAAGGAGGGGACAGTTCAACCCTCCTTCACTTCTGGACTCAGCCCCGGAAGCGACAATTGCAAGCACGTGCGGCCTACCCCCTCGACTTAAGTTCGTGATCAGATTCGCCAATGGAAACGCCGTAAAAAGAAAGGGGGAAAGAACAAGGAATAGAACAAAATAGAAAGGCTCCCTTTTGCATCAGTATAGCTTTCAAATCTCGTATTTTACTTTATTTTTTCCGACTTGTCACAATGGGCAAGTGACAAGTTTTATTTTTCTAAAGAAGAAAGGAAAGCGGCTTAAAGAAAAGAGAAGGTTCGTATAAGCAAAGTTTCTTATTTTCGAAAGAGCCTTACTTTGCTTCTTATTAGATAAGTAAGATGTCGTAGCATATGGGATACGCGGCTTGAAACGCCTTTTGTGAACGCCAAAAGAGTTTCGGAATCAAATTTGTCAACAATAATCCCTATGATTTAGAGAAACGAGGATTGGAGGAATTTTTATTTTATTTTTTTTTCAGAAATGGATGGTGTTATACAATGTGGAGGTGATATTTTACTCATGTAGTTTTCTTTACTTTTGGAGAAATAACGGTACAAGAAAAAGGTAAACATTTGGCTACTTTTACAAAAATGAGAGTATTTAGTAATTCTATTTTAGATATATTATCAGGTTTTAAGTTGTACAAAACCCAAGGTGTGTTATATTTGATAAAAAGTACCATAAAAAGTCAAATGTATAAACCATAAATATTAGTAGATATTAAGTTTTAGTTGGTCTGTGAAAAAGTCCCACATTTTATTACAAAATGACTTAATACAAATGTATTGAATATGGAATAGAATCTCATATACATTTTTTTTAAGCGGTGACAGGCACAGGAACTTTCCAAAGGGCCTGGAGGGGGTCCAGGGTCGAAAGTCCACCATTCTCATATCAAGCTCCAATGCCCCGCACCAACATATTCTTCGATTTTTGCAGATTTTCGGTAGCAAAGAACAGTAAAAAATTAATTATTGAATAAATAATTAGGATTAAATAATAAATAAGAATAATAAAACTAATTATTATTAACAAATACTTCATTAAAGTTTATGTGCTATATACATAGGATTATAATCAAATGGAAAAAAATATCAAGGTCTTTGTGGGGAATCTGGACATAGGGATTCCTCACCCGTGTGCACCACTTACATTACAGTATCTGAATAAGTTCAGAGTTTTTCTTTAAAAAGGACATACTGAAACAGTATAAATACTTTTTAATGATTTATACTAAAAACTATTAACTCTTAACTACAACAGTATTTAAAATAAAGTATCTAATACTTACAAAAATCGCATTTGTAAATGACATTTTAGCAATTTGTAAAAATAAAAATTCTGTAAAGCATTTAGAGAAACAAGTGATAAACTTATATTTATAAAAGTATGACCAAAATAAGCTATCTGATATTAAAAGGATGTACTAAAATATTAATGTTTCATTAAAATATGAAAATTTTAAAACTAATCGAAAAAAACTATTTTGAGAATTGGGATATATTTATGAAGCTATTATTGAAATACCGCTACAACAAAAACATTCATGCAGTAAGCATTATGTAATACATTTCCTTGAAAACAATATAAATATCACACAAGTTTAAAAAGTTCCATAAACATACATTAATAATGTTTTGAGTGATTTGACTCACAATTATAGGATTTGAAAAAATTAAATGAATACTTCTGGTCGATTAAGATACTTTTCTGGTTTTTCTCGCTTTATGTGCCGTAAAATCTGGCATATAACACGCACCTATACTTCTATAAGCTGCAGTTTTTAATTTTTAAGTAGATTTGCCGTATAATGCTCCCCCCCTCTTTTGTTAATGGTTAATCCTGAACCACAAGTGAACAATAGTTTTATGCTTTAAAGTCATTTATTCAAGATATGCAAGATCTTTGAAAAAATAGAATTCTTCTAGAAATATAACCCTTTAAGGTTATTTCTTTGAAATAAACAGTATTTCGATGTTCCTAAAAAAACCTTATTTTATTTTTTATGCTAATTTCTTTTTTTAAGCTACCTTTTTATACCCGACGTGAAACGCGCATTCCTAAATTTAGATCTTATTTTTTTGTGTTAACAGTGCGCGTTATACGCCGGAGTTACAGATTTTTTTTTCTTTATAAATTGTCTTCTGTGTAACGTGGAAACAAAGTAAAACATGCTTTTAAAGCCAAAAATCACTCTATTAAATGATATAAAAATGCGTGTTTTGAACGAAAATAGTCATTTCAATTTGCTTAGAAACCTTAAATAAAATAAAGATCTCGATGATCATTTTAGGTTCTCGGTTGCAAGCTCTTAAGAACAAGATCCCGACGGAGAAACTTACTTCAATTAACTTTATATAAACTATTTACAATTGGAGAACATATTCCATGTTTATTAGCATAACATTAAATAAATGCACATATTCTCAAACTTAACTTTCTTGGAAAATAAAGTTTTAATGTTATTTAGCAAAGCTTATGAAATGGAGCACATGCGATTAGATTTTAGAATGAAATTCGACTTACTCAAAAAAACTTGAATATCAATGCAAATGTATACTGTCCCTTAAATAATCAAGAAAATTAAAGGACGTTTTGTAAAATTAGAACAGTTATTTTTTTAAACTTTTGAAATTATATCAGCGTTTTTTAAATTGTGGGGCGTTCCCTTGGGGAGCGTGCTAACCCTAGGGGGAGGCGCAACCCTATTGGAAATTTGAAAACAAAATATTATTTAATAAATTATTAATTTAATGAAAGTAAACAAACAAAATACATTCTGACATAATGAAAAAAAACCCTTTACGCTGATATAATACACTTATAAATGCATCAATACTGTACAATATATTTGATAATTAATTTAACAATACTAAGTTAAGAACAAGTTGAATAATTACCAGGAACCCCATGGGCTTATCATATGTATGATAAAATTATATACAAAAATTAAAACTAACCAAAATAATTTGTACGGTTTATAATAAACCTCTGAAATGTCGATTAAAAATGGCGTGATTCGTTTGCAAATGCAACCATTTTGCATGCATGCACGAGTTCGTTGTGAATTGGGAGGGGAGAGGAAGAAATGGAATAAAGAAGCAAATAATCTGAAATAAAAAAATTAAATCCTTTGCAAACACTATCAAGGTCATGTTATAGCATTCCAAAGCCTTCGGAATAATTTTATCAATATCATTGAACATAAAAGATCGTATTTCGAAAAGACATATACATTCATTGACAAAAAAATTCGCTCACCAAGGAACCGTCAAAATGAAACGAAATTTTACATACGTAATGACTACTTTGATATAAGTAAATGATTAGAAAATCAAAGAAAAGGGATCATTTATTTCATAGTAAAAAGGAATAGAACAAAGGGACTCAATACTAGGTTAAACCCCCCTCTAGCGCGAATGCACGATGCGATGCGATCGAGCATTGAGGCATACAATTTCTGTATTATTTCTTGAGACATTTCGTTCCATATTTGCTATTACATTGCCTCTAGTTCGTTCAAACTCATAGAATGTCCAACTCACCATCCCAAATGATCCCAGATATGCTCGATTGGAGACAAATATAGAGTCGGGCAGGCCAAGGAAGAGAAGTAACACTGTGCAGACAGTCTTGTGACACCCTTGCTATGTGAGGCCGAGCATTGTCTTGTAGTAAAACGGCTACTGGGAGCTGTTGCATGAGTGGCAACACATGCGGTTGCAGGATGTAATAGACATAACGCTGGAATTTTATGGTGTCACGGATCAATAGTACGGTTGACCGTGCATTGAAGGCAATGGCACTCTATACCTTCACATAAGCTGTGGGAGCGGTGTGTCGATGTAAAGCAAAGGCATGGTTGAGGCGTTCGCCACAGGGTTTCCACACACGAACATGAATGTCATCACTGCTGAGATTGAATCTGGATTTGTCGCTAAAAAGACAACTTGGTTCCATTCCGCTGCAGCCCAGTTTCCTCGTGCACAGTACCACTCCCAACGTTGACGTTGATGGATGGGCGTCAAGGACAGCATAAGTAATGGGCGCTGCAGTCCCTAATGCCCTTCAGACAGGCGCATTAGTATGGTTTGAGAAGATAGGGACCCCTAGTGAAGGTGCTACCTATGCCTGAAAGGCGGCCGATGAAGCAGTTGGCTGTACGCGAGCATTTCTTACGATGTGGGGGTCTTCTCGACGATTGGTCTGTCGGGGGTGTCCTGAGACTGGCCTTCCTGTAAATGACATCTATTGGATTCACTGGTTCCAACACCTCCTCACAACACAATCAGAGCGACCTAATTGACGACCTACTCACCTAGCTGACCACCCATATTCCATCATGCCGATGATTCTCCCCCTCTCAAACAGCGGCAGCTGCTCATATTGTCTTTGAAAACGGCTTAATAGCATGTCTACCTCAGATCGTCCTTTGTAAGCGATTCAGCACCCTCAAACAAGCTTTGGGTACCTGTTTTATACTCCATGGAGAACGACGTTCAACACCCTGTTCCGACTATACATAATGCACAATCACGCTGCATTTCGAATTATTTGCATATCTTCCCGACATATACCCTCATTCCAATTTTCATTAATACCCGGAATTATTTCTTGGTGCGCTAATTTTTTTTTTGTCTATGACTGTATATACGTTCGTTGCAGTTTACGCTATGGCTGAGGGAGACATTTATATACACCGGTGGCACTTAAGAAGAAAAAGTCGTATCGTGGTTTTAGCGTCTGAGTATCGTATTATCGAGTTTAATACATTATGTTATTGAACGGAGATAGGCGTGATAAAAATTATGTTTATATACTGGGTCGTAAGTTTTGAAAGTTTGAGAAGCACTGAAGTATATGTCCCATTACTACGTAATATAGCAAATCATATGTAACATGGTGTTATATGAAAATCATGTGTAACTATATTCAGGGTCAATCAGGTCAAGTACAGTCGCAGTGAAATTGCTTTTTAGATAATATAATGTTTATGCGCAAACAATAATAATAATACTGCATTAGAAACACGACAAACAGAAATAAGTCATACTATCAAAGGCTTCAACATTTTTTTTATTTGTGTAGTTTGTGTAAATTTTTGTAAGAAAATACCTACAAAATGAATTTTTTTTCCTGATGTTTTGCAAAAAATAGTTGAGTTTACGCTAAGTAATGTAAAAAAGAATTTTTTTTATAATAAAATTTTATAAATAAAATAATAAAATTTATAATAATTCACGTTGTTAATTTTGTTCTTTTCTTTTAATATTTTGGTAATCTCAGAAATCTTATTCATTGTTTAATTCATCTTGAGTTATGCGTATGTCATTTAGTTTTAAGGGTTAAGGGCATACATTGTAATAGTCGTGTTACTTTTTTTATCAGTGATCACACGTATAATTATCAAATATAATGCATTAAGATAACATATTCATAGTGTTATCTATAAATATCTAAAAGGTAACAGTGAAAAATATAAAAAATTGCAATTTTAAATTCCATTTAATGAAATTAAGCACTGATGCATTTTCAAAGCCATAATGAAGTTAGTTAAATATTTTTTAGCAAAGTTTTTTAAATATTATATTTTCCGTATAAATTATTTCTTATTTATAATTTTAAAAAACATTTTATTTTGCCGAAAAATTCATTTTTACATTTGAATAATTTTTAATGAAAATAATAAGATTTTTATCATTTTACATTACAATTTTTTGCGTAAATTTGGTTATTATATAAATAATAAGAGAATCTAAATTAATTACATGATAAAAAACAATTAATTCACAGAAATAAAAGTAAATGAGCACATGTTAACATTAAAGTTATTTTTTTTATATAACTGTATCAATACTAACGAAAAATTTTATATCATGCATATTTGGAACTAA
The DNA here is from genome assembly GCA_019973935.1 of Trichonephila clavipes. Lineage (NCBI taxonomy): Eukaryota > Metazoa > Arthropoda > Arachnida > Araneae > Nephilidae > Trichonephila > Trichonephila clavipes. The sequence goes on along the minus strand of BMAU01021350.1, from coordinate 2,394,351 downwards.
TTGGTTATCGGTGTGCTACCAACTAAATAAACTTTAGATGGAACGTTGTTTTTCACTAGCATCAGAAAAAATAATTACAAAGAATTAAAAAAAAAACAGACTGAAACTAAATGAAGCTGGTGAGGACTGTAGAATTACAAACCTTTATAAAAATATTCAAAAAAGAAAATAATGCAAACAAATTCTAAAAATATAAGCACCAGGATTAAAAACAAAAGTATGAGAAGTTTCTGAACGCCGAAAAACATTTTTAAACAACGAATAATGCATTAAAAAATTGAAAAAAAGAATATTAAATATTAAGGAAATTACTGTTGAATGTGAAAAGTAAAGAAATAATTTATTAAATTTAACCCTTTTTCTACCGATAGTAAATATAAGTACCACTCTCACCTTAAAATTACACAGAATAACCATTTTTGCAAATAATCTTACGATACTTACTACTAAATAACTAAAATAGTCTTTCAATAGAGAAATTAAATTTATCGATGAGAATGTTAAAATCTAAGTTACACCCCTCCCTCTCTTTCTACCTTATAATATTATTCATGAATAATATTTATTCATATTTAAGGAAAATTTGGAAAAAAAATACTTACCTCACACACACATCTTCTTTCAGAAAATTTCACACAGAAAATTCTTTCTTTTTTATTATACAGACAAGTTAATTTTTAGTAAAAAATAAATTAATACAAAACGGCCCAGAAGATAGGTCATGTGTCAGGAGATAAGCCTTAAACCTAGTTATTTGATGGAGTTTTCTTGCACGTAATATAATATCTAAATATATACCAGTAAAAAAAGAATAATACTTATACATTATGTAAAAATGTCAGTATATTACATTATTAAATTTATATAAAGTTATTATAAGAGTACTTCTATTTTTTTAGAACCAGTAGAAATTCGGTTAATACAAATATTACATGAACGAGAGGCATTGGTAGCCTAGTGGTTAAGGTGGTTGACAGAATCTGTTTTTTTTTCTCTTGAGTCGTGGGTTGGTCTTTGAGCTACTAAAGATCCAATTCATCACGGGTTTGATACAATGCCTAAAGTGCTAAATCCCCATGATTATATGGTATGATGTGGGTTGACGGGTTGCAATTCGTCGGCCAAGCATATCAAGCACATGCTCTACTGCATTCAAGTCTGGTGAGTATGCTGGCCAATCCAAACGGGTGATGTCCTCCCACTGAAGGCATTCGTCTAAAATGTGTGCACGGTGAGGACGGGCGTTGTCATCCATAAATAGAAATTCAGCACCCATGACACCCCGAAAGAAACGCACATGTTTTTCCAGAATGACATCCCGATAGATGTGGCCTGCCATCGATACACTCTGAACATGCAGGTCAGTTCTGGAACCAACAATAATTCCTCCCAAACGCGAGCCATCCTGCACCAACGTAACGGTGTCGTTCAATGGTGTTCTCTTGGTGGTAACGGGTTCCTGGCGCTCTCCATATTTAAGTCCGGCGAGAATCAGACTGCAAACTAAACCTGGACTTGTCGGAAAACATCACACAAGACCACTGGTGTGGTGTCCACAATGAATGCTCTCTACTCCAGGTTAATCGCAGGCGACAGTGAGTTGCGGTAAGTGGAACACATCTGACAGGCCTACGAGCATATAGACCAATGTGCCCTAAGCGTCTGTACACGGTCTGACTTGAAACTGCCGTACCGGTAGCTGAAGGGAAGTGACAAGACTGGTCTGATGCTGTGCTCCGTCTGTTTCTTTTGGCAGTAACTGCCAAATATATATATATACCGGTCCTCATTCGGCGTTGTAACAAGGGGGCGACCTGTGCTGTAACATCTACTCACATTACCATCATCTTGGAATCGTTGCCATAGCCTGGAGATGACACTCTGGGCGATTCCAAGCTCCTCGGATACTTCCAGCTGGGTACGTCCATTTTCCAGTCGTCTAATAATTCTACCATGTAAAAAATCATCCAAATGCTTCATTTGTTTCATAACTATGCGGCTATTGCACTGAAAGGCTTTTAAAGCGCTTGTGAACAATTTTACTTCTTTGCCACCATTCCTTATATACCCCTCTCTTACACTCTCGTCATTGTGACGTATTATCCGCGCCATCTGGTAGTTTCCTGTAATTTGCAAATTCTTCTTCAAGATGTGCGGGATAATTCCACAGGTGAAATCTTTATTTTAGAGTTCAATTTCTGTGTGATTCTGAATTATCCTTAATTTATGGACATGAGTGTACTATACTATGCCGGTACTAAACATTTGTGCGGAAAAAATATTTAGTGTACTCCCGAACAATTAAATGTGATAATTCTTATAATTTGTGATATCGAAAAAGTGAAAATACAATGTAAAGTTATTGAAAGATTGCGGGAAAAAGATCAAGTTACGCTTTACTCAATTAATAAAAAAATAAGTTACACTTCTTAAATCTTTTTCCTAACTGGATTTTATACAAACAATAGCATAACATACACCCCAGCCACCACCGCATTTTGGGGTACCCAGGGTTCTAGGGGGCAACAAAACTTCACTGTCACCAAGTCCCTATCGTTTGTAGAACCCAACTTGTGGGTTCAAGACCTGACTTTGCAGGGAGGCCGAAAAGTCATCCGTTATGCCATTGCATACAAAGAATAATGAAATTCCTTTCGAACTGTCAAATTATTATTTTTAATCGTAGTGTCCAGCTGAGTGTGATTTCAGGTAATAGATTGCAGCAATTTTTTTTTATACTGAGTACATTTCTATTTAGTCTACATCTGAAACTAAAAATTATTTTAGAGTAAAAGCTAGTTTTGTAACATTTTTGGAACATATTCCATGAAACCTAACATTTATTCTGTATTACATGCCCTTACTGATTTTATAAAATATTCAAATCCCATTACTTTTGTAACTTATATTGCTAGTCTACTACAGAAAGAAATATAACACTCTTAATGCGTGAGTAATATAATTCACTTTTACATAATATTATTTGCTTAATTAAACTATTATCATTTCAAAATATCTCCCATTCTCGTATTAATTTAACCCAGATACATTTTCTACTTAAAATAAAATAAGCATGCATTACTCATACATTTAAAACACTTTCAAATCAATGGACATATGAAATGAAATGAAATAATAATATGTTCTACATTAAAATTATTTTCAGCGTAAAAAGTACATTCCACAACACTCGTAAAAAATTATATGAATTATTGCATTAATAAATAAAAGGGCAGTTTGTTTATTATAAATTGTATACTTGTAAACTTTTGAATATTTAAATTCATGTATTATTTCAGTAATAAATTGAACAAAAACATTATATGATTGGTTTGTACACATTTTTTTTAAAAAAAATCTTAGTACATAATGTAATATAATTTCTTACAGAAGTTTTTAAAATCATTTATTTCAAATTTTGTTTCTGTAGGAAGAATAATATAGGTAATATACTAATATAAAATGAACTAATAGCTTAAAAACAAAACTATTTGTATTTGATAGCAAGGCTTGCCCCCCAAAACTTAGTTATCTTTAACTGTATTAAAGTGAGGGTTGATGCAAAAATCAATAATTGAACTTTTGCACAATTATTTTTTGAATATGTATTCTAGCACATGAATACAGATTATTTTATTTAGAATGTTATGAAATATTTTCTAAGCAAGTAAAAAAATAGGAACACATATTTTAGAAATTATGTAGAATTTAAGATATTATCTTAGGACTTCTTTTCGGAATTCCAAGTCTAGATTCACTCTCAAAATCAAAGGAAATTTCATTGGTCATCTTTTGAGAACGAAATTTAATGCTTAAAGAAAAATCAAAGAAAATAAATTCTCAAACAATGTTTGCACCGCATCTTCAGTAGAAGTGGATTCATTACGATTCCTGGCATGAACAGAATTTTCTCAAAGTAGACAATTTTGGCTTCGATAGCTATACTCAGCCTTCTAATGTCATCTCTTGTTACTGAGGTCCTGCATTGCGTATGGAAGTATTCCCATTGCAAGGAAAAAATATATCCGAATTTCTTACCTTTATTGTTGAAAGAATAATCTAATTTTAAATCGTGACATAAAAGTGCTTTTAGCTTTTGGTTGTTCTTTGGAGGACAATATTCTTTCAAACTTTGGATTCTAGAAATTTAAAATGATTCATTCTTGAACTCAAAAGAGCATTTTAATTTTCATGGATTTTTTTTCAAACGTGTGGGCCAGAAAGTATGTGATAATTGTTTCATAAAATTCGAAGATTTTTATGAAGAATTCTAAAGTTTACTTTGTGTAAGAATTATAAATATTTTGAGTCTAAATCTTTGTGTATTCCATCAAAAAAAATACATTCAAACTTATTGCCTTTTTAATAACTCGAATACCGATGATATGAGCTATTTATAAGGTATGTTACTACCTTTGGGGCCCTTTTTTGAAATACAGAAATTTTCAACTAAGTAAACACTTTTTATTTGAAATGGGGCATAAAACGAAGAATTCAAGTACAATTTCCACAAAATTAAAAATAATCTTGAATATATTGGGAATTTTGAGTGAAATTTTAGTGAAAAATTGCAGTTATGGTAAGCCTTGTATTGAAAATTCTAATCAATATATTCGAATAATATTTATACTGTACATAAATAATATCATTATCTGTATTTAGAGCTATCGGTTTGTAATACCTTTGAAAGGTTTTGAAGTATGTCATTTTTTACGCAAGAACTCAAGTTTTTACAAAAAAATAATGTTATTTTTGTAACCAAAAGTGCATTAAAGTACATAAATATATACACATAGATTAGATTTTGATTCATAACACGGATATAATTACATAAAACCTGTTCTGAAAATTTTAATTCAGTATCTTAAAATATTTTATGTAGAGATCTACTTCCTGTTTAGTGAACTGAATTTCCAGTTTACTAATTATGCTAAAATTTTGCTTCTAAATATCGTAGAAACAAAAAAAAGAAACCTTTGGAATTTTAAGCGTATGGGCTATAAAATAAAAGCAAAAAAGAAATTTCAAACAATTTCACCCAAACGGTGAATTTTGGTTCGTTACACACCTTAATATATTGTCTTAATAGACAATTTCAATACTATGAATTTGAAATAAGTTTAACTGCAAAATTCTATTAAAAATATACAATGCAAAAGGAAATGCACTCAGAGCAGATTGAACATCCTAAAGAACAATTAAATTATCCTTTTGAATACATGCAAATCCATAGATACCGCGGCTACAATTTGTCATAAAAACTAAAATGTATATATTTTTTATATTTTTCATGGTTCGGAGTCATTTACAATTTCAGTAAAGTCCAGAGAGGAAGATAATATATACTTCAAATTTTATTAAAAATAATTGCAACTAATTTATACTCAATTTCATTCAGTAAAATGTGGAAAATGAAATATCTCCCACCTTTGAAAATATTGCAAATATTTCAAGTTCCAATTCTACATTGCGGTTGCCTTTTTGCAGAGGCGGACAGATATGATTAACCACAGTTTAGGGTAGTAAGCGTTGAAATAAATGTAATTGAAAATAACATAAGTTTTAATTTTCTTTACAATTTTAAATAATCGTTCATTATCAATCGTTCCAAATATTCAATAAATTACATCATTTTAAATATGCAAAAAAAATTATTCCCTTTTTTATTAACTAGGATTTTACCTTGAAAAGAAGATATTATTTTTCTAAACTTTCATACAAGTTATATTTTAAGAACAATTAGATCAAAGGTAGAAAACTAAGGAAATTGGTTTAAATTTTGTTTTGTACTAGCTATAGAGTCTAATGCTAAATTTCTTTATCTCAAATATTTTTAACCTATATATTTACATACGTTACAGTAAAAATAAAATAATGATTTTATATATATATATATATATATATATATATATATATCAAATTAAGAGACTCTAATTTCATCTGAATTTTAAAGTAATACATTTATTGATATATTGAAAAGCATAGTTTTTATGTACAAACATATGATTAGCATTTCGCTAACTATATGGCAGTGGCAGTGGATTCTCTGAGTCATGTGCTACCTTTTATTTAATATTTTGAGGTCTAAAATTAATGGAGTCTACTTCTGATTACAATAAACGGAGTTAAAAGTATACTAATAACAACTCTTAACTTAAGTGAGAATAAAGTTACCTCTAATAACCAGTTCTAAATCTCTAAATTTGAGTTACTCAAAAACCAGACACAAATAAATATAAATTATACAGTAATCCCTTCTTTTTTACACCAATAAATTGAAAGTAATGCATTATATATATATATATATATATATATATATATATATATATATATATATATATATATATATATATATATATATACTAGTCGTTAACCACCCGCTTCACTGGGTATTTCACGATGTTGTATATATGTATGCTGTTTACATATATATTAATTATTGATATCTAGCATTAATAATTCAATTGTATTGAAAAATATATTTATAGGTGTTACACTCTTGCCCCTTGATATAAAAAGAACATAAATTATAATATCTAATTTATATTTATATCTAAAATAGAATTAGAAAGATTTTTTCGCTCACTTAACCTAATAATCAAGTGGATTTCCACCAAAGCAACTTTCAGTGGATCTCTACTCCATAAAATAAACATGCGTGCTAAATGTCAAGTCTAAATCTAACAGAACAAAAACGGAATTTTTATCTTCCATACCTCGTTGACGGCATTCTTAGCGCATTCCAATTCAACAAAAGAAGCATGCTAACCAAATTTTATTATTATAGTCTTAGCAGGTCAAAAACGGGAATTTTGTCTGTCAATACACCCCAATAACTGTCCCCGTTCCCCCTTTAGTTGATTTCCGTAAAATCCTTTCTTAGTGGAACTCTATTCAACTAAAGAAAAGTCCTCAACAAATTTCAAGTAAATGAGTTAAATTCAGAAACAGGAATTTTTCTATAACACGCCTTAATCCCTCACAACCCCACTCCTTTGGGGTCCGTTTTCTAAAAATCTTTGTAAAAGGAACTTTATTCCATGAACGGAACTACTGCTTCTAATTTTCAAGCAGGTGGTTCTATTAGTTGAAAAGCAGAAATATTTATCTATTACGCCCCTTAATCCTCCTCAGTGACACTTGGGGATCGATTTTCCCCAAAATTATTTTGTAGCGGATCTCTACACCATAAAAGGAATTCGATTACTAAATTTTAAGTCTGTGCGTCTAATAGCTTAAAAATGGAAATAATTATCTCTAATGCCCTTAAGCCCCCGCAACGCCACTTAGGAAACGATTTTCACAAAACCCATCTTAAAGCGGATCTCTACTTAATGAATGGAATCAGCTTACTAAATTTCGAGATTTTACGTCAAATAGTTTAAAAAAGAAGTTAATTGCCTATAACGCCACTTAATTCCCTACAACGCCACTTGGGAGTCGATTTTCACAAAACCCATTTTGCAGCAGATCTGTACTCTGTGAAAGGAATCGTCTTACTAAATTTCAAGACTGTACGTCTAATAGTTTAAAAATGGAAATAATTATGTATAACGCCCCTTAAGCCCGCGTAACGCCACTTAGGAAACGATTTTCACAAAACCCATCTTATAGCGGATCTCTACTTAATGAATGGAATCAGCTTACTAAATTTCGAGATTTTACGTCTAATAGTTTAAAAAGGGAGTTAATTGCCTATAACGCCACCTAATACTCTACAACGCCACTTGGGAATCGATTTTGACAAAACCCATTTTGCAGCGGATTTATACTTTATTAAGGGAATCCGCTTACCAAATTTCAAGTATGTACGTCTAATAGCTTAGAAATGGAAATAATTATTTATAACGCTACTTAAGCCCCCGCAGCGCCACTCAGGAGACCATTTTCACAAAGCCCATCTTATGATATATATATATATATATATATATATATATATATATATATATATATATATATATACTAGTTGCAAGTACCCGGCTTTGCCCGGGTTTAAAATAAGGTTTTCTGTAGAAGCTTATAAAACTGTTTATTTGCATGCAATAAAAGGGTACATTTATCTTAAAGCAATGTGATAGACAACATTTTTGACAGTTCCATTTGGAGTGTGTACAAAAAGATTTTCCTTTCTGCCCACTCTAGAGCAGGCCACATACAACTGCCCATGAGAAAAGCCTGGTGTCTGCAAGTCTATACTCTCCCCCTTTTCTCATAGGCATGACTGTAGCAAAAAATGACAATGCATTCCTATGAATGAAGGAATGGAATGTAGTAAGTAATGTGATATTTGTTGCAGTATTTGCTTGCAGTAAAGTAAATATAACAAAGCAGTATTGCAAATTACTTACCGCTTTTGTTTAGTAAAGTTTTCTCTATAATGAACCCATGGCTCAGAACATGCACATGGAGCACTCTTTTGGCTGGAGGAGGCCAGAGTGAGGTTGGGATGGAACGAAACCTGTTTAAAAACCTTCCCTATATAATTTTTTGAATGTGTACCAAATTTCACGTTATTTAGTTGTCTGGATCCTGAGTTATACGAAAACAGACAGACAACAAATGCGTCTTATATGTATATATAGATATAGATTTGCTTGAATTCTTGTGTATTTTACTTTTGTAAGCTTCATGGCATATTTTATGGTGTACCAGTCTTTTAAAGCTGCCTGAGCCACAGCAACATTTAGCTAGGTATATAGCTAGTTAAAACATAAAATTAAATCTTAAAAATATATCAAATATAAAAGAAGACTCAATATTTTGATTGAATCAGTATAAATATTTTTGTACAAACACAATATATATATACTGTAAAATATTTTTTTTTTTGCTATTTGCCTTTCAGACACACATCAAACAAAATTTTAAAAATTGTCAAAAACAGATAAAAAACATATTTAAGGGGACTTGGCACCCTTTGAGCAAACTTCTTTATTTACGTATTTAAAAATTATATTTTGGCATTTTATACAATGTTTCTATTCAAGAAAATGTTACCAGATGAAAATTTTCCTATATTATTCACACAATTTTAAAAATTTAAATTTTTTGAAGAAAATTGGGAAAATTTTAAAATCCTACTCCTTTTGTAAAAATTAATTTTTTGACCTGAAATTTTTTTATAATATTCTTATGGATGTTCTTAACAACTTTAGGGATCGATTTTAGAATAACTTCATTCGTTTTTGAGAAAAAAAAAAAAAATAAAATGTTGATATACAGGCTAAAAATCAACGAAAAAGCCAACATGTCTTATATTTTTTTTTTTTTAAAAGTATTCAGTTTATAGCAAAACGGATCCCTAATTTTATTACATGCTTTATTTTTAACACGCAGGAAAAAAATTGAAGTGATTGGTAAATAATTGTCGAAGGAGTAGCATTTGAATGCACTAAGGTTTCGAAAAACACAAACTGAGAAAAACCCCTTTAAAGTTTATAATTCTGAAAAAATAATTATTATAAGCTTAATTAAACTTAAAATACCACTTTAAGATATTACTTATACGTTTTTTTAAAATAATTGCATTTTCATATGTTTTCAACCCACATTTTTATAAATGATCAACTTTCAGGGAGTACTAATTGCACAAGAAAACTCAAGAAAAACTTAAAAAATATTTCTTTCTGTCACGACAGAAATTTTAGCTGTTTTTCTTCTTATAATATTACAGTATTACATTTGTATGAAAAATATATCAGGAATAAGAACTGAAATTATAAAATTATTAATATAAAATGCCTTAATTTAAAAATTTTACCTGCACACATTTCACAAGGAAGAAAAATTACATTTGTGTATTGCCTCGGAAATATTCTGCTTTTAATACTACACATTCTTTTTTATAGTTATTATTTCTATTTATAAAATAGAATTTTTTATCATAACGCATTTTTTAGCTTTTTTTTCTAAAAGGGGGTGTGGCTGAATTGCCTAATTTGTTTTCAAATGAAGTTTTATTCAACTTCTAACTTTTCGACATGCACAAGTGACATATCAATCGAAAGATAATAATGCAAAAGAATAAGATTAAATGAAAAAAAAAAAACGATAGGTTTGTGATTTTTAGGGTATCAAGTCCCCTTAAGGAAAATATCACTGATTAATTTCGCCAAAGGCATCGCAATGTGTAAAAAAATATTAGCAGTGCATAATCGTCAAAAATAAATGTAAGTACTAAAATATAAAAAAAACAAAAATTATATATTATTTAATTAAGGATTAGTGGAGGGAAAGATAAGACAGGCTAAGATAATACTCATAATTTCATATTGGTAGGCTACTCATTTTTGGCATGATTTTGAAATACGCCAAATTGGTGTTGTGTCCAGTCTAATGTTATATTAATGTACAGAATTTAAGGTACTTATGTATTATCGCAACCTATTGGTGACATTATAAAAAATGAGCACGTTATTGACTATTCAACGCACACAAAGTTGGTATTGCCAAAGTGCCGAGTTGTCTTGAACGTTGGCGATTGTGCAAAAATACGTAAGTACTAAATAAAAAAATTATTCAAAGTATATATATCCCGATAATAAAAATAAATTGAAAAAATGAAGTACAATACTAACATTAACTGACATAAAAATAACTGAACTAACTTTATCAATGCAGAAGCATAATTTGAAAAACAAGGTACTTACATATAACCGCAACCTGTATTGGCGACATTATATGAAACGAAGCACATGACTCCCAATTCAGCATATATATGACAAGCGAAATCGGGGTTGCCAACTTGGCAAGTTATTTTGAACATTGGAGATTGTTAGAATAGTACATAAGTAACAAAAATAATTTATCTTACGACTACCTGCTTCTTCAACATACTCATTTTTGGCATGCTTTTGAAATCACGCTAAATTGGTATGTTGCGGCCCGTCTAATGTTATAGTAATGTACAGAATTAGAGGTACTTATGTATTATCGCAACCTATTGGTGACATTATACAAATTGAAGCACATTATTGCCAATTCAACGCAAACAAAGTTGGGATTGCTAAAGTGGCAAGTTGTCTTGAACGTTGCCGATTGTACAATGATACGTAAATACTAAATAAAAAATTATCTAAAGCAGTGTTTCTCAAAATGTGGGGCGCCCCCTGAGGGGGCACGGTAACCTTACGAGGGGCGCGAGCATATCGAAAATAGAAGATTTAAAAATAATTAATTTACTGGAATGAATTAAAACAAAATACTTTAAGACATAATAAAAAATGCACTTTTACTCAGATATAATTTGTAGGCACGCGATATTAAGTCATCAAAAATAAAAACTTCTTCAATACCTAATTAGCTATCTTTGATCCTGTAACCAAATAAAAAAAACTTTTATTTGATTTGCTGTAATCCCATGATGAGAGATTTTTTTACTACGCTTTCTTTTAAGCCTAACATATAACTCTTTCAGAGAAAAAACAGATCCCAGACCCAGAATCGAACAAATTTAGGAACATAAAAAATTCATCACTGTCATTATTTTTGATATACTGCACATTATAGCTGTAATCTGTATGACCTTCTAAGTTATTGGTACAGATAGTTATGACCCCTCTCTTACGTGTTTGTTTCTCATTTAGGAAGTTGTAAGTAATGTATTTCTCTATTGCATTTTTTCCATGCAAAAATACGTTTTTACACAATTTTTTTAGCAGTAACATACATATTATCATAATGAATACAATTTTTACCCGGAAGTGGTCACGCGGGACACACAGATTACGAAATCGTTTGTTCTGACAAAACTGTTTATTTGTTACCAAAGAAAAATTGAAAAGCTCTTGAAAGTAAGTAAGTAAACTTTCTCTTAGTTAAATTATTCACTGGAATCACGATTTGTATCGTATGCAATAAAATAATTATAAAAAAAAAAAAGATTGGGGGTGACTCAATATCCCCGCTCGACCATTAGTATCGATTGCGCGCCTGCTCCAGGGTTAAAACATGTTAAAGTATTTTCGCTTTAAATATTACAAATAATACAATTATTCTTCATCAGAATTTTTTTTATTGTTCATTAGTCAACATCAATTCAAAATGTTAATTCTTTGAGGCTTAAAATTACAGTTCACTTAAAACTAATTATAATTTGAGCAAGCATTTTTAAAAAAATCATTTTACATTTTTGTAAACATTGTCGCACACTTGGCTTTACTCTCCTTACAATTCAGCTCTATTATATCAATAATGTTTTATTTTCTTACAAATGTGAACTCGGGCAAAGAGCGGGCACTTCAGCCGGTATACTTTAAATGTATCAGTGCTTCACAGATTATTTTATAACTAATTAATTAATACTAAATTAAGAACAAGTTTAATATAAGTATTAACGACTTCCATGGTTTTGTCTTGCAAAGCAAAGTTTATCAAGGAATGCTTATGATTAGAAAAATTGACCCTCTAAATTCTTTTTCTATATTTAGCAGATATCTATATTTTGTCTTCTAAGCAGCCACCGGATTGTGCAATATGTTCAATTTAAAAATTAGAGAAAGGAAAATTAACGTAATAATTTTACTATAATTTTATTTATTTATTCTTGCTTAAAAGTAGTATACAAAATTTAAAAATTACGTTACTAATTTGTATGGTTTATAATTAAGATCGCCTATTGCAGCTTTAGCATCAAAGTGCATTGTTATTGCATTCAGTACATTATTAATGCATAAGGGGGCGCGATAAAAAAAATGTGATCGAAAAGGGCGCCAGTATTGAAAGTTTGAGAAGCACTGATCTAAAGTATATATATCCTGATAATAAATAACTGACATAAAAAGAACTGAACTAGCTTTATCAATGCAAAAGCATAATTTGAAAAAAAATAAGGTAGTTACATATAACCGCAACCTATTGGCGACATTATATGAAACGAAGTTCATGACTCACAATTCAGCATATATATGGCATGCGAAATCGGGGTTCCAACTTTGTAAGTTATTTTGAACGTTGGTGATTGTTAGGATAGTACATAAGTACCAAAAATAATTTATCATACGACTACCTGCTTCCTCAACAGGTATTTAAACCATTTGTCTGTTTTCCGAATTCTCTGATGCTTATTTCAGTTTGATATGTAATTACTACCAACACTGCTTTTGCTTGGGCAGTATAATTACCCAAGTTTGATTTTCTGCAAGGCAATTTTATGCACTGAAGTAATAGTATACCCTTAAAGGTTAAAATAAAGACACAAATAATTGCAAAATATTATTAATTTCATACTATCTAAAACAGATAATGAAATCGGAAATACTATACTTATGTTAAACACAGTAATAATAACTGAAATACCATTATCAATAAGAAGTTTTAGTTTGTCAAAATTATAACCTTCGCATTCTAAAGAAATAAATAAATTCTCCGAAAAAACACTGAAATTGTAAGTTGTAATTTGTAAGCAAAATCACACATATAAACATCCCGCGATAATACCTAAATGTTGACAAAACAAAACAAAATTTTAGTTGTTAAAAGAAAACTCCTTAAAAATGATTTATTCAAAAAATAATCCTAATTAGATATCAAAGAATAGAAAAATTGAATAAATATTCCAACCGATTAACATAGCTACAGTAAAAATATGTAATAATCTTGAAAAATTGCATGTAAAGTACAAATTGTCCACTTAGTGAGAAACGTGACATCATATGACGTCATAACACTGAAAAATCACTTCAAATTAAATTTTAAAAAATTCGGAAAGAATTATGAACGCCAAACCTATTTAAAAACCTTTCTCGTGTAATTTTGTGCCCGTGTACCAAATTTCACGTTATTCGGTTGTCTGGATCTTGAGTTATAAGGGAACAGACAAACAGACAACAAATGCGTCTTATATATATATATATTATTTTTATACGAAGATAAATACAAAAAGGATGCAATTATTAGCTCGACTAAAGGTAATATTAACCAAAGGTGCAACTACATTTTAAATTTAAATTTCTGTTTTAAGAATTGTATTAAAGATTTAAACGTACTATTTTAGATACTTATTATCTTGTTTATAATTTATTGGCTATAGAGTTGAAGTATATCATTTACTTATAAATATATGCATTCGATTTTTGAATTTTTAATGTCATCAAAGATGAATTAAAAATATTCTAGTTCTTTCACATACACAAATTTGTTGTATTTTAACATATCTTGATATGCATAATAAGGTGGATAAAAAAAAATATCAGATTTTCTTCATTTTTCCCCCTATTAAGCGGAAAAGATGTTCTATGGTACGAGTATACAGTTAAAAGGACAAATAAAAAAATAAAAATAATTAATGTTTTTGGTTAAATGCTATCACAAGGCGGATAATGTTTAACTACCTGAGATTTTTAACCTCTTCCCGGCTTTTTCCCGAGATGAGCGAGGGCAGACAAAACGCACCAACCTAGCTCATCCTGAGTGCAGCTCGGATAATGTAAAAATTTGCACTGTACATTCGTTTTTTTCCCAATTACTATTGTTATTTTTTTAAGTTTTCGATTTATTGTAAGTACCACTCGTTTAACTATTATGCAAAAAGAGGACGTATACGTTTGCTGAACATCACCCTTCACGCTTGTCTGAAATACACATTGCTGACCACATTCCACTAACAAAGAAAACTAATGAATCACGACGTTGTATTATTCCCTGATAAAAGAGAGACAGTAAAGGGAAGTAGGTAAGAAAACTAGCCATGTTCTGTTGTCCATATTGTGATGTTTTGTTATGCACAACACTGTGTTTTCGAATTTATCATACATAATCAAATTTTGATTAATAATTTCAGAATCATTTATGTAGATGCAAAAATAATTCGTAGTTCAAGATAATAGCTAGGTATTTTAAGCTTTATATTTATAGTTAAAGGGAATTGACTTCGAAGTCTAATGATTTCTTCCGCACTGAAAGCCAACTTTACAGGTATATAAATTATACATTTATTAAAACATTTTTTTTACATTACTTTTTAGGAAATTATGTATGTGAATTGTGCTATTATATTAAAAAAAAGATATGTATACTTGAAGATATATGCATAAAAATTGACTTTACTTTATTCATAATCCATACATAGCATGAGCCTGGGAATGGTAAACATTGAATGTAACTTTTGTTAAAGAAAAGCAATCCTCTTAGTAATTTTTAGCATTTATTGGGCTATAAGGACATTTATCAAATAACTACAATAAAACGTCAGGTACATTTCATAGCTTCTTTTGAATTGAAATTTAAAAAATAATTATATCCTACAGTCTAAATAATAGTGCATGAATAAAGGGAAGATGGAGTACAGTTTGGATCGAACTTCAACAATTAACAGTGTGGAGAGAGAGCTGGATTATGAAATGTTGTAATTTTAACTGGACTGATCAGTACTCAAATATTAGTAATCATTGATTTTGTTATTTATACTACAAAAATTTTTGTTTCTTTTAAGTTTAAAATCATCTAATACAAACTATTTTTTCCATTTAAAAATTTCATTCTATTTGTGGCAATATTAAAATGTGAAGTTATTTTTTAAATTATTTTTCTCGTAATATTCATACCATGAATCATCTTTTCCAGATAGGTAGATTCCGATTAATACTATTTCTTTCTCTCTATATAGCCTTGATCCCCCCTAGATAAGATGCTTTCAATTTTTTCTTTCTTTTTTAAAAATATCTGGATATGCATAACCATACGTTAATTAAAAAGTATTGATTGATTTTGAATATTCATTGAGGTTTAAGATTTTCTTTTATCTATTCACGTTTAGCCTATATAAATACATCGAAAATTAAATACCGTTATGTATTAACTTGATTTAAGGTTTTTGTATAATACTGGGTATTTTTCTTAAGCAGAAATGGGAGGCAAACCTTTTCAAGATATGCCGTCGATATCTTTTCCTTCCGTTACTAATGATTCTTTTGAAAAAAGCAACAAATCTCTGGGGACTAGTCGAGAATTTGTCTAACTTTATGAAGACTGTTCCATCTTTTCTGCGCCGTGCGATTTGCGTAACTTTAGAAAATAGAGATTTGGGTCAAAATATTGCTTTCCTTGTTTCCTTGGCCCATCTCCAAATGGAAGTTGGAGCTATTTCTCAATCATTATTATTATATTTTTGCTGCCTACTCTTTTCCACGGTACATTTGCCTTCCGAGGACGGTACCAATTCTAAAGAATTGAAAACAGTTCTTTGTGAGCGGTCACTTCTTTGTTTTGTTATTGTGAATATCCTCTACGCCCTTCTTTTAGGTTATGCTGAGACTCCAGACTGTAAACGTCTAGCTGTCGATAACAGTTTTTCCATATTTCTTAAATTTTTTATGCTTTTAATTAACAGTTAGTCAAAAAGAACATCTTCTGTGTTAGAAAAAAAAACGATTAAAAGGTTTTGCCACATAAATTTTACCATAGTACTGATTATTTGAAATATACGTGTTAGATATCAGTCCATGTAGAAAGAGACACGTTTCATACGAACAAAAATTATTTTCCCTTTTCTCCTTTTGGTAAATCTAACTGTATCATTCCGAAGAACAGAAACTTACAATTTTTTTTTATTTGCGTTTGAAAATTAAACTATGCAAATACTATACAATTTAAATTTAATACACAATTCTTACAATTTCCATACTTTTATACACCGTATTTATTCGAATCTAAACAATCACCAATTATAAGCCCTACCCGAAATTCTCAACACGTTTTTTGTAAAAATATATATTAAAATAACAGTTTATTATAATACCATATTGAGAAAATTAAAATGAGAACTAATTAAAGTGTAATAATTAATTTATTTTACCAGTATCTAAAACTTTTATGCATGCACGAAACTGCAATTGCTTCAAATGTCAATACCATGTTCAATTTCCATCATCCAAAAAATCGTTACACCTTCTACTTTAACCGGAATTATATATTATGTTTTTCTTTTAAAAAAAACCCCTGATACATAAAATGTATCTTTTAGTTTCTTTCATATAATTTAAAGTAGAAATCATTTACATGTTGTGTTATGTGTAACCCTTTTCTGATGTACTGAAATTCATACTTCTCTCTCTCCTTCTCAGAAGGGCATCCCTTCACATGTACATGAAAAGAAGATTACAATTAAAAAATAATTTAAGCTATAAACTTTTTCTAAAAACAAGATATATATGGGAAAGTTAATGCAGATTGATTCACTTATATTTTCACAAAAGGTTTACAGTTTGATAAGTAAAAACTTAATGCTGCTTTTGAATTAAAAATTTTTAAACTTATTACTTTCCTTTTCTTTATTTTTTAGTTATGTGTTGCCATCTGTTTCCCTTTAGTGCGATTGCCTTTCTAGTTTTATACTGACAACTCATAATAAAGTATTTGTAACTGTCATCCACAATTTTGAATATTAATACTTAAATAGAAGATAAATAAAATAATGTGTGCTATCGGTGCTGCTCATAGAAAATATATTTACACTATTCATAGAATAAATGTAAAATTGCTAAATACGTATTTATCATAATATTTGTTTGCTATATTTTCTATTTAATATTTTTTTATGATTTGAATCCTGGAATAATACTATTCTCTTAATTCTTTTCGCTAGGAAAATAAGCTATATATTTCAATAACGTATGTCCATCACAGTAAATAATTTTCAATAAAATGTAATCAAAATTTTATTTTCATATATTATTACTAGACTATTATTACTAAAACTTAGTATATATTTATATTGCCCAAACGCAGTCAAAGTGACTGCATTGGGAAATAATGATTAATGTGTAAAGAAATTTGTTTAAAAAAAGTTAACTTTAAATATTGTTTTATATTATTTACATTCATATAACAAGTTATTAGTAACCATTAAAAATAAAAAAAAGTACTTCACTTGGGAAAAAAATATTTTAATAATTGTGCATTATATACGTAATTGTTTTTCTAATTGAAACAAAAAGAGTAGTCAAAATTACTTCCTTGGGCAAAAACGCGTTTACAGCATTTCTTATGTGCACTCATGTCCATAAATTAAGAATAATGAAGTTTAAGCATAGAAAGAGACATTAGGAAAACAAATTTGACTTATTTGTAAAGTCTATTTATTAAACAAAGGGTAAAGGTAAAAAAAATCCTATATGTTTGACATAATTAATTAAAATTGCGGTTTTTACTCCCTAGAGCAAATTTAAAAAAAAAAACCCTATTTAAAAAAACATTATAACATGGTGAGTATAATGGTTAATACTGAGTATGTCTCACGGACGATGCAATACAGGCCTTAAAATGCCAAGGCATGCTGAGTATCAAATTATCAATCTGATCTTGGGGAATATTACACCACTCATCAAGCAATGTCCTCCAAAGTTCCGGTAGACAGGTGGGAGAGGGTTGACGCGCTGCAATTCGTCGGCCAAGTATATCCGACACATGCCCTATTAGATTCAAGTCCGGTGAGTATACTGGTCAATCCATACGAGTGATATCCTCGGATTGAAGGTATTCGTCTACAATGTTTGTAAGGTAAGGACGGGTGTTGTCATCAATAAACAGAAATTCAGCACCCATGGCGCCCCGAAATAAAAGTACATGTTGTTCAAGAATGTCACCCCGATAGATGTGGCCTATCATCGTTACAATCTGAACATGCAGGTCAGTTCTCAAACCAAGAATAATTCCTCCCCAAACGAGCCATCCTGCACCACCGTAACGGTGTCATTCAATGGTGTTCTCTTGGTGGTAACGGGTACCTGGCGCTCTCCATATTAAAGTCTGGCGAGAATCAGACTGCAAACTAAACCTGGACTCGTAGGGAAATATCACACAAGACCACTGTTGTGGTGTCCACAATGCATGATCTCTACTCCAGGTTAATCGCAGGCGACAGTAAGTGGCGGTAAGTGGAACACATCTGACAGGCCTACGAGCATATAGACCAATGTCCCTAAGCGTCTGTATACGGTTTGCCTTGAAACTATCGTACCGGTAGCTGAAGAGAGCTGACGAGACAGGTCTGATTCTGTGCTTCGTCGGTTTCTTTTGGCAGTAACTGCCAAATATATATACCGGTCCTCATTCGGCGTTGTAACTAGGGGGCGACCTGTGCTGTAACTTCTACTCACATTACCATCATCTTGGAATCGTTGCCAAAGCCTGCAGATGACACTCTTTGCGATTCTAAGTTCCTCGGATACTTCCAGCTGGGTACGTCCACATTCCAGTCGTCTAATAATTCTACCACGTAAAAATTATCCAAATGCTTCCTTTGTGCCATAACTATGTGGTTATTGCACTGAAAGGCTTTTAAAGCATTTGTGAACAATTTTAGTTCTTTGCCACCATTCCTTATATACCCCTCTCTTACACTCTCGTCATTGTGACGTAGTATCCGTGCCATCTGGTGGTTTCCTGTAATTTGCATGTTCTTCTTCAAGATGTGTGTGATAATTATACTCTTGGTGAAATTTTTATTTTAGTGTTCAATTTCTGTTTGATTCTGAATTATCCTTAATTTATGGACATGAGTGTAAAAGAAAATAGCTCTTTGGAAGTCCATATGAGAAGAACTGAATTACTTAGCTTTACTATATAGATACTATTTTAATTTTTAAAAGTCAAGAGAATGAAAAATGTTAAAATCCCCAATTTGGAGAAATAGTTTTGAAGAAGATGTGTAGAGAGTTCGAAAAATGTGACAGCTTTAAATAAGGTTACATTTTTATTTTGATGTCTCTGCCTATTTTATATTTCCTTTTATTTAAATATCTACGCATTTGAGTATTATATAATGAGTGTATCTTTGTTCAAAATATATCATTACAGTTTAATTATTTTTTCATCGAAGGGAAGCAAAATGATTTTTTGCTATACTGAAACAAAATTAATAAACGAAATTATAGAAATGTGCTTGTAAGATTGCTTGGTTCATTAACATCGCTTTAGATATTAACAATTTTAATTAAGTTCTTCAAGATAAGATCTCGATTAAAAACAATATCAATACTTTTAGATCAATTGTAGAGAGCACCACACACACAAATATGATATATTAAGCCTCAAAAATTAACAACTGATCAAATGTATTAAAAAATGTGTGTTTCTTTTTTGTTTCATTTTTTTAACAAACATTTTTTTTCTTCACTTCAATACTCTTATAAACAGTATTATCTTTAATTTATTTACCAAGAGTAAGTATATTTAAAAAAATAATAAATTCGTGTTTCACATATTAAGAAATTTTATGACTGATAAATGCAAAAGCAGAGGAAAAAAATATGCTAACTTGCTGTTATTATCTTCATGTTGCTTTTAGATTTCTTCATAGCTCTTCACATGTGTGTTTGTGTGTGGCACTACCTTCATAATTATGTGTAATATACTGGAGCAGATATATGGAAGATATATATATATATATATATATATATATATATATATATATATATATATATATATAGTTTGGTTTTATATATGTCTATATTCTCTCTCTATACATATATAAACTTTTTTAAAGTCAATTTTTAAGCATAATTTGTGATTCCAATAGTTTATCTGCATTAGATTACATTGGATTATAGTAGTTTGTGATAAATACAAACAAACGTGTTCCCAAATTAGGATGTTTACTTCATATGGATACTCATGTATATTTATACACATACTTTAATATGCATAGTTTTAATCTTCCATATATTTATCCATATATATTGAGTAGCTTGCTTTATAACTGCATTCTTAACCAATTTAACTAAATAGATGCAGAATGTTTATAATTAAATTTTATTTAGTGGATTTCAGTGAAGAATATATTTATTTCCTATATGTATTAAAAATATATTCGCACACAAGACAATTTGTTTTGCTGCGGAAAATTTTCTTAACATTTAGATTGTTGAGATAAGGCTGCATTTTAAAATATATAAAAAAACAAAATATGTATATGGCTAAGGTTTTTTTAATATTCCTAACAATATATTCTTAAAAATCTATAAAAGCACTTGTTGAGGATACCACTATTTTATATGTTTGATTTTTATAACTTATTTGATAGCAGTTTCCTTACCAGTAATACAAAGTTTAAATCATTCTTACAATGTATAAACCTTTTTAAGTTTTCCTCAAAAGAAGTTTCTGTTAATAAAACAGTTCAATATTAAAATAAGATGGTTTCTATTTGCATATGTGCCACTTCTGTTTAATAAATAAAAAAGCTTTCTTTGTCCATTGGGTTTCAGCATAATTCTCTTCGTTTTGGGTTTCTGGCTTTTATAAATACAACTCATGTTTTACATAACACATGCGTGAAGGCAGCAACACAGTCTGTGTTCTTTCACAGTTCTGAGGGGGGAAATATACATATCAAAATATTCACCATCGTTTCCCATGCAAAAAGCGAAAAGAAACAAAATTTCGCATATAAACTAAATTTGTGAATGCTTCAACCTATACAGAGGGTGTATTTTTAGTTGTTTTTATTTATTTGGGTCTTTTTTATTATTTTTTTCTTGTCCGCCAACTCAAGCCACAGTAGCTTAAGAGACTCGAGTATAAAATTTTTATCGTTACAATACTTATGAATAAAACATTAGGACTTTGGTTGGAACATGGTAGAAGGGGTAAGAAGATTGAGGCGGACTGTCCCAGAGTGTGTTGTGTACAAATGTAAGATATGAAGCAAATTTCGGGTATGTCAGATTTTTGCATTCGTAACTCAGTTGCAATTCCTATATGAATTCCAATGATAAAGGCAAGCCAGCAGGACGTATGTAGATTTCATTTCAGAAAAAAAAAGCAAGCCCACAAAAATGACGAAGTTAGAATTTCCTAGACTGATTTACGAAAAAAGACACCGAAAATAAATATTTATTGGTGAAATAAAAATAGTTACCTTAACTGCATATAGTATAATGTAGAATGTTGCATCTTGTAATTCCATTGGAATATGTCTTCTTCTTGGAAATAGTACTAGCTTTTAAATTACGAATTCACACAGAATTATTGGAGAAGCGTATGAGAAATTTTATCATCTGGAGTTGAAAGGACTTTTACAAAGCTAAAATAGGTTATCCTTCATTTTATTTTTAAGCAGAGGTTTATTTTCAAAATTTTCCATGCAAATATAATTGTTGATGAAAGCGAATTTAAATATTTTAATATGAAATTGATAAATTTTCGAATACATTTCTCTAAAATGAATGTAATTTGCGAATTTATGATTTATAGTTTTGGTAAATATCAACTCTTTTGAGATTTTTTTTATTACTTTTAAAAAAATGGTTCTATGTCTTTGTCCTGTTGATATATCAGACCAGTTATATAATTTCACTTTTATTCAAGTGGATATATTATTGATTTTTTAAAAATTTTCCCTTCCCAAACATAAGCAAACAATTGCATTTCTCAAATTATTTCAGGCTTTTAATGCCATTCCATGTTCCTGTGACCGTGAATATCACCCGATCTCATTCAAATGCATTTATGGTTTTAATGATACCAGAAATCTAAAATTATTTTCAATTCAAACGTAAACTGATGTGAACAATGACATCACAAGGGAAGTTCAGCGAATTCATTTTTACATGGCAACTGTTGAAGTGCTGAATACCATCCGCATCCTGTAAAGAATTAACATGTGGGAAGGAGTACATTTAAAAAAATTGTTAAGTATGAAAATGTTCGCGGTGTAGTTGTTCCTGGTTTAAATACTTGTTTACAATTGTTTTCTTAGTCTATGAATAAAGCCGCAATTTTTCGTAATACAAATAACTTTTCAAATCCTTTTTTAAATTTTTAATGATATAATATATTTCCATTAACAAAGAAACACGTTTCTATTTCAAATGTTTCGATGTCTTGCACTGTAACTGTAATTGTAAGATAAAACTCTTCATTTTTCTCATCACTTTTGAGTGAATACCTTGTCATAACTGTACTCGAAATTATATTCCGATCCCTCGAACGTAACTTTAACAAGTGGATCTTTTGTAGCAAAATACTCTTACGTAGATATTTTATATCTAAACTGTAATTCTAAAGGGATAACACCAGAAATCATACATAAAATAGCTAGTTTAAAGAGAAAAAAAAGAAAGATTTTCAAATAAACATCCTTCTTTCAAACGCGTATTTTATATGAATCTATATGCAATATCAAAGGTGTATTTTTTTTTTCTGTAGCTCCAATGCAATTTTGAAATGAATGTCGTTTTAAAAGTAATGTAAATTTTTTATTTTTATTTAAATGTTGAATTAATTACTTGAATATCTCTCTATAAGCTCTCAACGTAGTTTCCTTTCTTCACAATCGCCGATATCCAACGACATGGAGCCCGTGGTAGCCTGGTGGTCAAGGTCACGGATTCGTGTCTGGAGTGTCATGAATTAGAGCCTAGTTCCGCTGGATGACCCGCCGTGTAGAACCGATATAGAGCACATGCATCCTCCCGTTGGCGTGGTATGGTAGTTAAGAGAGTGGGTGCCGGCTCAGGCGTAGTCCTCGTCACTAAATTATGGTTGAAAATTTTGAGGTCCATCAACATTGACCCTCGTGCCCATTTATAGTGCGACGTTAATATGACCCTCCATCTCAACCAACACATTGGAAAATATTTCAGGGCCACCTAATATGTCGTTATAAGTCATGTGACAAATGAGTTGGATCACAATTGTAGAATAATAGACCAGATATTAAAATCAACTTCCAGCACAGATTATTTCAACTTTGGGAGTAACTCAAACTCCAGTGGATTCATGTCAAGACTATAAGGTGTAAGAGATGGCACTTCTCAACTGTATCAAAGGAATTTTCTTGATATGACATGGGCACGTGTGCCCAAGCATTGTTATGGAGAATGAGTGACCTATTCTTAAAAAACTGAAATTGTGTTTAGTGCCTTTTCGTATTCATTATTTGATAAAAAAGGGCAATGCTTAAGTTCTGTAACACGCTGCCTCTTTCGAAAATTTATTTTTAATTATTGCTTGCTATGTTTTAGAGATATTAAGAAAGGATCGTCATTTTCCCAACTTTTAACAGAGCTAGGCGAAATTCTTTGTGCGTGGACTAGATGCAGCTCTCTCTACTAGTTGAATTCTAATTTTTAACTGTTGAAAATCTTCAAACTAGCCTAACATGATAAATTGCAATTATCTAAAGTAATCTGCTGTAAGTTTAACACTTTGTTATGAATTAATATTTCTAGGGAACTTGGTGTTGAGTCATTGCTTAGGCTCGAACGACCTTCAACAAAGTGATGAACCGAACGAGAAATTGTGCTATGATCCATTGTTAACTTACCACAAATAGCCACTTAAAGAAAATCATTGTGGATTATGATTGGGTTTTGACACATAAAGATAAATCACAAAAATGTTACGCTTGATTTTCAGTATTAATCAGTAATCAGCGTGGCCAAATAGTTATGTTCACGAGATCGTGGCAAGGCATTGTTGAGCCATAGGTTCAAGATCTGAAGCTCTTGAAGATCTCGCATGTAGATAGACTGATGCTCGTTAAATCTGGCAAGGTTCAAAATCCTCACATTTGTGTGTTATTGATTTTGGAAATAGAAATGTTTCTTCTTCATTTGATCGCAGTTCAAACTGACAAAGTCCATATCTAGAACCCCTAGTGTAGCTTAAAAGAGCGACCTTGTTAAAGACTAATTTATTCACTGATAATATCCAGTGCAAGCACCATTTATAACTCATATTATTAAAAATTTGACGTATTGCTGAAACAACCGCTGCTGTCTTCTTGACTTAAAAATTATAACTCATGTGTAAATCCTCTTTTTGGTGCAGCAATCGAACAGGTTATCATATGATGATTAGTGATTTAGTGATTCTTATTATAGTGAATATCATAATTTTTACTTTTTTTAGAAAAGAGTAGTTATTGTTTATATATATATATATTTACTCTTACTCACACACACACACACACAATCCTGGTTCTTCTTTTCTTGCTTTGAGTAATGTAGAATATCAAATCCATGGAGATAAATATTTCTTCTCAATACGGAATAAAAATTAAAACCAAGCTGTTATCTCGAGAAAAAACATGTATTTAAAGTTGAATTAGTTAAGAAAATACTAATAAGACTAAGCAAAGCTTTTTCTGTTTCTACTATTAGTTCACACTCCTCCTATATATATATATATATATATATATATATATATATATAACAAATGGGTTCAAAACTTATATATCCGAATCGGGAAGAATTTTACAGACCATATTTCAAGATACAATAGACAAATTTAAGGATACTTCTATTATAAAAACAGCCATGATGTAATAAAGAAAGTTGATCAAGAGGTATTTTATGTGAATGGGTTCGATTTCAAAGATTTATTTAACTCCATTAAAATAGGAGATATAATTCAGGTACTTTCAGATGCATATGAGAAATATGATTTGAATAATTACATTAGTTTTGAAAAGTTCAATACACTTATTCGTTTTTGTAATACAGGAGAACTTCATTTTATTTTTGATAACAAACTTTACAAACAAATCAAAGGATTGCCTCAGAGTGGCCCAGCCAGTTATAGTCTCGCTAACCTGTATTTACACCACTATGAATCAATTCGAAGAAAGGAACCCTCTTGCCTCTTATTAAGATACATACATGATTTAATTGTTATAGGTCATGATAGGGAATTTAAACCCAGCATTAATTTTTATCCGATTACCTAAAATTAATACAGACGAATTTTACCTCAAAAACAAAGTTGAATTTTTAGATTTAGATTTAACTATTATTGACAAATTGTATAGCAATATATATGATAAAAGGGAAGCATTTAAATTCAATGTCATAAAGATACCAAACTTCGATAGTTGTCTACATATATCAGTATTTAGAAATATAATTTTAAATTTTCTGATGAGAAATAATAATTTAAAAACGCACAATATATATATTTGATAAATTCAAGAATATCCAAAAATTTATATTGTGTTGCATACAGAATGATTATCCCATCAACTTCCTGAGAAAATATATAGATCAGAAATATTTCTTAAAAATATTTTTAAACTCGTAAATGCACAAATCCACCACACAACATTAGGTCCACAAAGTAAGCTTGTCAGTGGTCCAGCTGTGACGTATTTGTGCATTACATACACAGGATACATTTTAATACACACTTTGACCAATATTTACACGACTACACTTTAAAATTATTTATGACCAATTAAACATTTATGTCCAATCACATTTATGACCAATCAAGCAAGTTTTTTACTTGCGGTCTGGTTTTCCATCTAATGCCAAGTGGTCAAACTCCAGTGTTAGATCATGAATCGTTTGGATTGACATGGCATTGGTAGATGTTATGAGCAAAATATGGATGTGGTAACTGATATATTTAAATATGAAAAGTCTTTCTGTAAGATATGGATTGATTTCCTGATAGGATACTCTTTGGTGAGTTTTTAATGATTTACGCTATACATTTGTGAATATACTGTGTTTTTAATTTGAACATTCGGTTTTTAGAAATTTTTAATTTGAACTTTCGGATTTTTTAGTTTGAACTTTCGGATTTTTAGTTTGAACTTTTGGATTTTTAGTTTGAACTTTTGGATTTTTAGTTTGAACTTTTGGATTTTATAGTCTGAACTTTTGAATTTTTTAGTTTGAACTTTCAGATTTTTTTTAGTTTACACTTTCGGATTTTTTTAGTTTGAACTTTTCTATTATAGATATTTTTTAATTTGAACTTTCGTATCTCAAATATTTTTAATTTGAACTATCGTATCTCAAATATTTTTTAATTTGAACTTTCGGATCTCAAATATTTTTTAATTTGAACTTTCGGATCTCAAATATTTTTTATACATATACAACTATTTTTTCTACCTATACAACTATTTTAAAGATGGGTGCATCATCTTGGGTGTTTGATGGTTCACTTATATTATGCACTAAATTGTTTTTAAATTTTAATATTTTAATGTTGTAATATCTTTCAGAATGCGATGGCGAATAGTTTAATTTTTCAAGTATAATGGTTTAATTTTAACTTTTTAATTTTCAAGTATAATGGTTTAATTTTAACTTTTTAATTTTTAGTTTTTAAATTTAAATTTTTGAAATTTGGATATTTTCCAGTGAACTTACCAAATTGAAATAGGGGGAAGGTTGACGCCATCAAACTAGTTTAACCCCACTTATCGGTCCTTAGTCCGAGATTGCACTTGGATATTTTATAAATTATTATTTTTTTTTATATTTTTTAAATTTTGTTTGAAAACGATGGAAATTTTTCTTTTGCATTCGCCATTGATATTTTGAAATGGTATAAGGTTCATATATTTCAATTTTTCAATTGATAATTGAGATTGATTTTATATATTTAAATATATATATATATATATATATATACTTTTATCCAAAAGTTAAGCATAAATGATAATTATGGGAATAAAGAAGGAACCTTAATTCAGAATGGCAGGAAACGTGATATGCGAGTGTAAAATGGTTATAAAATAAGGAACCAAATCAAAAGAATAACAATAATTAATCTTATTATCCAAAGTAGCAGTTTGAAAGAAAACTGAGCATAGCAAGGATACACACTTTAAAGAAAAAATGAAAGAAAAAATTAAATAAAATACTGATGCTGCAGTTTAATAAGGCGTGTGGTCACCTCGGACAGTCAGGCACGCTGCACAGCGATTTACATACTTGCTATGAAATGATGAATGAGTTGTGGGCTCAAACGGTTTCAAGCTTTTTGGAGAGCTCTCTTCAGTTCTGTAATAGAGCTTGGTGGGTGCGAAAATGCTGCAATTTGTCTCCCGAGCACATCGCATAAATGCTCTATAGGATTTAAATCAGGGGAGTTCGCAGGCCACGACATACGCTGGATGTTTTCCGTTTCAAGGAAGTCATCAATCAGCACCCCTACGTGACATGGCGCATTCCGACATGCGCAGGTGTTTCGCGCAGAATGTAGTCGACTGAAAAGTTTTGCATAAACCCACAATGTTTCTTCTTCTCCCAATTAATATCCGCAAGAAATTTGGAATAAATTTACTCCATGTTTTATGCATTTTACGATTTATGCTAACTTTTGGACACCAGTGTACATATATATTTAATATATTATAAATGTGAAAGTTTGTGAGGATGGTTGTGGGTCTTTCACGCTGAAACAACTGAATGGTTTTAATGAAACTTTACAGTAATATAGCTTATACATCAGAATAACACATAGGCTATAATTTATAAAAATTTGTAAAAAAGTGTCAAAATATAAGGATATTTGCCAAGTAAGTATGAAAAAATTCGGCTTCTTCTAGCAAATCTGGCTTGCGCTGCAAACAAGCCCACCACAGCATATATCTATCTTTTGTTTATGAAAAACTCTTTTGTTTTGGCTACGCAAGGGCTCGCTTCTAATTAATTCCTATGATCATAATAATGTTTTTATTTCAAAATAAAACTAAGTTTTGAAGGGAGAGGTTGTTAGTAGGAAAAAATTCTACCATCTCCAGGCTTTTCTAGAGTGCCAAGTCAACATATTTCTATCTTTCATGTATGAAATAAAACGTTCATCTCTGTTCTGTCTACGTTAGGCACCACTGCGTGCTCGATTCTAATTTTTTGGTTTGTAATCACTATTTTTTTATTTCAGAGTAAAAAAATTATCGCTTCTGGTATTTAAATTAGATAAGTTAGGTCTTTCACACTACACTGCATCATTTGGAAAAAAATTGCAAATTTGTTTGTGGTTTGTAGTTAATTATAACGCTATAGTTTTAACTGAATAGGCAGGCATTGCATTTTTTAAGTATAAAAATAATAAATGCCGTACTGTATTTTTTGGAAGGGTAAAGAAACACCTACTAAGAATTATGCCGCGAAAGCGTAAGTCTAATCTTTCCCTACGCTCTAATTCTGCTCGAGCTATGAAAGTAGCTAACTTGAACGAAACGTTTCCGCAAGCCGAACTGCGAAGGCTTGAACAGGCGGCGTGAGGTAGCTCACAGAGCTGCTTAGACACCAGAGCGGTCCCAAGCTCGGAGTCGACGTCATGCTGAATATCTGGCATCTCAACGGGCTGCTGAGACACCCGAACAGTCCCAAGCTTGGCGTCTTCAGCATGCTACTTACATGGCGTCTCAGAGAGATACAGAAACCATTGAAGCAGCTGAATCTCGCAAACGTGCTGTTGCTGAAAGGACACAACAGCGACGTCTAATATTCACAAAAAACACGTGGGAGGTATTCGATAAAGCTGCATTCCAGTGTGACGAAACTCTTGATTACGAAAGCCACACGCTTATAAAAATAGAAGCAATGAATAAAGAATGCTGATTTTGCGGTGCTCTTAAATGGAAAGAGGAATCTACAGGCATGTGTTGTTCGGTGGGGTGGGATGGAGTAGCCCTTCGCCGTTTTCTAAAAAACATAAGAAAATACAATACATGCTTCCATATGACATCTTTTGGGGCGGATAACATTGTTTTGATGCAGGGATTTTACCCGACTTTCACAATCCAAGGGCAAATACACCACACAATTGGCTCTTTGCTTCCTGCTACCAATACGCAACCAAAATTTTTGCAAGTTTATTTCATGTGTTATAAGGAAGCACAAGTTAGTAGGTGTTCTGAGTACGTACAAGGTGTGGAAAGAAACACGGTTAAAAAAATACAAGTTCTACATGATCATAACATTTTAGTGCATGAATTTAAAATGCCTAAAGATAGAGTGACTAGCGAGACTTACAAGGTAGTGATACACCCAGATCGTGCCTCAACCACAAATGAAATAGCTGTCGTAGTAGTTAGTAGTGAACGAACTGCGTCTCGGGACATCGTTATTCAGGCGCACGATTGTCGACTTACCAGAGTTCCGGACAAAAATAGATTTTATGATGCTCCCGCGCGCGCGAGTACCCGATAATTTTTTGGAAAGGACAAAGAGGGGGGTACAGTTTTGTTATTCCTCAGATAAACCCATTTACAAAACAACCCATACCAAATAAAAAAATGTCATGCAAAGACTTTTATGCATATAATATGATGGTACGTCGTAACAATTTTACTTTATTGCTTCGATGTAGACTTCTCTTTTCATCAGTTTTTGGTGGACATGTACGTCAAAGTGGAGAGTGAACGCTTAAGGTTTATTGCATTAAACTAAACGAAACTGCGAGCAGAAAATTACATACATTTACATGACGCGATAAGGAATGATGCGGATTTAGATCCAAATAACTTGGGTCAAATGGTAATTCTACCGTCATCATTTGTAAATAGCGCGAGATATCTTCATGAATACACGCAGGATGCGTTCACATACGTGCGTAACTACGGGAGGCCTGATCTGTTTATTACAATGACATGTAATCATCACTAGAGAGCTCATTCTAGGTCAAAATTCAACGGACAGATAAGACTTAACAGCCAGAGTATTTAAAGTTCAAAAATTAGTTGCTCTACATACAAAAGGTAAACTGTTTGGTGATATGAAGTGCTTCATGTACTCTATCGAGTGGCAAAAAAGAGGTTTGCCTCACGTGCACTTACTGTTGTGGTTGATGGAAAAATTACGCCCAAACCAAATTGAAGAAATCATAAGTGCGGAGATACCAAACCTAGAAACTGATCGGAAGCTCTATGATACTGTAACCAAAAATATGATTCCCGGTCCCTGTGGTGTACTAAATCCATCATCACTATGCATGAAGGACGGAAAATGTACCAAAAAGTATCCAAGGGGACTTTTAAAAGATACTAAAACCAAATACAGAGTCTATCCGCTGTACAGGTGTAGAGCACCAGAAGATGGCGGTCATACGTTAGCTCAAAAAACCCGAAGTGGAATACAGGAAATATTGGTTGACAATAGCTGGATTGTCCCCTATTCTCCCCTTCTCTCTAAAATTTTTAATTGACATATCAATGTAGAATTCTGCAATACGGTAAATGCGTTAAAATATAATTGTAAACATATAAACAAGGGTAGAGACCAGGCCATTTTTAACATCCGACAGCAAGGTAATGTTAATATTGATCAGAGAGACGAGGTGCAAACATTTCGAGCTGGTCGATATGTTAATAGTAACGAAGCAGCGAGGCGAATATTGGGTGTCCTTCTGCATGAGAGACACCCAACAGTCATTCATCTTGCGGTACATCTGCCCAATGGAGAGTGGATTTACTTCCCTGAGAACAATTTTAGAGAGAGAATGGCCACACCACCTAAGACGACACTAACTGCATTTTTCCAGCTTTGCCAAAATGATGCATTTGCAAAAACATTACTTTATGTTGACGTACCCGCTACTATACATGGAACGTATCGTTGAAAGAATGGAAACGTCTTGTACAAGGAACACATGTCAACGGCTGGCCAGGTGTGAAGGCAGGAGATGCTTTTGGATGCATTTACACAGTGCACGTTAGTAACTTCGAATGTTACTGTTTGCGAATGCTGCTGAATGTAATACAGGACCCCACTAACTTCTTGGGTCTAAAAACAGTTGACGACCAAGAATTTGAAACTTTTCGTCAAGTGTGCGAGAAGTTGGGGTTGTTGGAAGATGACAAGCACTGGGATGCCACAATGGAAGAGGCTGTACTGTGTCACTCTCCTTCGCAAATAAGAGAGCTATTTGCAATATTGATATGCACATGCCGTTTATCCAATCCACTTCAACTATGGGATAAGTATAAAGTTGCGTTATATCAGAGGATATCTTGCACATATTTGAAAAGATGGATCAAGTCAACAATGATTTATGCTTGAATGAAGCGCTGATACATATAGAAGATAAAATAATAAGGATTTCCGGAAAGAAGTTGTCCAACTTTGGTATGCCCACACCACAGCGTCGAGGAGAGCTTTCGACCGATTTGATCAAAGAGCTAAGCTACAATATCGCATTATTAGATAAACAGGTCAGTGAAACTGAGCCACGCCTACTACCCGAGCAAAAAATACATTTATAACAAAATATTACAACGAGTTGAGCTTGATGAGGGCGGTCTTTTTTTTCTTGATGCCCCGGGCAGTACAGGCAAAACATTTTTACTTAATCTGCTTCAAGCAAAAATTCGTAAGGACCGTAATGTTGCATTAGCTGTGGCTTCCTATGGAATCTCTGCAACATTACTGAGTGGTGGACGGACGGCACACTCGGTTTTTAAATTGCATCTTAATCTGACAAGAGAAGAAACCCCAACGTGCAACATCAGTAAGAACTGTGCTCCGCGGCACCATGTTGTAACAATGTAAGCTGATCGTGTAGGACGAGTACACTATGTCACACAAACGCGCCGTCGAGGTGCTTGATCGCTGTCTACAAGACAATTTAAAACAATCGAAAGTTGATGGGTGGTGTGGTAGTGTTATTGGCAGGGATTTTAGGCAGACTTTACCTGTTATCGAGAGATGCACTTCAGCAGGCGAAATTAACGCATGTCTTAAAGCATCATATCTGTGGACCAAAGTTGAAAAGCTTTACCTTACCACTAACATGCGAGTCCAGTTATTCAGTGATGTTGAGTCAGGAGCATATACTCAAAAACTCCTAGAAATTGGCGAAGGCCATCTAGACACCGACCAAGAAGGTATGGTTCTTTTCACACACCAATTTTGTCACGTTGTGGAGTCGGAAGACGAACTCATTGATCATGTTTTTCCGAATATGCAAAACATATTTTCGACGAAAAATGGTTGCGTGAAAGAACTATACTGGCACCGAAAAATGAGACTGCTGTGAAAATAAATAAAAAAAATATTGGGCGAAATAGCCAGCGAAACATCAGTGTATAATTCCATCGACACAGTCATGTCATCTGATGACACTACGAACTATCCAGTGGAGTTCCTAAACTGTTTGGATTTATCTGGGGTGCCATCACATAAGTTGGAATTGAAGGTAGGTGTACCCGTTTTGTTAATGCGCAATTTGGATGTGCCAAGATTATGCAACGGTACTCGATTGTGAATAAACGAACTAGGAAGGCATATTGTGAAGGCTACAATCTTAACTGGAGAGGCCGAGGAGACAATGTTCTTATACCACGCATCCCAATCATACCCAATAACTTACCAATTAATTTTAAACGCCTGCAGTTCCCATTAAAAGTTGCATTTTCAACGACTATCAAAAAATCGCAAGGCCAAACCTTAAAGGTAGCTGGCATACATTTGGT
Source organism: Trichonephila clavipes (assembly GCA_019973935.1). Taxonomy (NCBI): domain Eukaryota; kingdom Metazoa; phylum Arthropoda; class Arachnida; order Araneae; family Nephilidae; genus Trichonephila; species Trichonephila clavipes. Next base: position 2,361,197 of record BMAU01021350.1, on the reverse strand, counting down.
CTCGCCACGTTTTCCCACGGCCAGCTCTGCGTGGCTTGCTCAAGGGTTTCTGAATCGAAAAATCTGCATGTTTATGCTGAACGAAAAAAATCGTTTAACATAGTTTATAGGAGTATATTGCAATAGCTACCCATAAATTTTACATTACTATCAATCATCATATACAGCCGTACATCTATCAATACAAAAAATAGAATTTATAATACCTATCAGTGAGATCATCATCAACAATACTTGGTTTCAGTTTACATACATTACACAACATGGAACTAGGGTCTCTCAAAGTAACTCTGTCTGTCAGTTACGCATTCGCGACTAAACCGTAGACTCAATTTTGATGAATTTTGGTTTAAAGATAGATAGAGAGGACCTTGGAGAAGAAAATAAAAGCTACTCGAAGGACTAATTCTGTGCAGACGAAGTCGCGGGTACCATTTATATAATGTATATACGTATCTATGTAAATAAACTGTACTCTAATAAACTTAATTTTTTTAAATATATGGTTTTTTTAGTATTCTTTAACATGAAATTATTTTAGCACGAAAAAAAAATCATACCCTCTCAGTTTTGTGTTCAACGATTTTAACTGCATGTAAATTTTCTATAAACTAATTTAATGATCCGAACCTTAAGATTCCTTAATGCCATGTGTTTTTCTAAAAAGTAAAAATGGATGTTTGCATGTATGCATGACCTCGCTTCACTCCAACACTGTTCAACCGATCACTATGAAAAATGGCATGTAATTGTATTTTTTTTTATGGAGAAGAGTTTAGTGATATCTTCTTAATAATTTAAGGAACGGAGTTGCTTGCGAATATTACAATTTTAACATAAAGTAAATACAACAGAAAGTAATGATAACGTATTACATTTCTAAATATAAATTATTTACACTACTTTAAGAGTTAATTACACACAATTTGTAACAATGTTTTGTTTTTGCTGGGCAGAGATCAGCTTAGGAAGGTGTTTTGGAAAATCGACATACAAGAGTTTTAAGGGGCGTTATAAATAAAAAAAAACATTTATATCAGTTATTAGATCTACAAACTTAAAATTTAACAAACATGTGTTTTTTTTTCGTTTAACATGCATTTCGAGTAAAATTAACTCATTAAAAACTTCTTTATACTTCAAACTGTTTTGTTTAATTTTTCAATTCACCCGTGCGAAGAACGGATATACCAGCTAGTATATATATATATATACTAGCTGGTATACCCGTTCTTCGCGCGGGTGAACTGAAAAAAATTAAACAACATAGATGAAAAAAAATAAGTTTTTAATGAGTTAATTTTATGTGAATTACAAAATTAAACAAAAAAAGCTTTTCAAATCTCAGCTAAAACAAAGAAGAAAAAAACACCTTTGTTAAATTTTAAGTATGGTGATCTAATAGCTGATAAAAAAGGATTTTTTTTATTTATAATTCCTCATAACACTCTTGAGGGTAGATTTTTCAAAATTCCTCCCTAAGCTGATCTCTGCTCAGCAAAAGTAACACATTGTTAAAAGTTTTGCGTAATGAACGATTAAAGTAGTGTAAATAATTTATATCTGAAAGTGTAATACATTAATATTACTTACTGTTGTATTTATTTTAATTTAAAATTGAAATATTCGCAAGCAATGCCGTTTCTTAAATTATAATGGAGATTCAATGAAAAGAATAGCGAATTGTTAACGATATAGTCAAGTTGGCAAATCCCTGGCTACTTTCATAGCTCGAACTTTATTAGAGCTTTGTAAGACCCGCCATGTAGGGGAGCGATGCACTTTAATACTTTATCCAATCGCATTATGATTTACTGCAGTTTTTTTCATACAATATTTTTTTGGATCACTACATTTACAAATTAAGGGATATACATAAACAAAATACTCCACTTTAGAAAATTTATTCCGTTAGAGCTAATAAATTAATTAAAGATATTCCACTGTAAAATTAATTATATACACCGTTCACTTAAAATAAGTAGTCAAATCATTTTCCAAGGTCTTCACTATTATATAAAAACATAAGACACTTAAATTTTGATATAATCTATTTTTTCTGGACAAAAATAATAATCTTTGCAATCCGCTGAAAACGCCGTCAGATGAAAACGCAATATCTGCTACAAAAATATTCGGGGCTTCCCCGCTAAAATACTCATCATAGAACCCGTGCTGCCATATTTCTTGGAAGAGTATATTTCAAAGAATATTCCTCCTAAGTATTTGTAGAATATTTCTTCTAAGTTGGTGTGGTGTGGTAGTTAGGAGAAAGGGGTGCCAGCTCAGGTGTCATCCACGTCACTTGACCATGGTTCAAAATTACGTGATACGTTGCCAAAAACCCTCGTGTAGCTGAACAGTGCGATGTTAATATTCACTCACTCACACACTCCAAGAAATACAGTACAGTATTTATAATTATTTTTATACTTAAAAACGCAATATCGGTCTATTCAATTAAAATTATAGCGTTAAAATTAACTAGTAACCACAAAAAAGTTTTTGAAAATTTGTCCAAATGATGCAGTGTGAAAGAGAAAGTTTATTTACTTTAAGTACCAGAACAGATAAAAGCATTTATTTTGAAAAAAAATCGATTTATTACTACCAAATGTGCATAGTAAAATCATAAAAAAACCCATTAAAATAAATAGAGATTTATAACAATCTCTCCTTTCAAAACTTAGTTCTATTGTGAAATAAAAAAAATAGGCATTATTCTGATCACAGAAATTAATTAGAAGCGAGCCGCTTGCGTAGCCAAAATAAAAATATTTTTTCACAAACAAAAGATTGATATATGCTGTGGCTGGCTTTTTTGCAGCGCAAACCAGATTTGCTTGCAGATTACAGAATTTTTTCCTACTTACTTGGCAAATATCAATATATTTTGGACACTTTTTACAAATTTTTATAAATTGTAGCCTATGCTATAAAGTATAGCCTATGTGTTATTCTGATGTATTAGCTATAATACTATAAAGTCTCATTAAAATCCATTCAGTTGTTTTTGCGTGAAAGACCCACAAACATCCTCACAAAATTTCACATTTATTATATATATATATATATATATATATATATATATATATATATATCTTCAATTTTCTTCAATTTTTCAATTGTTAATAAAATATTTTATTCATTCACTCAAGTTCAAGTGCATTTTTTAAAGTTGTAATGGATGACACTTGATGCGAATACAGTTTTTGCAAATATTAATTCCTTAAGTAAATTTAAAAATTAATAAATAGTGACAAACAAAAAATAATCCAACATCATATGTCGAAAGGAAAATCGTTCGTTGTGTCTCTGTAGTACAATGGATAGCGCATTGCGCTACTAATCAAAAGGTCGTGGGTTAGAATCCCACATAGGATAGCCTAATTTTTGAGAATATGATTTATTTTTACTATACTATTTTATTGGAACAATTAGATTTATTTAATGAATAAATATTGTAGTAACGAACAAAAATAACAACATCATATATGGAAAGGAGAATAGCTTTGTAGTTTGCCACTTAATATTGTAATCTCGTCATATGTGTATACATATTTATATTAATTATAATTAATAAAAAGTAATTAAAATAAATTTTTCTTTCTTGACTTTAATCGGAAATTACTTTTTTTTTATATTACATGTTTTTTTTAGCTGATTCAGTATTTAAGATTGGAAATATTTAACTCATTGTAACATCTCATTTGCACCCTACAAATAATAAATTCTTTATAAGAGAAATCTGCAATCAAACTCCTCAGAATCATAAGAATTTATTATCATTATAAAATTTTACCCCCCCCCTGACCCTTACTATAATATTGTAATCATGTGATTGAAAGATGATGCTTCTTTTGTCATAAAACATTTATTTTTTGCTATTTTCTCCAATTGCAAAATTATTTTCACTTCTAAATATGCAAATGGTTGTATTGGGTTTCAGTTTGTAATGCAAAACTCACAGAGTAGTTGACGTAAGAGAAACTCTAAGCTTTGATGAATTCAATAAAGGTAAATTAATGGTATTGTTACTTCGTATGTGTTTATTCTTAAATTTCTTATATATTAATATTAAAAGAGAATGTAAAACCATACACTTAAGCCCCATAAAATAGAAAATTTTAAGCCAATTAAATTTCTTCATCTTATATACGTTATAAAACTTATAGAGTTGTATAACTAATGAGTTTTTCACAACATAAGAAAACTAAAAATATAAAAAATACAAATCACGATTATATTTATCATAATTATTCTTATATTGATGAAAATAAAAATAAATAACAATAAAGATGTTATGTAAATAAAATGTGTTTAGTAACATATTTTTTTTTATTTTTTAAAAGTGCCACAGTCCACAGAAGATTTTCAGGAATATTTCCACTGAATTATAATTTCTATTTTTTTTTTATTTTTGTTGAAACAGTTGCATTAAAACACAGTTTAATGTTTATCTATTACGCTTCATAACTAAACATTAAAATAAATTCAAGAAATTTTAGAGGTATATGTCTGAAACAGACTCAAGTGTTTTGAGATGCATAGAGAAACACAAAAAGAAAGGTTTAAATGAACCTGTGGACATAGGTAAAAATTTTAGGAGGGGTTGATTACTAATGAGATGAATTTTTATTAGACGCACATACGCACTCACGCATGCGTGCACACACACACACACACACACACACACATATATATATATATATATATATATATATTATAATGATGCTAGTTTCTTGGCCTTTTCTTTTTTTAATCATTTTAATCTGATTCGTTATTAAATTTTGTAACTAAAAAGTTGCCCTTTGCGTGTTTAAAATATAACAATTTTGGTTTTTGCCGAACTTCTTCAAGATATTTAGCTTAAACAAATTGTACTAAAATAAAGTCAATGAATCATTTTGAAGGTGTGCAATTAATACTTCTGACAGTTACGTAATTGGATTTTCTGACTTTTGAGTCTGCTCAATAAAAAGTAGTTAATATCCGTAATGTAAGAGACGTAGAAATGAGAACTAATATATGCAATGTAACCAAATGAGGCCATAACTACTAAAGTTACTACTTCAGAAGCATAAAAAGACCTTGTACCACTTTACAGCAACTTAAAAAAAACAAATCGTTAAAAGTGATGTATAAAAAAGCAAGTTTTCTTAGAATAGAACACTATGTCACCAATGTAGGATATTAAGTCACACGAAGAGTGTTGAAACACTACTATAACTCGAAAAACTTTCACACGAGCACTTTTCATACGCAAATCCTGTCAAGAACACAAAATTTACAACCCAGTTTGGCGCACTTCTATTAAGCTACAGAACTTAGTATTAAACCCTAACCACAAAATCTGAAAGTATCCAAAGGAGCATGAGGGAAGAAGGAAAAAAAGGCTTCCAGGAGACAATCGACGGAAATTACAGTTTTATGGGTTCGCAAGTGGGTCGTAAGTCACGGATAGTGCGTAATTTTGTTCCGGGACGCGCGGGAACGTGGTGCAACCTCACCATCTTTCATTAAAACAAACGAATCCCGGGGATTCCTCAAATATTTATAGTCGGGTGTCCCCCAGGATGAATGGTTATTGCCTGCGTTGGTAAACACGTGCAACATTAGACACTTTTGCGAGAGTTTGTTAGTTGGATGAAAGAAGGTGGTTGCGGATGGCATTTCAGACGTTTAGGCGTTTTCAGTTGAAGAAAAGTAAATAAAATATGCTTTGCAGTTGTTGCCCTCATTCGAAAAGACTAAGAGAAAATTTCGGTTTAGAAGGAGGGGGAGGATTTACTTCGAGGATTAATTTTTCATGAATAGTCAAAAAAATTGAATATGTTAAGGCTGCAAATATGTTTCACTGCATGATTTGTGAAGTTAAGTAACATTTAACGATAATTCCCTCTATATTTTGGATGAACTATATTTCGGTATAATGTTAAGTGCATTTTACTATTGATATGGTTCAGCATTTCCTAATGAGACCAAACTTGAGCCTACTTATCTTTAAATAGAAAACTCATCCTACATCAATATTCTCTCTTGAATTTATGAGCATATAAATAGCATTAACCTATATTGTATTATTCATTCTTGTCTCCATATACATCTCTTATCCCTTGCATAATATATGATCTACATTTTATTCTATATATGTATTGTGTAGCCTAACGGATAATTTTTAAATTTACCTTCTGTGATAACTATACATATATCAAACTACAAATGTATACATATATGCAAATATTCATTAAAAATAAACTAAATTAATATATTTCTAACTTAATGTGGAACTATAAAGAAAAAGTAAGAGTGTACAATTCAGAGTAGAATAGACTCAATTGCAAGAATAAACTGTAAGATTTGGGACTAACATTGCAGGAGAGATTGGATATAGTTACAAGGCATCAAATTTTCCTTCAGTTCATTACATTACTGGGCTGAAATAAGAAGATAAAATATTGTTTATGTATTCTTGTTTGTTAAAATGAAAGCCAATTAGTACAAATACAAAAAACATCATAATCCCATAGAATAAATCAATCTACCAGTGAACATTCTAGAGAATGGAATTAACTGTAAACATACGTTGCGATACAATATGCTCCAACGTCTGACGCATATGATATAAAGGATTAGAAAAATAAAACTTTGAAGATTTAAGTAACTATTTAAAATCACACCAATTACAATTTTTTGTATCTTTACAAACTGGAAATAAATTTTGACAAATATCGATACTCACTCTTCTAAAAAACTAAATCTTCCCCTTCTTGGATCACTTTCAGTTTTAAAAACTCAATTTCACTTCTGCTTGTTACCATCTTCTGTACAGAAATCTTACAATGCAAATGCTTAAATTTCGGTGGTATATGACCCAATGAGTAGCTGGGCATTAGCAAATTGCAACGAATCATTTAGGTGGTCCAAAAAATCATGGTGTTCCTGTGAATGTGGATCTATTGACTCAGGTGAATTGGATCAATTTGTTCTAGACAGATTTGTGATCAGTATGAGTGGATGTCACCATTTGGGAAAGGACTCACAATTGTACTGAAAGATGCGGGTTTGATTCGCACGTCTAACAGGAACACCAAATATGATGATGATATCAATAAATGTTTGAATAAAAGGAACTGTGATCACAGAGGCCACTGCGCTAAATGTTAGTCATCACTCAATACTATCATTCACATTTACAGTGGTGCAGGATGCATTCGATCTGAAATCTAATGAACTGGAGAAAAATTATTTACAGCGATATGTCTCGATTCAAATTGAGCCTCATTACTACTGAAAATATGTCTGAAGACGTCCAGAAAAGCAATAAGACCATCATTTGACTGTTGATCACCACACAGCTTTAAAACGTGAGAGAGCAGTATTAAATTTGGTACCTGGAATCCTTTGTTCGTTACCCATGCCATTTTACAGCTCTATGTGTCAGTGACTAGAGGGAAAAAATTACTAGCTTATTATTATTATTATTATTGCTATAGCAGCAGTTATTTTTTAATACAGTATTCATTTAATTTAAAACAATTATAATTAAATTTTCACAAGCAATCTACATATTTCATTCTCATTATGATAATACTTTCTTTGTGTATCCATTTTTATAGGATAGAAATGTTGCCATAATAGCAGAATATTGACATTAAGGAAAATTTACCTAATATTAAAGACATTATATAAATAATTACTTTTCAATGTTTTAATCACCTCAGAACTATAGTTATGTGTCAGAGCACTTGCTTTTTTTTTACGAATATTTTTCCGATCCGCGTTTGTTACTTAAATTAAATCTACTAAGTTAATTAATGTTACTTAAATAAGTGTATACAAAAACATACTTCTTTTAAGAATGCGTCTGACAGTGATTTTACATTCTAATTTAAAATTTTCGTCTTCCTTTGAAAACAGTTTATGGAATTGTTTGTTTACTTTTAAAAATTTATATAGAAAAATTAATCAAGTTATAGTAACAAATACAGCAATATTTTTCTTCTCAAATTTAAGTTATAGATACGACTATGTATATGATGTATTACACATACGCACACACACACATATATATATATATTAACGTTCTTCAAATAAACTTATGTATATTTAAAGCCATATTAAAAATGTGCTCATAAAATGGTTGTTATCGGCATATATACACCTTACACATTGATTTTTATTCATCCATTTTATTTGAAAAAAAAACATTTTTTTTCTTTAATATGGTATTTCTTTCTTTCATTCGCCAATACTTTCAAAATTGTTTGCATTATATCAATTTTGCATAAATAAATGTCAACTAATTATTTGCGCTGCATAGAAGACTAGATATTCAAAAATTTTCAAGTCTTTAAGTCTTCCACATGCTTATACTACAATTATATTGACGTAAGCTGTTTTATAGTTATTTTTTTTAATTTATTCGTTGTTTCTCTAAATTTACCTAAAATAAAATTTTATATTTTTTCTGTTGATTTAATTTTTTGCGATTAATGAACTTTATCTACAAAAGAGAAATGCATTTACATTTTGAATTTTGGTGATAAAGTATATGTTATGTATACGGTATCTATTGGAGTATTCTTTTTAAAATAATTTTTTTAACTGAAGTGTCTTGTAATGTTAATATGGACAGAGTCCATAGTAAAAATGAATTAGACATTTATTTATACTTTACTCAAATAAGAAATTCTGTTCTAACGTTATTGTTACTTATGCCACCTGATCGACAGTAATATTAGATCAAGGTCCACGAAATTCATCGCGGCTAGGGGCTAATTTTTACGTCTTTTGTTAGCCAAAGCTTTGTGCATCATGCAGGTGTGTTTTTGATTCCGTTCCACCCCAATTTTGAGAGAAAATACACCAACCTTACCTGACGACTTGTGGATCGACGGTTATTCAGAGTACCCTCTTGACGCGAAGTCACTATCCATTTACAAACATCCATGCCTTCTCTGGGATTTGAACCCAGGCCTTTTGACAACGCATTCAGCATCATTAACCACTATACTGGTAGGAGGCTATAAGCAATTTTAAATTTGAGTAAAACACACACACATATGTAATTATACGGACACACACACACACATATATATATATATACAGTGCTGCCATAATTAAACTGCAAGTGTTCAAGGAATGCTGGAGAGAGAACTAACGGTAATATTGCAGTGAAATTTGGTATCTACACGTTTTAGAACATGCGCAAATCAAATATGCAAAAAAACAGGTGCCGTGTTTCAATGATTTTCGACTGCATATATGCAAAGTTTTACGCACATAGAACAATATAAAAATAAGACAACATTAATTAATTGCCAATCATGTATCTAAATAAGAAGGCACGTGTATTGTTAGTGAAGATATTCTATCAGAATGGTAGGATTTTTCTACAACTATGTGGAATGACTTGGAATTTTCTTGTGGTTCCCATATTTCTTTAAGACAGTGCTTCTCAAATTTTCAATCCTGCGCCCCCTTTTCGATCACAATTTTTTCGCGCCCCCTTATACATTAATAATGTACTGAATGCAATAATAAGGCACTTTGACGCTAACGCTGCAAAAGGCGATCTTAATTATAAACCATACAAATTAGTAACATAAATATTAAAATTTTGTATACTACTTTTAAGCAAAAAATAAATTAAATAATAGGATAATTATTATGTTACTTTTTCCTTTCTCTAATTTTTGAATTGAACATATTGCAAAATGCAGTAGTTGCTTAGAAGATAAAATATAGATATCTGCTAAATATAGAAAAAGAACTCAGGGGGTCAATTTCTAATCATAAGCATTCCTTATAAAAACTTCTTGCGCATGTTCTGAAACGTGTAGGTACCTAATTTCCCTGGAATATTCCAGGAAGTTTTCTCTCCAGCATCCTTGGACACTTGCATTTTAATTGCCACCCGGCATATATATATATATATATATATATATATATATATATATATATATATATATATATATATATATATATATATATATATATATATATATATATTATTTATATATATATTTATGTATATATTTAAATATATATATATATATATATATATATATATATATATATATATATGACAGGCCCCAGGCCTGCTGGTAAAAAGAGGAGGGCATCATCTTCACAATATTCCTTTATTAAGCTTTCATCATATATAATCTAACATGGCGGACCTTTTGCCGCGCAACCGGGTGTTACCAAATACAACATCGCAGCGAGGAGACACCAGCCAAGTCCTTTCTAGTATGCGTTCGCCTTCGTCAGCGCTCGTTGCTCCTTTTAACAGGCTTGTTTACTCATAAATCCTTACGCGATGGTAAAGAGTTCGCTCTATTTTCATTTATTACTTCCTTAATTTTGAACCTAAACTTTTCAAACCTGACATATATATATATATATATTGTCACGGAGTTCGAAAGAAGTACACAGTTCAATTAAACAAACAATTAGATTTATTCTTACGCTGGGAGCTCGATACAACACTGGACTGAGAACATGCCCAACTGGCGATGAACTCTGCTTTTATACACTTCGGAATATTCGAGAAATAACCAGTATGCACTCTAAAGAATGATCTGGATTCATCTAGAACCTAGAGAAACAATACATTAAAAACGAGAACAAAATTCCAGTCTTTGGATAAATCTGCCGGGGCCGGGATTCGAACCCGAGACCTGAGGAAGTTCAGTCCAACGCTGTGCCAACTCGGCTATCGGGACTTGGTATCGGGACTTATGCGTGCGGCATTGCTCCCCTCGAAAAAGAAGACAGCGCCCCGCTGTCATTTTGTTCAAGGGTCTTTATTCTGGAACGAGTGATGGGTCCTTTGTATGATTCTTTGGGAGGAATATCCTCGGTTTCGATTTGCTCGGCGGGATCATGGTACGGTTTCATACGCAGTACATGGACAACTTCTCTTAGTTTTCTTTTTTCGTGAAGCAGGATCAAAATCTTGTACTTCGTAAGTCACGGCTGATAAACGGCGTAGCACCTGATACGGTCCGAAATACCTTCTTAAGAGTTTTTCGGAGAGACCGACTTTTCTCACTGGAGTATAAACCCATACGAGATCTCCGGGAGCGTAAGATACCATTTGGTGTTTGGAATCGTAACGTCGACGATCTTTGTCTTGAGCTCTCAGAGTGTGCACTCGGGCTAGCTGTCGTGATTCTTCGGCTCTGGCTGCTATCTTGGTGATGTTATTGTCATCAAAATCGTTAGGACAGAATGGTAGCATTGTATCTAGTGTCGTTTCCGCTTCACGACCATGAAGTAAATAGAACGGCGTAAAACCTGTGGTCTCTTGTTTAGCGGTATTATAAGCGAAGGTTACAAATGGTAGAATTTCATCCCAATTTTTCTGCTCTACATCCACATACATCGACAACATGTCGGCCAAGGTCTTATTGAAGCGCTCCGTCAGTCCATTTGTTTGGGGATGATACGCCGTTGTGAAACGATGATCAATGTTACACAAGTTGACGAGAGAGGAAACAAGTCTGGATCGAAAGACGGCTCCACGATCTGTGATAATTACTCGAGGAGCTCCATGCCTGAGGACAATTTCTTCAAGTAAGAACTTCGCTATTTCGTCGACTTCGGCTGTCGGCAAGGCTTTTGTTATTGCATATCGTGTTGAGTAATCCGTGCAGACTATTATCCATTTGTTTCCATGAGCAGACTTTGGAAATCTCCCAAGGAGATCAATTCCAATGCGATGGAAAGGAGCTGTAGCTGGAGGGATGGGAACTAAACGTCCAGGTGGTCGTTGAGGAACGGATTTTCTCCTTTGGCACTCCCGACAATGCATGACATACCGAACGACATTTCGGTACATTCCCGGCCAGTAAAATCTCTTGCGAATCCTGTCATAAGTTTTCGCGAAACCAAGGTGTCCTGCGGTGGGGGCGTCATGAAAGTGCCTTAGTATGTCTGCTCGTAGATGTTTAGGAATGACTGGCAACCACAACTTTCCATCTGGATCAAAATTCTTCCTGCAAAGGATACCGTCGATGAATCTGAATTCTTCGTTTTTGGATGAGTTGCTCAAAAGTTTTAATTTCGCAAGGTCTTGATCTTTTTTCTGTTCCATCGCAAGGTTCATACTCATCGTGACTGCTAAAAATTTGTCTGGTGTTTCCGTTTCCTCTTCCACTGGATTTCTCGAAAGAGCGTCGGCGTCACTATGCTTCTTACCGGTTTTATATTTTACGTCAAAATCATGCTCTTGAAGTCGGAGGGCCCATCTGGCAAGCCTTCCTGAAGGATCCTTTAAATTCATGAGCCAGCACAAGGAATGATGGTCAGTTACAACAGTAAAGTGTTTCCCGAATATGTACGGCCGAAATTTGTTGGTAGCCCATACGATGGCAAGACATTCCCTTTCTGTGGTGGAATAATTCTTTTCGGCTTTTGTCAGAGTTCTAGAAGCGTATGCTATAACTTTCTCGACATTATTCTGAATTTGTACTAGGACAGCTCCGATACCGTACCCGCTTGCATCAGTATGGATTTCTGTAGAAGCTCTTTCGTCGTACATCCCCAATACTGGATCCGAAGTAAGTGCTTTCTTAAGACTGTTAAATGCTTCCACCTCTTCAGGACCCCAATGAAACTCCACGCCACTTTTCAGCAACGACTGCAAAGGTTCGGCGAGATAACAGAAACCTTTAATAAATCTTCTAAAGTATGAACAAAGGCCAAGAAAACTTCGTATGTCATGTATATTCTTTGGAGTGGGAAAATTTCTTACAGCTTTTATTTTGTCGGGATCGGGACGAACGCCATTACTAGATACAAGATGGCCTAGAATCTTTACTTCTTGGGCAGCAAAAGACACTTCTTTGAATTTAATTTAAGACCAGCTTCCTGAAGACATTTTAGAACAAGTCTTAATCGTATAAGATGGTCTTCAAAAGTTTCTGAGAACACTATTATGTCATCTAGGTAACAAAGACACATAGTCCATTTAAAATGGCGTAGCAAATTGTCCATCATTCTCTCGAAGGTCGCAGGTGCATTACAGAGACCAAACGGCATGACTTTAAACTCGTATAAGCCTTCGGGGGTAATAAATGCCGTCTTTTCACGATCCGCTTCGTCTATTTCTATTTGCCAATAACCAGATCGGAGATCCATGGAAGAAAAGAACTTAGCACCTTTCAGACAGTCGAGCGTATCGTCAATACGAGGCAGAGGATAAACGTCTTTTTCGTGACGCTATTCAACTTGCGATAATCGACGCAAAAACGCCAACTACCGTCTTTTTTCTTACGAGCACAACGGGTGATGACCAAGGACTTTCAGAGGGTTGGACGATACCTTCATCAAGCATTTTCTGAACCTCTTCATGAATGATGCGTCTTTCAGTCGGCGAGACTCTGTAGGCTCGTTGGTTGATTGGAGCATGATCACCAGTAAAAATCCTGTGTTTCACATTCGTCTTCGCGGCTGTCGACTTGTCGGTCTTCGTGAAAAGCCCAGAAAATTTCGGGTAGTTCGGATAGCTTGTTTCTCTGTTCGTCACTTAACTCGGGTGACATCATTAACGAACAATTCATCCGTGACTCCGAAGTTTCTTGCTGGTCATCAAGCAACCCGATGCGTCGGAAATAACACATAGATGCCCTTCATTTAGTGGTTCAGCTTGGCCTATGCACATTCCTCTAGGGATGATTTGGTTTCGGAACTGCAGGTTGGTAACCCAGACATCACTTTTTCCGTTACGATATGTGGATACCATGGACGGTGTAGCAATATTTTTCTCGAAGAGCAAATGTTTGCTGCCGTCTAGAACTACATTTATGTCTCCTCGGGTTTGATATCCTGATACTGTTATTCTAGTTAAAGAATGCGGCTTAAGTGTATAGTCCCTGGTGGCATACAAATTCCAGGCGTCAGGCGCTGTGGAGTCTCGACAGATGTCTTCTAGAACAAGTTCATTTTGTCCACAGTCTATAACGGCTTGAGACGCCTCTAAAAAGTCCCATCCTAGGATGACGTCATGGCTACAATGTGATAAAACGATAAATTCAAAAGGCAGTTCTCGATTGTTTATACGGACACGTAAAACACATTTCCCTATCGGCCGAACAAAATTTCCATCCGCAACTTTCAGCATAACGCTCTTGGCATCAGCAAACAGAACTTTCCTTAAAAATCGGCGATACTTATCGGATATGACAGAAAACGATGCCCCAGAATCTACTAGAGCACGTATCGGCTTCTTATCTATTATTACGTCTAGTTGGTTACCAGTCATCTTGGCGGTCGACGGAGGATTTCCAGTACAAGCGGCCTCACCTCCTTGGAAGGTCGCTCTGTTTAGTTTTCCTCGCTCCTACGGCCTGGCGACTGACTGGATCGGCGATATGGCGACGGGGATCTGTAACGACGTATTGGGGATCGGCCTCTCGTGGGACTTGGCGTAAAACGGCGAGAAGAGTTTGGTCGGCGTATTTCTTCTTCAGTGCCAACGTCGTCGAAGTTCCGTCGGCGGTTTCGAGAGTTGTCAAAGACAGCCTTTCTCTCTCGGCAGTAGCGCATTACATGTCCAGGACGTCCGCAGTGGAAACAAACAGGTCTGTTGTCAGCCGTTCTCCACACATCTGTTTTTCTTGGTTCAGGTGGGAATTTCTGAACAGGAGCTCTGTATTTCCTGGTTACAGCGGCGTATGTTGGTCGTGGTCTAGTTTCTGTAGGTTTTGTTGACACTGGGGCCAAAACCCTTTCAACTTCGTCTTGAACGATCTCTTCTAAGGATTGGGGATCGGGTCCAAAGATTCTTGCGTCTGGTTAACTAGTCGATGGACTTCTTCTCGTACGATTGTGCGAATAAGAGAGACCAAATCAGTCTCATCCGTCAGGGATGCAACCGGTACGACGTTTGGAAGCCTTTCAAATCTCGGTCGACCAACTCTCTTCTGCTTCATATCTTCGATATAGTTGCACCATTTGATAAAACTTGCTGTGTCGTTGATTTCTCTCGTCAACAGGGCCTGATAAATGTCCTCAGCAACACCTTTCATTAGGTGTGACACTTTTTCGTCTTCTCTCATCAGAGGATTTACCTCTTTGGCAAAGTCCTAATACACTTTGTATGTAGGACTGTGTACTCTCGCCTGAACGCTGGGCTCGGCATTTTAGTTGTTCTTCTGCCCTTCTGGTATATCTTTGACGGTCACCGAAAAGTCCACTTAGTCCATTTTTAAACGCTTCCCAGGAATCTAAGGCGTCTTCGTTGTTGACATACCACTGTCTCGCAGTACCGTCAAGAAAGAAATAAACGTTAGCCAGGCACATCATGTCATCCCACTTGTTAAAGTTGGCTACTCGATCGTACTCTTTAAGCCATTTGAGAGGGTCTTCCCCAGGCGCTCCTCGGAAGGTCGATGGGCTCCTCCATTGCTGTAACGAAGGTGTTACTACAGCGGGCTTGGCTTCTTGCTCGGTCGGCATTTTCGTCCTCTTCCTACTTTTTTCTTTTAACAGTCCGAATTCGGGGGATAATCCTCTTAACCGGAGGCTCCTGCGAAGGTTGTCGCTATTATCCACGTTTGACGTAATTGTACCCCGCGCCTCCACCAAACTTGTCACGGAGTTCGAAAGAAGTACACAGTTCAATTAAACAAACAATTAGATTTATTCTTACGCTGGGAGCTCGATACAACACTGGACTGAGAACATGCCCAACTGGCGATGAACTCTGCTTTTATACACTTCGGAATATTCGAGAAATAACCAGTATGCACTCTAAAGAATGATCTGGATTCATCTAGAACCTAGAGAAACAATACATTAAAAACGAGAACAAAATTCCAGTCTTTGGATAAATCTGCCGGGGCCGGGATTCGAACCCGAGACCTGAGGAAGTTCAGTCCAACGCTCTGCCAACTCGGCTATCGGGACTTGGTATCGGGACTTATGCGTGCGGCAATATATATATATATATTTATATATATATTTATGTATATATTTAAATATATATATATATATATATATATATATATATATATATATATATATATATATATATATATATATATATATATAAATGTGTGTGTTTGTGTGTATGTGTGTATGCGTGTGTGTACACCATTGCTTAGTCTTTTTAGTACATGATGTAAAATTTACGCAGAATTCCAACTAATATTTTTTTTTTAATCCACGTAGTAAATTTATTAAATCCTTCTTGTATTGATATTGTATATGGAAGTTATATTTAAAATGGAGCTCATTCTATAAAATTAGCAGACTAATTAAGGGTTCTTCAGCAACATATTTTAAATTTTATCTCACAAATCCAAAATGGATTTCAGTCATCATTACAAAACAAAAATTAGCCTTGATTTTTTTAAAAAAAATTTCTTTTATAAATTCGGCTATTTCATACACATCTCATAAAGTGTTTCGCACGTAGAATGGTATCGATTTGCATATGTAAGAGAGAAGATTAGTTTCGGTTATGTCGAGACATATTGAACGCTTGATACCATGAAAATACATTTTTGAACAAATACACACACACAAAAAAAAGCATTTTATAAGCATAAAAAATAGAAAGACAAATATTTCTGGAAAATTACACATTAATCAATACAACGCTACTTTTTTATTTTTATTTAGCTAGAAGTATCAAAATAAACAAATTACTATTTTTCATTTCGTCTTGTTTTTCCACATCCCAAATTACACGCAATTTCTCATATCAATCATGCATAAAAACAGACATAATATCGTTGTTTAATTGTCATTTATTTCTTTATCATGGAAAGAAAATTGAACAATACTTAAAGAACCATCGTAAAGTAAAATACGAAAAAAACTCGAAATGCGTGTTACTTAATGTAACTAAATATATCTTCTTTCTTGAGTAAACATTTTTTTTTCCATTTTTCTAGATTTTTTGGTTTTAAAATATTTTAATACGAAAAGAGACACACACAGAAATTATATCTAACTTGTTCTCAAATGTAAATTGAATAATACATTTAAGCAATAAGAGCATTTTTATGATAAAAATTTCTAGTACACGCAGGGAAAAGTTTCGATATTTGAAAAAAGCTCACAAAAGTAATCCTCAAAGAAATTTAAATAATTATGGAGAATGTTCTAGCATCTCACATTGAGGGAAAAAATACTTTCGAGTCCAATTTAAATTCCGTGTTTTATAAAACATCTGATTTCCGTTAGATCGTAAAATACCTCAAATATTCATTTAAGATCAAAAGAATCAGAGCCTCATGAAGCGAAACGTCGAGGGAATTAAACGCAAGAGCTCATCCATGAAGTCAGGGAATATTTCTCCCTTAAACCAGATTTTCAATAGGGATATAAATCTTCCTTTCAAACAAAAACTGCAAATGAAATTTAAGAGAAAAAAAAGCAAGAGAAGGAATAAAACCCACAGCTAAGTCTTTATCTATTAAATAATTAAATTCCCACAAACCACTTGGGCATCAACAGTGAAAAAAAATTAAATTATATGAAAATGCACAATAATCAAAACAGTAAAAATAGAAGAGGGGGGTATTTGGTTAAATGTATGGGAAGTTAAATTCTCTATCTCCCCCTCCCCTATTTTCCTTTGACATTTTGATACAAATACCTAGGCAGGGTCTTCTCAAGGATTGGCTAGCTGGATTCTGTTAATAGAATATGCAAATGATCTTCGAAGCTCGTGTCATCGACGATATTTAATTATTGTAGCATGAAATGAACGGACGAGAGTCGAGAGTTGGGTGTCTTAAAACGAATACCGACGTCGGTGGCTTTAAGAGTTGAGGGTCTGGCTATTGGAAATTAAGATGCTAGATGAGTGGGGAAAAGTGGTTCTTTGCAGAACGGCTACTATTGGCGGAGATTCTGTGGGTTTCTAACCGATAATTTGTTTCAGGGACAGTGTGTAAAATGCAAATGCTTTATTTAAAGGTATCATTTCAATTGATTGCAGATTTATTGAATCCTTTTTGTATTGTGATTTATCAGTCTTTCCATATTATTTTGAATGATTTATGTATTATTCCAATTTTAATTTGCATTTACATTGTTAAAAAATATATCTGTTTTCGATATATTGTTTTCAAGTGTTTTTAAAATTCTTAATTACCGTAAAATCTCCGGCGTATAACACACACCTGTACCTTCAAGTTGCAACTTTTAATATTTAGGTAAATTCACCGTATAACACGCACCTTTTTTTTACGAAGAAACTTAAAATGTACATGCGTAATACTCATGTTATGGAGTTATTGATTCGAGGTATTATCCCAGGCTTTTGAAAAAATCGCGTATTCCTATAAATACCACCCTTTATCTACCGCATTATGATTTATTACAGTTTTTTCAATCACTTCATTGAAAATAAAAAATATACATAAAAAAATACTCAACTTATTAAAATTTAATTAGTTAAAGTTATTCAGCAGAAAAGTTTGTTATACACACTGTGTTTACTGAAATTAATTAGTCAAATTGTTTTCTAAGGCCTTCATTAACGTGCAAAAAAAAATAAGACACTTTCCTTTTGGCATTAACTATTTTTTCGGAACAAAAATGACGATGTTCGCAATGCGCTGAAGACGCCGTCAGCTGAAAACGCAATTTCTGCTATAAAACTATTCGCCTTTCCTGCTAAAATGCTCATCATAGAACCCATGCTGTAATATATCTTGTAATAGTGGATTTAAAAGAATATTCCTGCTAAGTTTTGCCAGAGTATTCGTAAAAAGGATTATTCTATGTAATTTTAAAGTGAGTGGTACTTATAAATACCATTGATAGAGATAAGGGTTAAGTTTATACAAATATTAATATTTCTTATAAAGGAACAATATTTCGATCTAAGTAGAAATTTAATTTTTTCTACAATCATTATTTTATTTATTTATTTTTTTTCATCTTTAAAGCTCTTCTCTTTATGCCCGGCGTATAGCATGAACCCGTGAATTTCTGTCTTAATTTTCGTGTTCAAAGTGTACGTTATACACCGGATTTTATGGAAATTAATTTTTCAATTATCATCTACAATATGACGTTAAGTGATTTCATAGAGAAACGATTCTCAAACTATATATATATATATATATATATATATATATAAGGCGGGCTCCCAAGGGAGGCGTGATAACCCACGAGAGAGGGTGTGAGCATATGGAACAGTTTTAAAAAAATTACTGAAAGGAAACAAAACAAAATACATTCTACTCTAAAAAATAATTAAAATGTAGGTTTAAACTAAAATAATATTCTTAGAAATGTATCTGTAAAGCACATTGTATTCGATAATTAATTTATCAATACTAAATTAAAAACCAGTTTAATAATCACTGTTGACTCCTCTTGGCTTGTCAAGCAAAGTAAAGTTTATCAAAAGATTGATTAAAATTAGAAATTGACACTTTCAGCTCTTTTTCTATATTTAATTGAGATCTGTATTTTGTTTTCAAAGCAGCCACAGCAAAATGCTCGGTTTCACAAAGGTAGGATGTTAGAAATTAAATAGTACACAAAATGCTTGTTTTCTCTCAGTGCAGAGAATTTTTCATTCACCCTTATCCAAAATTAAGAGAGTGATTTATTAAAAAACTGCATTTATATTTCGTCACTTGACGTGTGAAATATATAAAGATTTCATCTTCGACACAGTACTTATCTTACACATACATTACTTTAAGGTACCAGACTACTTGCGACAACTTTTTTTTGAAAAAAAAAATGGAAATATGGGAATTTTCTTGTGATTTTTAGATTTATTTAGTATATTTTAAGGAAAAAATCCTGAAAATGAAAGCAGAAAAAAATTTATTATTATTAAAATGTGAAAAAATCTGTGAAAATGTACAAAAAATTACATAAACCGGGTCCACTTTGTACAAAAGTTTTAAGAACAAATTCTAAATTTTTCAATTTTGATGTGCTTCTTTGTTTTTCATGTTTTAAATGACCTTCCGGATAAGAGATGTTCTAGTTTTTACAAAAACTAGAGTACTTTACCTTAGTGATTACATGAAATTTCTTTAAAAAACAGTGATTATATTCACATAAATAACTTTAAATTTTGAAATAAAACAGTGATTGATAAATCTGAAGGTCAAAACACTTCTACTGCTGTTCAAAATATACACAAAAAATTTCAGCAATTTATTTTCAAAAGATTTTCCCCTTTTGAGCTTTTCGAAAAAAAATATATTTCGTGTAAAACCATTTTAAAGTTGACATAAAGTTAAGTCATGGCATTAGGTTTTACTAAAACACTTATAGAGTTTATTCAAGTGAATGGAAAATAAAACACTTTGTTCTTTATTAAGCTAATAAGCTGACCTATAAAATAAAATTATAAAAAATTATCAATTTTTCAAAAAAAATCATGATTGTTGGGTATTTGGATCCTTAAAGTAACTATCTTATAACATTTATCATTTTAATGTAATATACAAAATTTAGTACATATCTTGATAATTTGTACGGTTTATAGTTGAAGTCGAATTGTGTATTGAAATGCATTGTTATTATAGGAGGCATGATGAAAACTATGATTGATAATTGGGTCGCAAATATGGAAAACTTGAGAAGCACTGACATAGAAAAAAATATTTTAAATCGAAATTTACCTAACCGGTACAGAATTTCTATAGTATGAAAATAAGGAAAAAATAATAATTTTATAATTTGATATTGCCACGAAAGGGTTTAACTTTAAAAAAAGGGTAATGGCAATTATACTTGTAATTAGATAATTTAGACTCAAAATTAAATTATTTTTCTGCAATCTAAATTATCAAATGCGATGATTATTGATAAAGTAGTGAATAGTTCAATGTACACATTGAGAAAAATTCATTATTCTCATTTTATTTCCCTGCCTTGTCGAATCAGTACAATTCAAATTGTTCTTTGTCTTCCGTTGACTGTTTTGACTGTAGGTTTTTCTTATAGTTTAAAACTAAAGTAGCTATCACATGCTCCTGATGTGTTTTTCTTGTAACTTGTAGCTGACCTTTAATGGCAATTAATGTTAAAAATTTGTAAAATATATTTTTTAAATAAAATTTCATTTTACTTTTCACGTTAAGTAGCTCAAGTACGTAATCTTCAATATGATTGTTTTAATACTTAACATAATATTAATTATATTTATTTTATTTTTACACGATGGAGCATGTTTTCCCCATAAGGCTTTGTAATTTTGAAACATAAGTTTTCAATCCATCATAATGTACATTGACAGTTAAAGAAAAGTAAATAAAGAAGGAATATAAGTAAAAAAAATTGCAATAAATAATAATTTAATTTCAAAGTGGAAAAATAGTTTGTTTGATACTTTCAGATAATATACAATGAGTATCCAATGTGCTTGAGATGTTATTGCTCTTTATCTTCTTCCTTAAAGAAACATGAATTCCAGCTTATGATAGCTTACCTGATAAATCTTTCACTCTCAAACATATAAAATATTCTTTTTAAAAACCCTCACATACGCACACATCTCTATAGAATTTTAAAACTAACTTAGCTCTATCTACATACAATTTGTATAAATTGAAATTATATGTTATAACTTATTTTATTTCAATTCAGAGATATTTACTCTTAAATGAAAATAAGATGCTATATATGAACGGATAATATTTTATATTTGTTCATACACTTAACTTCTTATTATTTTTCTAGTAACTAAATAGACATTGTTCTTCTGAACAGTTTGAAAAGCAAAGCTGAAAAATGCTTAGCTTTTTTTTACTTTGTAAAATAATCATTCATCTATTCCACTAAAATATTTACATGAATGCAAATATATATTCTTAATTTTAAAAATTATATCCGCACATAATTTTATTGGAATACATCTATTGTAATTCAGCTATACCTTAATTTTTACGAAGAAATTTCAATTTTTTTCACTGAATAGAACGTAGAAAAGAACAATCGCATTTTAAGTAAAATGACTGATTTTTTATTGTTTTTTCAAAGTACAAAGCAATTCATCTAATAATTTAAATCAGTTTTAGTTAATCAGTCACCAGCACACTTAAAGTATCTGACTACTAACTGTGATTTTGCAAAAGCGTATACATGGATATTATTTAGGATATTTAGTATGATTTAGATTATAAAATGTATATAAAATCACTTTAAGAATATTATAACAATAAAAAAAATTAAGTTCAATATTTTGACAAAAAATTAACATATAATGACCAATTTTCAAAACATTATCCTTTTATGAAAAATGCTTCTATTATAATGATATTTTGCCTATATATAGCTCAGACCTGTGTACAGAGGCTGAACTATAATTTTTGAAATATATAACTTAGAAGTAGATTTATTCATATTTTACTCAACAGATGGTTGAAATTTTAAGAAAAAAATGCCGAGAATATGATTTCAATTGGTAGTGACCCTGAAAATAATATGAAGTTTTTAAAAATCATATTTCAGAGTCTCTGGAGAAGTCTTTACTTTTTATATAAAAATATATAATTATTATAGAATCATTTTTTATAAAAGGGGAACGTTTTGAAAACAGATCATTCTAAGTTAATTTTTCCCCAAAATTGTATTTAAATAATTTGTTTTTGTCATAATGTCCTTAAAACAATTTTATACGCGTATTCTAATCTAAAAGTGACACTAAATATCATGAAAATTATCAAATTATGCGCTTTTTTAAAATCACGATTTCGAACGTAGTCGGATACCTTAACTAGTTTTAACGAAAATTATTTATATACTAATCCAGTAATAAAAACATAGCTTAGAAGTAATAATTTAACTTTTGTGATGAGTATCTGTCCTTAGGAATAAATTTATTTGAAATATATTCATAGAAATATTCATTCGCAAAATTTCTTTACATCACTTATTCCGAAACAAAATAAATTTCAGCCCTAGTATTAAATTAACTATCTCACTAATCTTACTTCGCAACAAATCGGGGCACATTCCTGATAAATGGAGCAATATTATTCAGGTCCCTTCTAACTGAGAGAAGAAATTAAGACGAATGTGGTTGTATGCCACACGCACATTTGATTATCGTATCTCGAAAAACACTAAATTTAGTCTCAACCGTATTTGACACAGACGAGGGCTCTCGTAATCTGTGCTCACCTGATCCAAACAATAACAAGTAACTTTGTTCCTCTTCAACTTTCTAGAGGGGAAAGCCCCCTGATAGCCTTTCCCACTTCCAGTTGGGAGATGGTCTCAGGTGCCACAGTGATTGGGGAACGGAGAGGTTTAAGTTGCTTGAGCCTTATCGAAGAAACTTAAAAGAGTAGAAGTTTTGTCGTAGCAGGGCTGAATGAAGCAATGAAATTACAATGATTTCATAGAAAAATAAGAACTAAGTTGAGTTGATAACAAAATGACTTCCTTTTTTCATTTTTTCTTTACTTTGAGATGAAATATAATGTAATGCTCCAAATTTAGATGGGTCAATGTATTTAAATGAAAGTAATACATCAGATAGATTTGGGTAAACCATTTAAGTATTAAAATTAGATGCATGTCTTGTATGAATGCGCATTATGCTAACGAAAATTAGTATAGTAACTTAGAAACTGAGAAATTTTTAAGTTGTATGGGTTACATTCAAGGTAATAAATTTTGAAATTTTTATTGATTGTGTGAATAATTTAAGTATAGCTTGGCAAATCTAGACAATTGGTAAAAATTAATCAAAATATTTATTGATTACAGAAAACCTATACAGAAAAGATAATGAAGTTACAATTTCACTGCAGATATCAACATTTTGACTCTTGGATTTCATAAAAAATAGTTTTGAACTTCACAACTCGCAACGACTACCTTGATTATATTAAATTAAAGTTAATAAGCAGCCTTAGAGAAATTTTTAAAAGGAAATACTATCATAAGAGGTTGTGCTAAAATCAGAATTTAAATTATAATTTTCAATAATACACCAACAAAAAAAGTCTTCTCTACTTCAAACATAAAAAAATATATATATAATTATTTTAAATATGTAAAGACACAGAATATATTTAAATATTCAATAATGTAAACTAAACCATTAATAAATTTTAAAATTATTTTTCTGGAAATTGATAAATAATTTAATTTGGTATAAGCAAGTCATATTTCTAATAAGCTTTAAGTAATTAAAAAAAGAAGGTACTTGCTTAAGTTAAGTTAACGAAACACACAATGTATGCTATTTTGTAGAGGAGTGGCTGAATATTAACGTCGTATTACTCAGCAGCATGGTACCTTTTGACGACGGACCTCGTAATTTTGAACCATGGTCAAGTGGCGAGGACGACACTTGAGCTGGCACTCCCTCACCCAACTTCCCCATCACACCAACAGGAGGACGTTAGAGCTTCGTCAGATTTAACGTTCATCGCCCTGCCCCCCCTTTCCTGAAACCGGTGTGTGTTCAGTGGTACTAGGCTCGAACTCATGATGCGAAGAAATATTTTATGCAGGAGTGCAATACATTTAAATAAAAAAAGGAAATTAAACTGTGCTATTATTTTATTGTTTTTATGTCGTACTTTGAAGCAACGCGAGAAGATTGAACGACATACTTCGGAATTTTGAATCCTGGCGATTGATGAGGATGCCATCACAAAGTTGTGAGTGGAGATGACAAAAAAAAACCTTATAAAAGTTTACTTTTAGTCCTGAAATGAATTTATATTTGTCTCTTCTCTTGATGCATTAAAATGTTTGAAATAAAACAAAGATTCGAGACTTATGTTAGAAATTCTTGGGAATATTACGTAAGAATTTCTAATATATACATCTTTATTTATATACAACGGTATATTTTTAGGTAAATATTTTCAGACTATAACACTATGTTAAACGAAGTGAATGTTTTAGAATAATACATATATTTATTCAGAAACAATATGATTGAACAGTATTTAAATGAGCTAAATATATAATGCAGAAGACCGACTAAGATAGAAGAGGAATTACATAATCAGACAATATAATACAACTAACTCACAAAATAAGAACTACTGTCGAAAAAAGTGGTATATTTACTATTCAGTTTTAAATAGTAACATAATTTAAAAGTCGATGATGATTTTCTCTGTCTTGTGATATTTTATGAACAACTACTGATGTTAAATACTGTGTAATAATGTAGAATAATGTGTATTCTACATTATTACTAATAACTACTACCACCTCAATTATCTGTAATTTTTTATCTAATAGATTATTACAAAACTCAAAGTTTATCATGGAATCCTTTATGTGCTTTCGCGTAGCAAATTAAATTATACAAGACACGTACCATTACTTTAGTTAAATGAAGCAAATTATTTGAACAATAATTTAAAAACTGGTCTGCTTCAAAAATGCTACAGATTCTTCAAGGGACGTTAAATCCTATACAGGATATCCCAAGAATAGCACCCAAACTTTGCACAAGGAGATTTCTAGTTGGATGTACATAAAAAATGAGAAAATAACTGTACCTGTACGATACATTGCTTACCAGAAAATGAGTAAAGCAATGCATTACGTCACCACCGTATAACACATATCAATAGCAGTATTTTCAAATATTTGTAAAGGCAGGGGCTCGAAGATTCCGCCCTGCAAATCCAGACAAGCTTGTGCACGCTGTGGAATGGACAAGTCCACGTGGAACATCAGCTCTATGTCCACCGAAGTACACGCAGCGTGCATACGGATAACTAAATCTGTTTGTTCAGTCACTACTTCTCGATACACCAATTCTTTGAGAATGATCCCAGGCAAAACACCAACTGTATGAGATATGGGAACATTGGTGGCAGAAGAACTGTACCTCACCTCCAATCCAGTGACTGGGTTTGCATTGTTCAACAAATAACGTACATAGACACAAAATAAATGCTCCGGAACCCCATCATAGACTATGATGCATCAGCATTCATTCATCGTCATTTACCTTAGTTTTCTAGTAAACTATAGACCGCACAGGTACAGCTTTCAGGTAATTTTTTGTGCACTTACAAAGATAACTATAGTGGTTCAGTTCGGGTAGTATTTTTATGACACCTTTCATGTAAATATGTATATAGATTTAAGAACAAATGAGAAATCAATCTTTTGAGTATATTTTTTAAATAGCTTTTACAAATAAATTGCATTAACTTAAGTTATATCTTGAGGTTTACAAAACACAAATACTTAGAACAGCAAAAATAAAACCCCTTTTTACAAGCTGAAGAACAACATTCCATTGAAAAACTCGCAGAATATCTTCTGTGTGAATTATCCTATTCTTTCCATAAAAGTGCGTTATAAGAAAAATATTAAGAATTTGGCTATTACTATTTTTCTCTGAAGTATATGAACAAGATGCCAAACAGATCTATATTAAGACCAATATTTGTTTACTTGCTTCCAATTAGAAATTTAAATTAATAAAAAGAAGTAAAAAAGTTAAAACAAAAAAGATTTAAAAAATTGAAAAAATATATATATTAATGCGAGTAAAATGCCTTAATCATATGTGATTTATTTTTTAATAGTAACTCATTTTTCTGACAAAATGATTCAATTTTATAAGTTAAGTACTTCGATTGTTCTAGCGTATAAATTTGTAAATATATTGAATGGCTTAATTAGCGGTTAATATACATTTAAAATATATACTGCTTTAGAATTGCTTAGGAACAAGCGATTTATGCAAAATTGCGTCTCAGGCAGCTAACCAATAAAAAAGTTTAGACGGCAAGGCTTACCAAGATTCGTTATCTGTATCAAAAACAGTTTACACAAATTGATAATTCCCACGAAAATTCATGTGCTGTTTGAAGTATTTCTTGCAATAATTAATAGCAAAATGTCATCAAGACATCATTTGAGGACTACAACAGTGCTTCTCAAACTTTCAATACTGGCGATCCCCTTTTCAATCATAACTTTTATCGCTTAACAATAACCCTTATACAATACTAATACCCTTTTAACCCTTATACAATAATAATGCATTGAATGCAATAATAATGCACTTTGACGCAAAAGCTAAATTACGATTTTAATTATAAACCATACAAATTAATAAGATAAGTATATTAAATTTTATACATGTTACTTTTAAGCAATATATATTTTATTTTTCTTTCTCGAATTTTTAAATTTGAACAGATTGCAAAATGCAATGGCTGCATTAAAGATAAAATATGGATCTCAACCAAATATAGAAAAGTATTTAGAGTGTCAATTTCTAATTGTAAAACTTCCTTTGAAAAACTTTCCTCTGCAAGACAAGCCCATGAAAGTCTCTAATACTTATTAAACTTCCTCTTAATTTAGTATTAATAAATTAGTTATTAAATTTCTTGTGCAGCAATGATTCATTAAAAGTGTACTGTCTGAAGTATCCGCTCTTCACACGAGTTCATTTTTTTAAATAGCGAAAACATTCTTGATATAATAGCTGAATTGTCAGGAGAGTAATCCCAAACGCTGGACATTGTTTATGAAAATGTAAAATATTTCAAAATGAATGCTCATATTATAATTAGTTTTAAACGAACTGTAATTTTAAGCCTCACAGAATGGGTATTTTGAAAAAAAAATGTTAAATAATACAAAAATAATACGAAATTCCTTACAATAATAATTGTGCTATTTTTAATATTTAAAGCGAGAAGCCTTCAAAATGTTTTATCCTGGGAGCAGGCACATATTAGATACTAACGTTAATGGTCTCGCGGTGTTGATTGAGTCACCCCAGTCCTTTTTTTTCATAATTATTTTTATTGTACATGACACAAAAGTTGTTTGATTTGAGTGAACAATTTAATTTAGAGAAAGCATACTACCTACTTTCAAGGATATCTTAGTTTTTCTTTTATAACAAATAAACAGTTATGCCAGAATTAACGATTTCGTGATCTGAATGCCCCGCGTGAACACTTCCGGTTTAAAAGTGTATTCAATAATAATAAAATGGATGTAACCGCTAAAAATTGTGTACGACATTTTTCTTTATGCTGTATATGTTTGAGCGTACTCATAAAAATAAATCTTAGTCAAGTAATCCTTCAAAGTGTGCTCTCTCTCTCTCTCTCTGTGGTTTTCCAAATATCATAAAACTCTTTTACATGGAAACCCCACACAGAAATACATTATTTACAACTTCCTTAAATGAGAAACAAACACATAAGAGATGGGTCATAAATAACTCTACCAATAATTTAGCAGGTCAAACAGATGTTGAGCAAATATATTCTGCTGCCTACAGCTATAATGTAGAGATTTCAAAAAATAATAATAGTGAGAAATTTTTTTATCTTACAAAACTTTTTCGATTATGGGTCCTGTTTTTCTCTGAAAGAGTAGAGTTTTAGGTTTAAAAAGAAAATGTAAAAAAAAACTCTCATCATAGGATTACAGCAAATCAAATAACAGTTATTTTATTTGGTTATATGATCAAAGATAGCTAATTAGGTATTTAAGGTATCCGTACACCTTCAAAACGTCATTTTCGTCAAATTTTTCGATTTTTTAATTTAAATGTTAATTGAAAATATGAACTTTTTTCTTTAAAATGGTGTTTAAATTTTGTTTCTATCTTATTTAGAACTTAAGTTATGGGGATTTGAGTTTCATTCGATAGCACATTTTTGAACTCGGAAGTACAAGAGTCTGCATTGCGAAGTAGAAAAAAAAAATGTTTGTTGACATTTTTATTTTTCAAAGTATCGTTTAAATATGCAATAGTAAGAAATTTAAACTTTTCAAAATATGAATTTGAGTTTTCACAATTATCAAAATATAATTGGCAACAGGTTTTTATTTATATTTTTATCTAGAATGTGGCAAGAAAAAAGAGTGCTTTACTGTTTGTTTACATTTGCTTATGATTGCGTAGCTCTTTATAAGCTTTTGTTTAATCCTTTTTTATAGCAGAACATTTTAATTTTTGTCATTTAAAATGGGTAATGCTAAACGTAGAGTTAGTGCAAAGAGAAAACGCCAATTTCGAGGTAATGGATCTACCATTAAACATTCAAAAAATAGCAGCGGAACATCTACCAACGCCAGTTCTTCAAAAATTAAAATACCTGCTGTATTTGATGAAGAAATAGCAAAATATCAACGTAAACCACTTACTGGTAACAGAATAATTGATATGGAAGTCCTTATAATTTGTTTTTACAACTTTGCTGCCCAAGATGTTTCGAAGAAGGTATCCTGCTTTCTGAGGATTCCACATATGGTTTGTGCCCAAATTTTGTTATCAGGTGTAATAATTGTGACTTTTACTCAGGGTTTTCTAGTTCAAAGAAAACTTTAAACTGTCCTGAAGTAAATACAAGATTTGTGTATGGTATGAGACAAATTGGGAAAGGTTTTTCTGCTGGGTTTAAATTATGTGGTACTTTACATTTACCCAGGCTCAGTAAAACTGTGTACACTAATCATGAGAATAAACTCATGTCCGTGATTTCAGAAGTTAGTGAACTATCAATGCAAAAAGCAGCTTCTGAACTGTGTTAGTGCTACATCCTACTAAAACGAAAATTGTTGAATGTGGCATTTCAGTTGATGGAACGTGGCAGCGTAGAGGTTACTCTTCCATGAATGGGTGTGTCGCAGCTTTGTCAGTTGACACTGATAAAGTAGTAGACATTGAAATATATATATATATAATGTCGTCATATTGTCCCACCTGCAGAAAGATTTCTAAAATGCCTAGAAGCATTGAGTCGGAAACTTTTACAGCAGATCACGTGTGCCATAGCAATTTTCAAGGTTCTGCGTTAAAAATGGAAGCTGTTTGTGCTACGAGAAACTTCCAACGTTCTATTGTCAAACGAGGCCTTAAATATGCACATCATTATGTTGACGGGGACTCTAAGGGCTTTATCAGTGTCAAAGATACTTATGGGAAGGATAGCGTCACAAAATATGAATGCATTGGTCATGCTCAAAAGAGAGTAGGTGCGAGATTGCGCAAACTAAAGTCTAAAAATAAAAATCAGTCTGGTAAAGGCAAACTCACCGACTCTTTTATTGATCGATTGCAAAACTATTATGGGATTGCTGTCCGTAGCAATGTTGGAAACCTATCCGGTCTTCAGCAAAATGTTATTGCGGCTTTGTTTCATTGATCATCAAGTGTCGAGAAACCGATGCATGGGCAGTGTCCCATCGGAAAAGATAGTTGGTGCTACTACCAGCGAGCACTGTCTTGTGGCAAAAGGCCGAAAGAAAAATATAAAGGCTTATCAAATGAAGTGCTAAACATGATTAAGCCTACATATTTAGAGTTATGTACCAAAGAACTGCTTACTAAATGCCTGCATGGCAAAACAGAAAATTCAAACGTGTATTTAAATGGCGTTATATGGCAGAGAGTACCCAAGGAAGTTTTCGTGTGCCTCAAAACTTTAAAATCTGGGCCATTGGATGCTGTGATACAATTTACTGATGGGTACAAGGGTTGTGTTGAAGTTTTTAAAAAACTTAATATAACTGCTGGTTATTTTACTTTAAAAGCATACAAACATTTTGACATCAATAGAATTGACGACGCAGAACGACATTCAACACCAAATGTAAAGCAGCGTAGAAAAATTTTAAGAGCTACAAGGGAAAAAAATCAATGTTTTAGAGAGTAAAGAAGATGTTATTTATAAATCAGGAGCATTTTAAGTATATCAAATTGTGTTTAATATTAAAATTTGCAGTTGAAAATTTATTTCTGATTTATCTCAAAATGAATTTGTTTAACGTATTGTCATCTGACAACGTAAATATCAGAAAAAGCTGTGAACCAAATTAGTTCAAATTTTACAAATATATTTGTTTTATAGATTTAAAGAACCCCTACTACTTTCATAATTATACAGTTGATATGTTTTTAGTAACTAAGGTATATATCATGATCATAATAATTTTTTAATGATTTTTCAATGTTCTTTTACTCGAAACTTGATAAAAATTGTAATAAATTGATTATCTTCAGGAAAATAGTACCAGCCCTAAAAAATTGTTTTGATGATCATCATCAAATTTACAGAAAAGGGATATTTTTGTTTACATTTGAGTTATGTGCGTTATTCTAATAATCAATTTAATTACTATTTACACTATGCTTTACTCTCTAAAATTTTTTATGTACTACAGGTAACATATTAAATGTATTTTTCATACTTTTAAGTTATATTTCATCAGTATAAAAATCAGTAATCAAATATAACAGTTTTTAAAAAAAAATTCTTCGAAGGTGTACAGATACCTTAAGAAGGTTTTTATTTTTGATGACATAATATCATATCGCTGTATAATATGTATAAATTATATCAGAGTAAAAGTGCAATTTATTATTTCTGAAAGTATTTTGTTTTAATTCATTCCAGTAAAGTAATTATTTTTTTAAATCTTTAATTTTCGATATGCTCGCGCCCCCCTCGTAGGGTTATCGCGCCCTCCTACGCAGGACTTGAGAAACGCTGAACTACAATCTTGGACGCATGGTTGGCCGACTGGATGAGGGCAAAGTGTAACCACCGTAGCTGTTGGATTGGGTGTATCAAAGAGTAATATTTCGCGATTATAGAAAGACACTAAAGAAGGAAATGCTTTGCGAAAGTATGCCAGGGATTGAGGTAGGAGCACCACACATTTAAAGGAACGTTATGTAGACCTCGTAACAAAGAGGTACAGAAATTTCCCTCCTGGCCAAATAGTTGCAAACCTTAAAACCGCTACCGGTGCGTTTGTTTTAGTAAGAACTTTCTGATGGTGATTAAATCAAGTTGATTTGTATGTACAGAATCCAGTTTATTACATTCCACTTCAACCATGCATCCTCGAGAATGTTTACGTTGGTGTAAGAAACAAGTTGCTTGGGATCACCAAAACGGGTATAGAGTAATGTTATCTTACGAATCTCGTTTCAGTGTGACAAGTGATTCTGGCAACCAATTACTGTTGAGAGAGCGTGGAACACATTAAACACAAAAGTTTGTTTGTGAGAGGGATCAATACGCCACAAGCAAGATGATGTAGACAGGCATCATGCACAATGGCAGAACCTCAATTCACATTTTTGAGCGAGGAAGCGTTGCATCGCAACGATATTGTATATAGATTATTCTGGATCATGTTCATGTTTTTTGGGTGCAGTAGGTTCTGTTTAGAGACGATACTGCACGACCACACAGACGCATTGAGGTATCCGACACACTGTCAAGAGAAAACTTTCTCCGTATGCAATGATCTACTTACTCTCCCAACTTAAATCCTACTGAAGATTCCTGAAATGCTCTTGGAAAACGTGTTGCACCAAAAACCATCCGTCCCCGTA
This sequence comes from Trichonephila clavipes, assembly GCA_019973935.1. NCBI lineage: Eukaryota > Metazoa > Arthropoda > Arachnida > Araneae > Nephilidae > Trichonephila > Trichonephila clavipes. The sequence goes on along the minus strand of BMAU01021350.1, from coordinate 2,328,883 downwards.
CAGTACAAGAGCTCCAAACCGCCTTGAAGGAGGAGTGGGACAATATCCCCAAAGAACTTTTTAACAGTTTAGTGAAGAGCGTGGGGAACACAGATGCAAAATGTGCATTGCTGTCCATGGTCAATACATATCATACTAAGGTACTCATGTCTGAATCATTCTGACCTGAAGATCAATTTAATTGTGATTGTTTGGAAATCATCCAAGGAACATCATTTTTATATTTTTAAGTTTTTAATTTTTCGATGTGGTGGTATGCGTATCATTTTGTACTAAAACAAATGCATATCGTCTCTACAAAATATGCATTTATTTTCATTTGTTGAATCGTTGTATATTCTTAATTATTCCGAAAAATATAACTGTTTATTAGCAATTTTTAAGCAGTATATATATATTGATTGATTAATTGAATATTAACGTCGCACTAATCAGCTACACAAGGGCTTTTGGTGACGGACCACGTAATTTTGAACCATGGTCAAGTGACGTGGACGACACACGAGCTGGCTCCTCCCTCTCTTAAATACCACACCACACCAACGGGAGGACGTTTCAGCTCTCGACAGATTTAACGTGCATCGCTGCCGTACACGGCGGGTCTTTAGTGGTACTGGGCTCGAATTCGTGACAAGGCAAGCCACGATCCGATACCTATACCACCCGGCTACCGCAGCCACACACACACACATATATATATATATATATATTAACTTGTGAACTTTCAGATTTTTTAACTTGAACTTTCAGATTTTTTAACTTGAACTTTCAGATTTTTTAACTTGAACTTTCAGATTTTTTAACTTGAACTTTCAGATTTTTAAACTTGAACTTTCGGATTTTTTAACTTGAACTTTTGGATTTTTTAACTTGAACTTTCGGATTTTTTAATTTGAACTTTTTGATTTTAGATAATTTTTGATTTGAACTTTCGGATCTCAAATATTTTTGATTTGAACTTTCGGATCAGGAATTTATTTTTTCTACCTTTACAACTATTTTAAAGATGGATGCATCATCTTGGGAGTTTGAAGGTTCACTTATATTATGCACTAAATTGTTTTTAAATTTTAATATTGCAATATCTTTCGGAATGTCATGGCGAATAGTTTTATTTTTCAAGTATAATGATTTAATTTTAACTTTTTAATTTAAAGTATAATGGTTTAATTTTAACTTTTTAATTTTTAATTTTTTAATTTTTTTTCTTCTGAAATTTGAAAATTTTCCAATTAACTTACCAAGTTGCAATAGGGGGAAGGTTGGCGCCATCAAACTAGTTTAACCCCACTTATCGGTCCTAAGTCCGAGATTGCACTTGGATATTTTATAAATTTTTATTTTTTTATAATTTTTTAATTTTGTTTGAAAATGATGGAACATTATCTTTTATATTCGCCATTGATATTCTGAAGTGTTTTGGTATTTTAGGATTCATATATTTCAATTTTTAAATTGATAATTGTGATTGTTTTTATATATTTAAATATATATATATATATTTGAAAATAAAAAGTGAACGATTTTTTCTTGAAATTCTTAAAATATATTCATGTTGCTTTTTGTAAATATTCGAATTTTTTTTTTTTTTTGCCTTCTAGTTAGAGAAAAAGAAATTCGTTTATTTTCTTTATGTAGTTAAATAAAAGCGTCCAAAATAAGAATTATTTTTACTACTTCTATGTGCAATATTCCGCTGGTTTGTATTTTGAGAATAAAAATATCACAGTGTAATTTTTTAAGTTTTGTAGAAACATTGTGGCAATGAACTGAGAAACGAATAGATATTTTTAAATTTTTAACTCAGTTTTCTTGTTTGTTCCGTATTTATGAATCCAATATTTTCCTACAGAGACTCTCATGTCAAGTACAAATATTTCCCTTGGGCTTCTTATTTTGTAGCTCATAAAATGAGTAGAAAAAATATGATTAAATATTAAGCAATGTACATTCTATACTGTTCTCGTTTCTAAATAATATTATATTTTTCCAATGTGTTTTTTGTAAAAATTAAAGTATGTATTTTTGTTTGAAATATATAAGTGCATTGTTATATTTTGTTACAATGTTTTATTTTTTAAGTTGTTACAGGAGTTACTTTTAATTTTGTAAACAAGTATATAACTTTTTCTAGGAACGCTTTTCACATTTATTATAAAATTTATTAAAATTTAGTTGTTTTTAAATTAAAACGTATGGATGTTTAAATTGTCCTTAAATACATTTTAAATGCTTAATTCTTAAACTTTTGTTACCTAAATGATGAATAAAATATTACTAAAAAGTATATTTTCTAGTGATTTCGTCATCTTTGTTTTAATTGTCATCTGCATTTAAAGATGTACCCAAAACTATTGGTGCAAGAAAAAATATTTTTAATAAATTCAAATACAAATGGTTATGTTGTGGGTAGAGTGTCTACTTTGATGCTTATTCAACAAACCCATTTTAATTTGTTGTCTTTTTTCATTACAGTAATCAGCTGATACTTACTTTCAACAATTTTGAGCATTAATAAAACCCTGGGGAATGACTAAGTCTTTATATTTCGTTTCCATTACTGTTCCAGAAAATTTCAAGGGGTTCTGGAAACATGTTGAAAGCAATGTCTGTTATAAGCCTAAACTGGCATATTGTTACTTAAGGAGTGTGATATAATTACGGGATTGATTAAATAAAATAATTTGAAGCATAGAGTAGGGGGATATATAGATATAGAGAGAAACAGAGTGTGTGAGTGTATATGTATACACTATTTATAATAAATAATTAATGGAGTGGAAATGCTGTGATAGTCATCCAGAATTGTGGAACTTATTTCAGCCAACTCAAATGCTTCTTTAAAAGGAAAACTCTGAATATTAATTAACTTATAAAGGATTATTATGTCCCTATATTGGAATGCTCTTCACTCCATCTAGTCTGTGTTACTTCTGTCAGACAAGTACTGCTTTTGGTTATTTAATAATTTGCTTCCGTTTGAGGATCTTCCCTCCATAAACTAAAGTTACTTGTTAAATAAATTGATTTTTATTATATTTCTGTTTAAGTTATGTCATGCCTAAATCCACAAAGCGAATCGGTCAAAGGATTTCAGGTCAATCAAATAATTTTAAGGAACGGAATTTTGGAACTACCAACACCGACTTCAAGGGTATTGTTATAAGTTATTGCTGTTAGAAACTTAGTTCAAAATTTTAATTATTTGAATTTTTCTACCCTAAGGTAATATTGAATAAATGTGTATAATATTTTGAAGCTGTATGCAAACCATGCTTTACCTTAAGAATAGTCGGTAGGGCCTATACCGACAATGTTAAATTGAGCCATTTTAAGAACCTGTTTCTCAAAAATTGTTGAATATAAAAACTTCAAATTTTTTTTTGGCTGTATAATAATTAGTCTTTTTTATTTAAATAACAGTAAAATGTTTCAAATATATTGCTTACTTTTTTCAAAAAAAATTCATCGTAAAAGTATCGCTTTGAAATTTGTGAAAATTGTCATTTTTTTTACGATAACTGCTTCTGAGCAAAATATTTTGGGAAAATCTCCAAGAAAGTAGCTCTATTATGTATAGTTACATATTATTTATGTGCAGTAAAAATTGCAAGTATATTGATATTTTAGATTCTTTGAAAAATGTACACGTAGTTTGAAAACAATCATTCTGAGATAATTGCATTAAGTGTAAAAAGGCAGTTAATTACAAAAATAATGAATTACAACATGTATTTGCCCTATTTTATTAAACATTAGCATCTTCTTAATTTTTTAAACATAAAATAGGAAACAAAAAAGCCTTAAAATGTTCAGAAAGTACATATATAGTAATTTTCAGTTTTTGTTCAACTAGATCTTTTTAGCATTTTGCATCAATTTTCACAAATTATGTAACGATCTGTGAAGAATTTTTAACTTCAATGCATTACAAATGTCAAATTTGACCTTATAACATCATAAACATAATTTAAACATGTATCAATATGTAAAAGTCATGATTTGGGAATATGTGATTTTACGACATCAGAAAAATTGAATTATGGATTTGTACGTTTCCATGCAAACACAATTTCTAAAAGTTTCAAAATTCAAAATTTTCTCTAAACTGTACAAAAGATTTTTAAAAAAGTCAAAAATAAAACTGTTTTTATGTTTTTAAACATGAAATTTGTGTATTTTTATGCATGCAACAAGCTTCTCGCAACGACAAAAAGCATTACACATCTGAGTTATAATTAGTTAGCTATTATTGAGAAACCTTTGAATATTAAAGCTTAAAATCTTGTCTAAACAATAAATAAAGAATAATATTTGCAATGAAGTGAAATATTTAAAATATATTGTTTAATTTTCACAAAAACATGTAACATAAAAATATCACTATGAATTTTTAAAAAAATTGACATTATTTTGTCACGATATATGGACTCCAGTCAAATATTTTAGGAAACTCCTCAAAAAACTCACATGAATATATATAGTTACATATCAGTAACATAAGGGATAAACGTTTATGTACATTTATACTTTATATTCTGAGGAAAAGATAAATACAATTTTAAAAACGTCATTTTTGAAAAAAATGAATTTTTACTATAAAGTGCCATTTTATAACAAAAACCATAAATTACAGCACGTATTTGTCCCATTTTATTAAACATTAGCATATTTGCAATTTATTTTGCATAAAATAGTGAACAAAAAAGTCTTAAATTGCCCAGAACAGAATTTTTCAGTTTTTTTTAACGAGAAAACATAAAATTTTTCTCAAATTCTGTATCAATTTTTACAGAATTTGTAGCTTTCATGCGTTACGGCTATAAAATGTGAACAGAAAGCATCATAAATATAATGTGAAAATATATCAATATTGTTTGGGTGTGAATTTGAGATGATATTTAAAAATACCTGATTATAAGACGTTTCCTAAGTTTTCGTTAGGTTTTCGTAACATTATCATTAGGTCTTGTTGTTGCAGACAGTTTCTAAGTTTAAAACTTTAAAAGTTACTTTAAACTGGACAAATGATTTCTAAAACAGACAAAATAAAACTGTTTCTATGTTCTTAAACATGAAATTTATGTATTTTATGTATGTAACAAGCTTCTCGCAAAGACAACAAACATGACATTTAATGTATCATCTCATACTTTTTCTCAGAAACTATTAAACATAAAGACTCAAATTTTTATTTATATTGATTAGACATTATATTTACACTGAAGTAATTTTTTTTTAAATATTAGTTTTTTCAAAGACAAACTTTTAGTTCACCGAACAATTATTATTATGAATTTATTAAAAATTGTAATTTTTTTGTTATGATAACTGCTTTATATTTAAAGGTTTTAATAATATTTCAAAAATGTCACGTCAGTGTACACAATTGCATTTAAGAAACATACACACAGTAAATTTACGCAATTTTAAAAAAATAAGTTTTTGAAAACAGAATTTTTTATAAAAAAATCTTACCTTTGTATTGAATTTAATCCAAATTTTTCAAGTATCCAAAAACTTCAAGTATTTTTGAAATATTTTTTAGCGTTTTTCTAAGCCTTTTAAAGTTTTATTTAGTTATTACTAATTATTTAAACTAAATTTAAAGCGAAGAACAGGTTTAAATGTAGGTAAAATCACTAAATATTAAATATAACATTCAAATTAAAACCACGTTTCAAAATTTCGCAGAAAATTTTTTTGCATATCTAACACAGTTAAATTTGCAGTTACTATACAGGTATCTATTGCGTATTAATAAAAATAAATTGAGGCTTTGCAACTTTGCTCCAGATTTAAAAAGACAATGTTTACATTTCTATTTGTCAAATGGGCGTGGTTTTAAGCTGATTATTTTTTAAAAAATCATTTCAAAGTACTTCTAATTGATATAATGGCCTGTATGTTATATCAATGGAAGCTGCCGATTAGGGGTTTATAGAAATATCAAAATCTCAAAATCGATTTTTAAAAGGGGTCTAAAATCGCTAAATGTGTAATTAATCACCAAAACTGGAAATGGCATACGGAATTAGTCGCAAAATCTGAAAATGGTATATGCAATAAGTCGCCAAATCTGGAAGTGGTATAAGGAACTAGCCACCAAATCGGAAAAACCTTATTTTTTGATGATCCTGATCAGCACAATGAAACAAAATGTTGAAGTTATTGTACTGCCATCGCTCCTTGATAAGTGTGCAAAATTTCGAATTAATCTGACCCTTTAAGTGAGTAAAAATCGAGTTCAAAGATTCCGTTACATACAAGTAAAACTTATAAAAGCGTGTTAAAAAGAAATTTTTTTATAAAAATGTCGTGCTCCATTTCTTATTTTTTTTAGATTAACGTAGCCAGCAAAGTTTTAAAGTAGTATAAGCCTACAAATGATCCTCATTTTTTTTGTAAGAATGTTCAAGCTACAACTTATGCTATTAAAATATTGTTTCCTTTTTAGATATCAGTAAAGTAGTAAATGGGGTTCCCAAACTTGACATATTTTAGTCTATTGAAATCTAAAAATTAAAAACAAAGAAAATAACTATTTAAATCAGCAATTTAAGAGATTGAGGTGCAACTCCAAAAGCGAATAGACTTACGGTAAATACAAATAAAAGAAACATAATAAAAGTGTTCTTTATGAGAGAAAGAGCATGGTGAGTACGTTAGCAATTTCTAACCATATTAAAAGCATTTGTGTAGTTTTTTTTTGTTTTTGAAAATGGAAGTAAAAAAAGACTTGGATGTGAAAAAAATTATGTTCTATATACTAAATATTTTCTATTTTTATAAAGCAATGTGCGTTTAAAAGTGATGGCATGGATTATCATTATATAGCAATACGTATAATATAAACAGTTCTCTAGTTTTTCTGAAAATGGAAGCAAAAAAAAGTCTCGTGCATGCGAAAAAAAATATGTTCAAATTGCTAAATATTTTTATTTTTGTAAAACAATACGTTTAGAAGTGATGATACGAAATAACATTATTTCAATACGTTTAAAAGGTGCTAGTACGATTTACACATCAAATATTTCTTAACACACTTTTGTTAGTTTGGCCTGTATCTATATAGAAGGAATGTTTGAAATATAACGATACATGACTCATTCGAGGCCCCGTAAACGGAGAGAATAAATACCCTTCAGAGCAAGACTTATCCAGCAAGACTAATTCCTTGAAGAAAGAGACTAATTCCAGCAGCCACGTAATGTCAAATCAAAATTTCAAACTCAAGGATAAATTCAAAAATAAATCAATGATAGTTTAAAAAACTAAAAAAATTCATCTACAAAATAAGAAAAAAACTATAGTTAAAAAATAAACATAAAAAAAAACTAAAGAAACCGCTTTTATGGTGAATCGAGCTAAAAAGTAAAAAAAAAAAAAAAATCTTAAAATTAAAATAAAATGATTAACGAGAAAATTATGTCATTGGGGTAAAAGCTTTGGGTGCCCTATATCAATTGTTATAATTTCTTACTAGTTCGCTTCCGAAATGCTGAGTTAGTGTAAAAATGTTGTACAAAGCACCCTACGCTTTCACCCCAATGACATTAATTTTCTCGTTAATCATTTTATTCTTATATTAAGAATTAATTTTTACTTTTTAGTTCAATTCACACACACACTATGAAATCATTTTTGAAACTTTATTTTATAACTATAATTTATTTCGACAGAAATAACAAACCTTATTTTAGATCTGAACGTGTAATGATTCCACATTTACTTTTCTAGATAATTGATATATACTAAGAATATTTCTCTTTGAACCTTAAACACTTAAAAACATGTCTCCAGAAGAGAACAATCACAAATATTTACTTGCGTGAAAAATATCAACTAATCATAGAAATATCTTGCTTTTTTTTCCTCAATTTTTTCACAGTCGTAAGAAGAGATAAGGCTCATGTCTCAAAAATCAAAAAGTAAACCTTTGACGCCTTCGTCGCTGCTGAGTCCCCACCTATTGTGAGCTTACATATTCAACAAACTCTGTAATTTAGCACGATGCCAACTGCGGTTAATAACATGAATTGGAGGTCGCTTAAATGTGATGAATGCCTTTGAAACGAACTATTAGATGCGACGGACCGTTATGTCTGATTTCTCACACAGCATCATTTATAACAAGAATGATAATTAGCACTGCCATCCGAAAATGTTAAAATTACCGTCATCGAAGATCATAGTGCGCATTGCGACCGAACCTCCATTCAAAGACGTTGAAAGGAAGCTAAATGGTAGATTTAACATTTGGTTGAAGTGAAATTAATTAAGCGGTGAGAGCTATAAATTGAATCTTAGACGTTTGTGACTTTTCATTTGAATGAAGAGCAGATTGCTAAAGAGCTTTGAATTGTTTCATTTTTATGTCGTCTTTTAATTTAAGATGCTAATTAGTAGTTTTGAGTATTCTGAAAGCATTAAATTAAGAGGCTTTCTTTCTATAAAATTGTATGCTTAAATAAATATTCATTATAAGTACACAATATTTAAGCTCAAAAATTAGTTAGAATATTTTTATCTCTTCAATTGTATCTTTTCAAATAAGATGAAATATTTTTTTAGTAAAATGTTATCCGTTTTGTATCTTACAATATTTACTTATTTAGGCCCTTCTTAAAAAATACTTGTCATTTAAAAACTTATTTAAACTATTTAAATTTACCACCTAGGTACAAAATGTAGAATTTTACAAGATTGAACATGTGTGCGATTTATGACAACATTTCTAAATTTGAAATGTTATTTAATTAATAATGAGCTTTAAGTATCTCGAATGAAATTTAGAGGAACATTTGATTAGTTTGCTATATTTTCTGTGTAATTATTCTTGTATTTTATTTTATACGCATATATTACTTGTATTTTTATTTCCTTTTTTTAATCGAATAAGCTTTGTTTTCCGCTTTCTTTTAAGACACGAATATATGTAAAATAGAGGTTTTTAAAATAGCCCTATGTAAAAAAAATATTTATTAAATGTATAAAATAATAAAAAAGTTACATATTTTACTTTCTTTTTAAAATAGGAACACAAATAAGTTGCCGATTTTTCAATGAAATGTGAACTTTTATTTCAAAAATTTTGCTAATTGCACAGGCAAACTTTTCATCAGTGGTGTTCTTTTTTCTAAATAGTTAATGCAATCATTTTACATTTTCTTCTGTATTATCTACTTAACTTTAAAGTATATTTTATGTAAGAGTATCCATTAAATCTACCGTTGTTTCATCAATAAGTATTTAAAATTATTAGCTTCACCAATTAAACCTGCACGATGTATATTGGAGATGAAATTTGTAGTGTTTCATTTGATGAGATTACCTCTTCGTCCCGAAGTTTCGCATGAAAATATGAGAAAATTAAGCATTGGCAACACATATTTCAAGTGCATTTAGTCCTCCACATGGTAGGGGCACTAAAACTCGAACCTAAGACTTTACAACGCCGCAGACGAGTTCGTGATTATGAGCCATCGTCTACAGCGACCACTTTTTCATTTGAGATTTGAAAAAAAAAGCTGAACAAAGTAAGGAGGCATTCGATTGAGATAAAATAATAGTTGAGAATGACCAGTTCACCTTGAATTTTTTTATTTAATGCTTAGATCGTCCTTTTGGAAAATAATTAGGGTATTTTTGCTGTATCATTTTAATAATAACTTGATTAATATATGTTAGAAGCAAACCTGAAATATCGAGTTAAAATAAGGTTGTGATGTAAAAATTAAAGATAAGACGTCTGTATTTAGTTACTCCCGTGAGTTAAAGCCGAGAGTGAATGTGGTAACAGTTCTGATTATAGATTTTTATTTCAATGCTCAAATTATATTGAAAATAAACTTAAAAAACACACCTATTTAAATAATATTATGAAAAATGATTTAACTTCTGAAGAACCAATTTATTTTTTTTTCAAAAGCAAGTATAAAAAAAGTTTAAGATTTATTGGAAAAATATCATTATATTTAAATAATAACATTAATATATAGATTTGATTAATGGAATTCTTAGAAAATTTATTTTTAGCCAACACTGATCTGATGTCTGTTTCTTTCACAGGAAAATAAATTCTAAATTTGATAAGCTTTGAGGAAAATTAAATACATTCGTATATTTCAACACCAACATAACAAAATTGCAAACGATTTTTGAACTGACAATTCAAGTTGCCAAAATTGACTACGAGCCATTGACACAATTGATTAAATATAAATATTCACGGGATTTTCAATTATCGTTTTAAAAGCTGAACACTAGCGAATTGGTGAATTACCAAAAGTGTTTCAGTTCAAATTTGCCATATAAAAGCTACTTCTGCATTTCATAAATAATTTCTCACAGGAAAAATCGTTTGGTATTATTTGATATGTTGTTCTAATATTTTAACTTTTCACTTAGACTTGAATTTAGGACTACAGAAAACGAAATCTGAAATATTTTATGACAAGAACTTGTTTAGAAAATAAAGTATATATATTTAATTTAGAAACTTGTTTTTACTTTATTATTATTTTCTAATATAAGTGAAATCATAGAAAATTAAGGTACTGAGAAAAGTAGTTTTTAGAGGATAGATGGAACTTGTTTTAAATACTAGTTGCAAACAATAATACCTGTCTAAAGTTCTTGAGAACAAATAATTATTAGATGATATTTATTTTATATGTGTTTAAATATAATATTCTTTTAATATATAGCAAGAGAGAGAGATAATAAATATTTATAAAGATAGACGAAAAATATATAAACTTTAAATTCATTCAATTTTAAAGTACACATTACTTTATAACATTTTAAAACGTATTTTGTTCTTTATAGAGAAAGGAATCAATATTTTTATTAAAATATAAGTAAAATATATATCACTGATTTTCGATTAAAGCTCTCAGATAGATGTAAAACTGAAAACTAAAGAATATGAAATCTTATATCCAATGATATTTTTCATAAGTTTTTTTTCTTTATTAAAACATATTGTCAATGGAAAAAGTACATGCATATTTAAATTCAGCTATATATTAAGGAGTTTATCCGGTAATTATTGAGATTTTAATTTTTGTACTTAAATATAATGTCTACCAATATTTGCAATTCAAAAGATGTCAACAAATGCCGAAAAATGCTGCTAATAGTGTAAACTAATTTCCCCATACGTGCAAATACAAGAATAATAAGAAAAATAAGAGATGATAATAATTGCCAGCATCTTTTTATTTGTCGAAATTAGTCGATGCTAAAACATATAAGAACCTTAATTTTGTATCACGCCTTACTTTAAAAGACAGATTTTATGCAATGAATCAGTTTAATAATATAGTAACTAATAAAAAAGACACCTTTTTAGTGATTAGATAAAAATTTAAAACTAAAATTTGAGAAATGTTTAAGAAAAATTCGTTTATGCAATTGAAGTAAAAAAGCGTGTAAGAAATTCTGTGCAAAAAATAGTGCTGAAATCTGTCCATGAGCAAATCAAATCAATTTCAAAGTATAAAAATCATATGAATTTTTGAACTATTAATGAAGTTCTATTAAAATACTTTTACTGATAGTGTGAGTTTAATACAATGTTTCCTTAGAAGTTAATTTTTTTTTTTAAAAAAAAGAAAATACTTCATTCCCTAAATGATTTCATATTAGCTTAACAAAACCGAAGCTATAATACTTAAAAGAAATAAGAAACAAATACTTCTACAGCTGATTGAAAAATACATTTACACGTAAGTTATTTTAAACAAAATTAAGGTTTTCTCCTTGGACCACCTTAAGATATTACTTCTTTTGATTATGTTATTAATGTTAGTAAACATAATTAATCAAATTATTATTTTTTTAAAATGTTTTTTTGACAATCGTTCCTTTTCTGAAGGGGTTTATCTATTACTTTAAAAAGAGCAATTTTTTTCTGTGTGTTATACGTTACTCAAGTAAACAAGCATAAATAGACTTAAAACGCATTATTAAACTTATACAGATTATATTTCCATGTACAATTTAAATGTACATATATTCTCTAGAATTTGTGTATTAAAATATGTCATATTTTTATAAATATATATTGCACTATTTGATGAGTTTTCTTATAGAAAAAGAAATAGAGACTTTTTTATATGATAAACCAAGTGCTCGTACAAAATATACGATTATTAAACATGTAAATAACAGATTTAAGAAATTTCAATATCTGAAAGTTTACGAAAACAAAAATAATCGAATATAATACGTAAGTACACAGAATTTAATCTAGATTTTTTACGCGTCATGAATTTATTAATAATTAATATATTTATTGGAACCGAACTTCTTTACAAGTATTTATCCAAAAAAATGCAATTAAATGCTTCATCAATAGATTAGATATAGTGTTATTTAAATCATTTATAGCATTTGATAATTTGTTTCCTTTATTTAATATTGTTAAACATGGCAGCTAAAATCACTTTAAATGTTCTAGTAGTATGTCGTTCAAGCTACTCTTAATTATGAATCCAACTCTTCTTCAGATAATCATTTTAAGGCCTTGATTTGTTTATCATTTCTGTAGAATGAAGTGTGAAGGAGGTAACTGTATTGTCCAAATAATCCCTTTTCTACGGTTTAGGGTAAATTTTTTATTACTGAATAATAACTGAGTAATTAATTTGAGAATATTTAAATTAACTCACCTGAAATTACCTTTCAATAATAATTTCGAAATTTTTTATCGACCCCTGATCAAAATCATGTGGTGTTATATCAGCGAAAAACTAGCAAAGATAATTTTCGGACCGAGCCTTGGAGGTCCTGCGAGACACTTTCTTAGCAAGGGACCCTCGAGACCTAGATCTTGAAAAATGAGGTCTTCAACTGCTTATACAGTTTGGGGCCCTCATCCATCCGGAATGCATTTTTATGGACAAATTTCTCCAACTTCTATTCAGTTTATCTCTTCCGCTATAGATTCTGTAGATAGGAATACCAACATAAGGTTTTATATTTATACTTCAGTGCGATTTTGGATTGGGTTTTAGAGAGTTGTAAGTCAAAATGCTACAGAGACGTCAAAAGTAAGTTAATATATCATTAAAATTATATCTATCTGTGACTTAAACCAAGTAAACGAAGATTGGTTTTCAATGTGCATTAAGAATTTTATGTTTCGTAAAAACGTTTCGTTGAAAATGCTCGAAATGTTTGAACGTGGACAGAGGAAATATTGTTTCCGAATTGGATGACTTACACCGCTCTCACATGATTTGAAGTATTGTGACTTTTATAAATATATTCTTTCCTTTGCATCGTCCTGTAAGAAAACTGGTGAAATTTTTAGGATTTCATATTCTTCCGCACTTTTGTTCCACTTTTTGCTTTTTATTTGCAGTAAACAAGACATGACTAGTTTGCAAAGTGCATTTGAAATTTTCAGAGCATGTATCAGAAATTTCTACTTTTTCTATATGTATACACATACGTTATGTTTGGTCAGAAAATAAAAATAAAAATTGCGTAAAAGAAATATATTTGGCTAACATAAGCCGAAGAAAATAAATATTTTCTCCAAAAGAGAAACTCATGTAACAGAAATTATAAAGGCGAGTCATGGGAGGTTTAGGTCTTATTTCATCCTTATATAAAGTTATGTATTGCATTATTTTTTTATTTATTTTTCTGACGTATATTTCAAAAACTTTTTTATTTTTGTGGAATTGAGCTAATAGTTACGATACAATTTAAAATATAAGTTAAATTTTATGTAAAAATATTCTCAAAAATGAAAAGAAACTAAACAACATTTAGGTGAAGTTTCTTAGAATGAAAGAGTTTAAATACCTCTCTTCTTTCTGTATATACACATATACTCTTTCACATTTCATTTTACCCGTGTTATAGGCTGGTAAATTTATTTTTCGTCCAGAAAAGTAAAAAAAAAATGCATAAATAATAATAATAGTAAATAAATAAAAGCATCTATCTTTCACCAAAACGAGAAAAAAAAAACCGCTTGAAAAATAGTCAATTTTGCTGTATTTCCCAACTTCTATTAACCATTTAATTTTCCGATTTTGTACGCTAATATACGACGGTTGTTTCGTTACCCTACATAATAACGGAGCTGTCTGACTCTAAAATAACTGGTGTCTATAATTTTGTTAAATGCATATATACATACATGCGTGTAAAATAAATTATTGCTGTTTTAAATGTAAGCTATCAAATTCATATTTGTTAAATGATTTTAATCTGCTTACATATGCTGTCATTTTAAGGAAAGGAAACCTTATTAATTATAAAATGAAATTAGGTGTGATCAGATTAAAAGAATTGTGCAAATATGAATCTGATTAAATTAATATAATTGTAACATATTTTCATTTCACTTTAGTACTTAAATTAAATTATTGAAAGTGTTAAAATTATGCATTATTAATGCACTATTGTATATATATATATATATATATATATATATATATATATATATATATATATGTATGTATGTATATATAATGAAATTCTAGTAAGGTTATATTACACACTTATTACATATTGAGTAAATATATATTCTAATCATAATAATTTAGAATGGAAAACAAAAAAAAAAATAATAAAATTTTCCTATGCACAATCCATATGCATTTACATACATATGCATGTGTAGGGTATGATTTCTTTCCTACGTTTGTACGAACTGTTAAACAATGAGAAAAATAGTGAGAGGTAAAGATTTGTGGTGCATCACTTTAAATTTAACACCTTCTCCTATACCGATGCCAGTTCACGTTTATAAGCTTTCATAAATGATGGTATTATGGAATACGAACTACAGAACTGGCTTGACATTGTATCTACTTATCAGAGTCATTTAAAACAAAGAAAATGAATAATTAACTCTGTAAATTAACGTATTTATGGTAATGTTCGTTCTTATAGTGTAGCTGTAGCCCAACACAACTTCTGGAGCAGTTAAAATAGTTTTAGATGATACTTCTACTTACATCTTAAAACTAGTTCACCGTAATTTTCACATCTTGATCACATCTGGGTAGGAAACTAATGTGTTAAAACCACTTAGGAGCTCCAAACAATGTTCAGGATCATCTTGACTCACTGGAAGCTATATTTTTCACAGAATGTGTTGGACAGCTCTTACGCCAATTTGAGAAATGCCTGAATATTTCTTTCAATTATGTTGACAATTAATCGTAAATCATATTTGTATATAAATTTGGCAATGTTTATAATACATTTTTGTTTCCTAAAGTCTGCTGTGTATATACAGTTGTATATCAATATTTAAAAAAAAATTATGATAATTCAGTGCAAAGAAAAGAATATATTTTTCCTTTCTTATCCATGTTATTTGCTTGTAGTGAAGCTACCCGTATTTATACAATCAATGTTGACTCGTTTATTCAGATCCTCCAAAAGAATTGAAGAAATTTTAGAAAAAAAAATACCGTAAAATCCGGCGTATAATGCGCACTTTGAACACAAAAAAAAATCGAAACTTAAGGGTGCTCGTTTTACACCGGGTATAAAAACGATAGCTTTAAAAACAACAAAATAGATGTGAGCTTAAAATAATTACTTCTACATGTATCAAATCACTTGTATTTAAAAGAAACGACTTGCCTTGTGAACCAAAAGAGTTTATGCTGTTAATTATTGCACGAGGATTAAAATACATTAAAAATGAAATAAGTTCGCATCTATTTCAGAAGGTAAAAATATTGAATATCTTTATTCCCCTCACTCCGTTACTATATTTTTATTTCCCTAGCTGGTTCTACAGTTCTAAGGCAAATAATTATATCCATCATATGATTTTTTTCCTAGCCAGATAAAACGGGATAAAAGACTACTAATATGAACTTAAAAATATAGACGTAAATTATTTCTCTGACAAATAAAACTAAATACACTACTCACAACGAAGTTTTTGTTGAAATAGTAATAATATATCCTAGCTCAGCTGCCTTCCTTCATCCATCAACACCATTTACTATACGTTCCAGTTCTAGAAATATACTATTATTTTAAAAGTCTGGGAAAATACCTCAAATAAATGACTGAAACATAAAAACAATGTATACAGATATTTCAGGTTTCTTTTCGTATGAAAAGGGGTGCACGTTATTCGGCGAATATACTAAAAATTAAAAAAATTCAGCTTGAAAGTATAGGTGCGCGTTATACGCCGGATTTTACGGTGAGTAAAGCATCTGCGTCATTATATATGTTTCGTAGCATAAAAAATAATTGTTGCCAAAATATGAACTTGTTTGTTGAATGTATTTTTCATCATGCAACATTAACTTGATGAAAAGACGCTTTTTATTAATATGATTCATGAAAATTTCAAAATGCAATATTCTTGCATGGTAGGAATGACTATTATGCTGCTCCTTCTAGTCTTGCAAAAATATGCTGAAAATTTAGAATTTATATATACCTCATCTAGTTCCATAAGCAGGTTACAAATATCCATTCTGTGAGAATTTGAATGGGATGTCAATGTTATTTAGTTAACAGAGTGGTTACGTAAAATTTCCGTATTTACTTTGTAAATGGCACAACTCTGATGGAAAATGATATGTGAATAATTACGTTTAAAACAGGAAGAGTATAGATTTTGGAACAAAAGTTTTTCTATCGGAAAGTTTGATTAATTGAAGAAAACGGCTTACAGCAAGCTCAAAGAAAGTACGACATTTCGAAAAGCTTTGTTAATAATCCCCTGTTATTTCCTCAGCATCGTTGATGAAAGTGAGTTCTTATATGACTTCACAGCAAAAAGGTTGAAGCTGAGCCATTTTTTTTAGATTCAGAATGGATGAAATTATTGAACAACCTGGAGACTTTTTATCAAATTTTATCGTAAGCAGATACTTTGAACACCAAAAAATACCTTAAGCATGAATTTAACGCAAAATAAACAGTAGAAGATGTGATACTAGGTTCTAACACGGCTTAAAAATTAATTTTTTTCTATTGATAGCTGAACAATTTTGCTGAGAATTAAACGGTAGTCAGCGAAAACTAAGAGGAAATAGTTTATCAGAAAATAAAGTAAAAAGATGATACCTAAGCAAACGGAATATATCAACGTAATAACCCACAACACTTGGATAATGACTTAGGACAATATTTCGTCACAAGAAAAAAGTGGTAAAACATTTTGATTAAAAGGAAAAGTCTATAACATAAGTGTGTTGTAACATTGATGTTGTAAAGTAATTATAAATAAACAATTTACTTTTTCTTATTAATGTGCGTACTCGAACTAAATGTGAATGCTGTCGGCAATGGTCCACGTAATTTCTATCAATGCCCTAGTGACAAGGACAAACATGAGGTAGTTCCTCACTATCCGAACCTTCACAACACTTAACTCAGAGATTATTATCAAGTTTAACGTGCATCAGCACCGCAGATTGTAATAAAAATTAAGAATCTCTTAATGAAAAACACCCAATGGCACGGATAAAGTAATTAATTCATCAAAATTGAATACAAAAAATATTTTATACTAAATGATACTAGATAATTTTTGCATAAAAACTCAATCTGCTTCTTTTTCATTGTAAAATAATACACGGTAATGTTTAACTTTTGGAAATATATTATAATTTTTAGTAAGATTCTCTTAGATGTTATTTATTCCTTAGATTTCCATGATGTTATAAGAAAGTATTTTTAGGAAACATGATTTCTAAAGCTGATAAAATCTCTAATCCGAGCATATAAAAAATTTGTAATTTTTGTTATTAAGAAAATATAAAATCTGTATTTTTTATTTACTTCATTGTAAGATTCCTTACAAAATAGCAAATTATTAAACTGTTGTCATACTAAGACCGTCATAAATCAATTATTGAAATTTCAACGATTTATAAACTTTTACTTACTATAAAAGGGAAAAAAAGAAACTGTTTCGTTTTGAATTTTATGCATCAATAAAATATAATATTTTATGCATCAAATTCAGTTAAAATACTCAAATGTCCTATCTTTCAAGACAGGATTTTTATTCTTAAACATGGAATGGGTAATAATAATTTTAAACTGCAGTAGTCAAAGAAAATATCTCTTACCTCTTATTCTATTTATTTCATCTGCATTATTTCTAGATATAATTATTTTATGACAGAAGTTGCAGCTGTGTGTGTGTGATTTGTAGAGTTCTACTGATACTTTTTGAACCCCTCAACATTATATTTAAATTATTTATGAGACCCAGATAACTGAATATATGATTTTATGTTTAGTTAAGAATGATATCTTATAAGATCTATATATTTTTAATTATGTAGTGATTTAGTTTAGATGCTACAGTCTTTTAAGCTCTTATTTTAGCATTTTTTAAAAACAAAATACAGTTCATTTTCTTAAATTTTCTTAATATCATGAATGGTAATAGAATTTGTCGTAGAAAGATAATTAAATTAAAATCGTAAAGGTTAAAAGTTAATTACAATTGGATTAAGAATATACTTCGGAATAATGGGAATTCTAATTTAGAGTATTGTCGAAACTATTTCCATTTCTTTAACTACTCATAATTATTTTTGCTAACATACGTTTTAACGAAAGGAATCGTAACAACTTTATTTTAATTAGTTCCTAGCTTAAAATCTTAGTTTAAAATTCGCTGTACAGCGATCCGTAAAGCAGTCAATATAAGTGAAAATTCCATTGAAATAAATCGGATGAAGTTATTCGCTAGAAGACGAAACAAATAATGGAACAAATCTTTTAAATCATCTCGCACCTGTTTTACATACCTCATCTAAACGGTAGAGTCGTAATCGAAATTTCCATCAGAATATTTTAAGTTCTCAAAAGAAAGCATAATATTCATTACACTAAATATTCCTATTTCGACTAAATGGCTGAGGAAGTCTTCTTCAATTTGTAGGCGAGAATGTTGTTTTATATATGAAACAAGCCATTTCGCTGCATCTTAATTTCCGAGATCAAGCTGTTGTTTCCGCTTCTATGTTTTTGTCTTTAGCTTCGAAAAATCAATATTTTCTTATTCATGTATTTTTATTTTTGCTTTATTATTATAGAGGAGTACTCTTCTTTTTCGACTCCGTGATCGCTTTCATCCCAAACTCTAATCGACCATCTTTTCGGAGGAATACATGAATTTAAATTTCTTTTGCAAGAGGTTGTATGATGAGGATGTAAGGGTTGAACTGGGTACAAATTGAAAGAAAAACATCGATTTATGTTATGTGTTTTACGATGCAATATTTTTATATTGGGGTCTCTTTTCAATTCCTACTATTTTAGTTCACTCTCTCCCTATATATATATATATATATATATATATATATATATATATATATATATATATATATATATATATATATATATATATATATATATATATATATATATATATATGCATATATATCTTGTTCACAAATTGTTTACATTAATTAAATACTTACCAGTCATCCATTCAAGTTCAAGTACATTTTTTAAAACTTGTAGTGGATGATACTTGGTATTAATACAATTATTTTTTCAAATATTAATTAACATTAATTAAATTTTATTTTTTAATTTGAAATTTATTCTGAGTTTTTCTGATGAAGTTAGATTTATCTGTAACAGATGGCGCCAGTAAGTTTTTCTAACGAAGTAGAACATGCCTTTATTTTTTATGTGACTTGTTTTAACTCAAATAACTGGTATGTTTAAATGGATTTCGTATTAGTTGTATTTACAGCGACATATTATCAGTAATTTGTATTTCATAAATGCTGTTGGCAAATAACTTGGTAATTTTAGTTAAGTGAAGATGGAGCACGATTAAGTGACGAGAATGACAAACGAGTTGACAGCCATCTTTCCAACAATCCACACCTCACTAACGGGGAAAATTCGAGCCTCGACAGATTTAACCTACATCAGCTCGCTGTATGCCTGTCTTCAGTGGCAAAAGATTTTGACTCCGTGGTTTGACACTCTGGCTATCGCCATATATAGGTCAAAAGCTTAAAGTAAAAAGCAATGCAGTATTTCAGATTACTCAGGAAAACCAAATTAACAATTTAGGAATCAATTTAATTTTCTCAACCTATTGACTTTTTAGAAGTCTATTCAGTTTAGCGAGAAGAGTTCAACAATAATGTGGAAATTTTACAACCTTTTTCAGGTAAATATATCAGTTATTATACTTTCTATCTACTGTAAAAAATGGTTTATTAGCAGAAGAGAAATACTTTATATTTAAAAAAATCGCATACTTTTTTTTAAATAGAATTAATAAATTCACTTTTTTTTCATACTACTATCCATATACACGTATTACGTAATTTCAACTAATAAATTGAAAATTAATCTCTA
This sequence comes from Trichonephila clavipes, assembly GCA_019973935.1. Classification (NCBI taxonomy): domain Eukaryota; kingdom Metazoa; phylum Arthropoda; class Arachnida; order Araneae; family Nephilidae; genus Trichonephila; species Trichonephila clavipes. The sequence continues at coordinate 2,308,534 of BMAU01021350.1, read as the reverse complement.
AAACTTAAAAAGGGAAGTAAGTACATTTTTTTCAACTGTGAATACTGCTGGATATAATATTAAATATCGACACTTATTTAACATTGCCTGAAGTTCCTACAGTTACTACATGAGCATTAAGATGTCTATTCTGGGAATGAAATATTAATGATTATTTTAAATTTCACTGAAGGCTACATAATACCCTACAAATTTCAAAAATATCGCAATTTTTTTTAATTTTCTTGCTGCCCAAATCTTTGGAAGCTTACCATCAAATTTCAGATCGGAAAACATATTATTTTTTAAGATATTTGAGTTTTTCTGAGCTGAGGCTTTGGATCTGGTTTCATTTTAAAGCATTCTCCCTCTCTTAAATTAAATTAATTAAAAACAAATGAGCAAAATCAACTCTTTCACTTTTTAATGGTTATTTTCTTGAATTTTTTGTTACTAAAATTATTTCAACTTGATCAAGTTTGTTAGTTTTTTGAGTTCCCATAGTTACTTAATGAAGATAAATTTAAAGGTCAATTTTTGTTTTAAAATAGTTTATATAACATAGAAACTTTATCATTAATTTTTTCCTGTAGAGAAAATACCACGGACGAAACGTTCCCAGGCTATTATGAGAAACATTATCAGGAACAGATGGAATACTACTGAAAATGATGCATCTAAAAACCAGTCCTTAGCTAATACTCCAATTACACTTCCGAATACATATATTCTGATTTCAAGTATTGCAAATAAAACAGAACGTTCATTTGATGTACCAAATTGCATTATAGTAAACTTATTGCAGCACAGTATTTTAGCACAGTACTTATCCTAACTGTCACACCACACCAACGGGAGGACATTTGAGTTCTCAAAATATTTAATGTACATCACGCCCCTACACGGCGATTCTTCACTGGTACTAGGCTCGAACTCCTGACACACCGGGCAAGAGTCCGTTACCTTGATAACTAGACCTATAGGGCCCCACATTTAAGTTGAGAAATCACATATTAAAAAACTGACAAGCATGTTTGAAATAAAATCGGGTTTTATTGAAACCAAAAATTATACTTCATTCACACACAAGCTTGACTTCACGAACACATATGTGAACCCGCTAAAAACTTCATCTGTTCCCCAACTATCCATGTAGCAGTAACACTTGTATCTGGCCACCCATTATGGGGTTTATCATTCATGCAACCCACGTCTTCGAACTTCGTAATCATTTTTTTTTCACAAATACACTTATTTAAGGAACTTTATCCATTTGAATAACCTTCTTATGGCTATAGGATCGCAAAGCTGTATAACAGATTCTTCATTCTGATGGTTTAGCTTTACTAGCAAAAGTCAACTCACTGCAATTGCTGATGCATCTGTTTCCAGGATATTACGGTTTTATTTGTGGGCATACGTGTCACTGGCGGCCCCGTTCGCACATTTGACGGAGAATATATGTGGAACGTATTGCTGTAGAGTTTTCATTAAGAGTGTGCGGCATTCTGATTGTCTGAGCCAATAATTCTAATCAGTGGGGCACAGAAAAGTTTCCTACGAGGGAAGGGGGGTCCAGGGTAGAAAGCCCAATTTGGTAACATATTCTTTTCCCAAGCTCAACATATTCTTTTGATTTTGCCGATTTTAAGGAACAAAAACAATACAAATTTTCTTCTTGAATAAATAATTAGCATTAATTAGCCAAATTAATTATTAATAACAAAAACGTAATTAAGTTTTACCTAATATATACATAGGATTATAAACAATCGATTAAAAAATCAAGGGCTATGGGGGTTTACGGACCCTAGGGCACCCTCCTTGTGTGCGCCACTAGTTCTAATAAATCCGTTCATGTTGATGACATTTGATGTTCGATGCAGAGCTTAGAGACCGCTCTTTGATTTGCTCTTGACAAGTGATTACGATGACTCTCATTGACTACCCAAAGGGTCTTAGAAATAACTAAATATAGCAAGGAGAGGGTGTTGTCAAGTAGAGATATCCAAATGGAAAAATATTAAGAAAAATTTGAAATTTGTGATTAGATTTGCAATAAAATGTTGCACTGAAATTTAATTTTAAGTGGGGTTTCATGAGTCAAGAAGAATTCTTCTTGTCCCTGAAGATGTTATATCAGAATTACAGTTGAAAAGAAGTAGTATATTGAAATCGTACTTTAGAGGTATACATAGATAATTGAAGAAGTTTTTACTATTTCTTGGATATTAAATTTGAAACTTTTAACTTTAAGAGCTTTTCGGATATCGGCGTTTCTCATAAATCTAGTTGCATTAACGATCATCAGAATTAAAGAATTTTGCAGGATATCAAGGATTTTAGTGTCACTTTTAGCGGCATATCGTCATACTAGACAAACGTATGCTATTATGGGGTGCATCACGACTGCATAGAAAATCACTTAGTTCTCGATACTTAATTCAGAATTTCGAGAAATTAGGAGGAATATTTTAAACAATTTTTTTTTTACTCTCCGGAATTTTTCACGCGTGTGTACTATATGTTGATTCCAGGTAATATAAAAATATTTGACCTGAGACCATTGTATTAGCGTGTTTATGGTGTAGGGTTTATATGTTTATAAGTAAAAATAACTGCGGCGAATTTATCAACATTAATGCTGATTTTATACCTACCATAGCATGTTTCGCGTAATTTGAGGTGTTTGTTTAGCGCGAACATGTTGAGGAAGTGTTTTTGAATGCATCTGTTTCCGCCCTGTCTAAGCTCATTTTATAAGCTACTTCCATGCAATTTCACTGACATTTTGCTGTCCAGTGCCAGTTGTCTGTTGGACATTATTGCACTTTTTTTTTGTTTTCAATAAAACGCCATGTCACTTCAAGCATGTGCGCCAAATTTTACTTCTCTACCTATATTATTCCGTAAGCTATTGAATTTTCAATAAACTGATGGGTTACTCAGTATAATAATGTCATACCATTTGTGTGACATTAAATTCATGTTGGATTTTTCATCCTATAAATGTCAGTTTTGGGTTTAAATTAATCTAATCATTAAATGATTAACTTTAATCTGATATCATTTGTTTACAGATAAATACAAATCAAGCCAAATAGACACATTGGGCGAAACCACATAAGTTTTACACAAACTTAGACTTAAGAGTCGTAACTACTTTTACAAATTTTTTTCATGAAAATAGCGTGGATAATGGTTGCAGTAGTCAGAGTTTTGTTTAATGCCGGTAGCACCATATGGCGATTTATCGCCTATGCCCGTGCTAACCTAACAGTTTAATTTTTCTTGCCACAGTTTAAGGCACGGATTTTTTACACTGTTTATATATACTGCTCAAAATAATTAAAGAATATTGTGGTTTTAGGTGGATCTTGTGGCTGGGAAACTTTTCAGCTGATTGATACATGCTCGACAGACGTAGTAGGTTATATGAGAATAAATTGCACATGTTTGGCAGAAAAAAATGCATTTTATTGCGCATTTGTGTACAAAAGGGGGGGAACACAATTTGTGCATATGAGAAAAAAAGAATAAGAAAAAAGTGTTTTCTTCAAAGGAAATCATTTTCAGTAGGGAGTATGGTTTCCACGGACGGCGAGCAACGTTGAGCACATTTGAGGCATGGAGTCAATGAGGCTATTAATCACGAGTTGGGTTATTCTGTCCCACTCTTCCAGAATGGCTCTTTCCAGTTCTTGGAGAGTTTGTGGGGATGGTTGGCGGACAGCAACTCGTCTTCCTAGAGCGTCCCAAACGTGCTCTATTGGATTCATGTCTGGAGGACACGCTGACCATTCCATTCGTATGATTCCTTCCTCGAAAAGGAAATCCTCAATCAGGTTAGCACGATGTGGCCTGCTGTTATTGTCAAGTAAAATGAAGTCATCTCCGATTGCTGCAGCGTAAGGGACTACAATAGGTCTGAGGATCTCATCCCTATATCGGCGAGCAGTCAGAGGTCCATCTCGAATGATGTAGAGGTATGTGCTCCCGTCAATGGAGATGCCACCATACACCAACACTCCCCCAACGCCAAATCTGACACTTTCGTGCACAAAAGCAGGATTATTCCTACTACTACGGTCCCTCCAGATGAAAATACGCCTATTATCCGGATGAACAGAAAAATGAGTCTCGTCAGAAAAAAGAACATTGCTCAATTCATTTCTCCTCCAGTTCACACATGCTCTGTTACTCACTCCCTGCAGTCGCGACGATGCCTTGATGTTAGTATAACACATACCAGCGGTCGGAGAGCATGCAGACCTACACCATGGAGCCGGTTTTATACAGTCTGAGTTGGAACCGTGGTGCCAGTAGCCGAGCGAAGGTGTTGTTGGAGAAGAGTAGCGTTCATATGTTGGTGTCTCCGAGCCATTAACACTAAATAACGATCTTCATTGGGCGTTGTTACCCGTCTACGACCTAGTCCTGGTCTTCGGCCTGCACTTCTATTCTCCAAAAAACGGTTCCAGATCTTGGAAATCACACCTTGTTAAACTCCAATGGCTCGCGCTACTTCGGCTTGATTTTGGCCCCCTTCTAACCTACCAACAACTCTCCAAGCTTCTGAATCGGTTAAATGACTTCGCCGTACTCATCGAAGCAAAGCAGTCACTGAATGCCGATCATCCTTTTCATCATTTCAGTTGAAAGTCAAATTTCATTCGCTGCCGCTGAAGCGACGTTTTTGACGTCGAACTCAAAATTAGCATACTTCACAGTTTGAAAATCAGAAAAATTTGTATTTGTGATTCTCTTCTTCCATTTTCGGCAAAAAAATCGCTTATATCTTTATTTTATCTTAAACTTACAATATTCTTTAATTGTTTTGAGAAGTGTATTTTAAGTTTTAAATTTAGAGTTTTTTTTATATAAACCTCCTCTTTACAGAAATATATATATGCGAATCTTAGTGAAATCTAATAAATCCTTACATTTATTATTTTTCTCACACACACTGTTAAAGTAATCAGATATATTAACAGTATTTCTGGAATGCATTTGCAAGTTTTTTTTTAATTGAACATTTATTCAGAAAGATGCGTATCTTTTCGTCATTAATTATAGTACGAATTTCCTTTATTACTCTTATCTTTCAAATCTCTTTCAGAATGTACCCACAACTTACAATAACATTCCATACAAAAACTTCGATATCAATTCCCATGGATTATATTTATGCTGAGGCGACAGCGAAGATTATTTTACATGCTTTTTTAGATATTGTTCGTTCCAATCGGGTAGAATAACAAATTAATATGTGCTAAATAGATACGCCTACATTCACCAGAGAACGTTATCAAGTTTTCAGTGAAATTGGCAATCATAATAAAAGAGATTGTGAGTAAGAAAAAGTAGGAACTTTTTTCGTCGCGCCTATGCATGAATAGGAGATACTTTACCATGATTCTGTATCGTTTATACTTTTATGCTTGATAGACACACAATATCACTACATCTGCGAGAAACAATTAGTGCTTAAAGTGCCAGTGGAGCTTGGGGCATTACAAGTTCTTTTGTTCAATAACTGATTATTCAGTGGAGACATTTCTTCGCCCGAGTATAACAAAAGAAATAAATGTGGCAGCGAAAATAAATAGCAGTTGATATTTGACTCTGGATCATGGATGTTTTGATGATGTAGTTTTTTTTCCCTTCTCAACAGAGCATTATATGAATGATAATGAAGCCAAAATGGAAGTCGTTAGGCAAAGTTTATTGTTTTCAATTATGCAAACAACGATATATTTCGTTTTGTTTATTTAATTTGTTTTCGAAGTACTTTGATCAGTTGTTAGGTGATTCGAATGTTTTACCAATCTTTATTATTATAAGCCGGTGATACTTAATTAGCTGTCAATAAGTATAACATTATAAGTGTAGCTAATTAATTTATTTCTCTATAAATTTTGCTTTCATAAATATAAATAATGCTTTTATCGTACTTCCTCAGTTAAAGTGTAGTTTTTGCTTTAAGCATTCCTTTTTGTTTAATATATATTTGCTTCTGTGAAAATAAAAAAAATCAGACATTAATTAATAATTTCTTTTGTATAATTTTAATAGAAAAGGTTGATTAAATATGCGGCAATTTACATTTATAATGTTTAAAAAATGATAGTTTAGTAATTGTGTGACTGAATCTTTTTTTTCACTTATCGGTGTATAATTTATTGGTTATTTTTGTTTAAATTCCAATAGCCATAAAATTTAAGGCAAGGAAAGGAGTACCACAATTTTGCACCGGTAACTACATACTTTCTTTTATTCTTAAAATAAAATTCATAATTTTTTTTCAGATATTGGTTTTCAAAAAAAATTAATTAATTAACGTTACATAATTCTTACGATATCACAGTTTTAGGTTCAGTATTAAATTAATACTGAACACACACATACACAATTTAAACTATTTCAATTTAAACTTTATAATTTAAAACAATCACAAAATATTTTAATGTAATGCGTATTTTTCAGAATGATTTACACTATTGGGCCTTTTTTTTATTAATGACACTGAATAGTCTTTTAACAAGGGGTTTGTGCTCCCAGTGGAACGTGAACTAATTTAAAAGAAGATTATTATGAATTATTAAATAAGACAATCATTATTTTACAACTTCCCGAGCCCTGTGCTACAGAAGAGGGCTTTCTTGACATACAAATGCTTAAAAAGTAAGATTCCGATTCTCCAGCATCAGTTCAGATTTGAAACTGCATTTATCATTTTCTATCAAGATTTTTAACTAATGAACGCTGCCAAACAATATCGAATTTCCCATTAAATGTGCTTGTATTCTTCAATTAAATTCAATACGTATAAGCATCAGATGCGTAATTAATAAAAATGGCAATGTATTGGCCAGTTTTAATATTGAACCTACAGATACAGATGCTAATAATTTTACACAAGGATTTAGTGGAGATACGTGAAGGTGGTACATGACTAAAAGAAAAACAGTCTGAGAGACTCTTTCATGATTGATCCTCAAGAGTCCAGCATAATTTACTTAAACATAAAGCGGGTAAGTTTCCTCATTTTTTAAGAGGACTCATTACGCCTTGGACAATTTTATTTTATTTATGCATTTAAAATTTTTTTAATATATATTTTAGCATTTCATATAACTTTCTTTTCCTCAAAATGATACGGGGATAAAAATTTTCACATAATATTAACACAATTTTAAAATTAAAATTGTTTGAGGAAAATTTGGAAAATTTTAAAATTTGTCTTCTCTTTTGTGTAATTAGTAACTTTACTTCCTAATTTTTTTAAGTATCCTTAAGAATGTTCTAAGCAACTTTAGAGATCGATTTTACAATAACTTAATTAGCTTTTGAGAACAAAAACATAAAAAAATGTTGATATGCATGCAAAAATTCAATGAAAAAGTCAATGTATCCTACATTTTAATTTATTAAAGAAAAAAAAGTATTCATATTATAAAAAAAAGGAATCCCTAATTTTGTTACATGCTTTATATATACCACACAGAGAAAAAATGGAAGTGACTAGTAAATAGTTATTGAAGGAGTAGCATTTTGAATACACTAATACATACAAAAAATACAGACTGAGCAAAACCTTGTTAAAGTTTATAATTCTAAAAAAATATCTACACTCATGTCCATGAATTAAGGATAATTCAGAATCACACAGAAATTGAACTCTAAAATAAAAATTTCCCCTGTAGAATTTTAACACGCATATTAAAGAAGAATATGCAAATTACTGGAAACCTTCAGAGGGAGCGGATAGTACGTCACAATGAAGAGAGTGTAAGACAGGGGTATATAAGGAATAGTGGCAAAGAAGTAAAATTGTTCACAAGCACTTATAAAAGCCTTTCAGTGCAATAACCGCATAGTCATGGCACAAAGGAAGCATTTGGATTATTTTATACGTGGTAGAATTATTAGACGACTGGAATGTGGACGTACCCAGTTGGAACTATCTGAGGAACTTGGAATCACCCAGAGTTTCATCTCCAGGCTTTGGCAACGATTCCAAGATTATGGTAATGTGAGTAGATGTTACAGAACAAGTCACCCCCGAGTTACAACGCCGAATGAGGAACGGTATTTGGCAGTAACTGCCAAAAGAAATAGACGGAGCACAGCATCAGACATGCCTCGTCAGCTCTCTTCAGCTACCGGTACAACAGTTTCAAGGCACACCGTGTACAGACGCTTAGGGCACATTGGTCTATATGCTCGTAGACCTGTCAGATGTGTTCCACTTACCGCAACTCACTGTCGCCTGCGATTAACCTGGAGTAGAGAGCATGCATTGTGGACACCACAACAGTGGTCTTGTGTGATGTTTTCCGACGAGTCCAGGTTTAGTTTGCAGTCTGATTTTCGCCGGACTTAAATATGGAGAGCGCCAGGAACCCGTTACCACCAAGAGAACACCATTGAACGACACCGTTACGGTGGTGCAGGATGGCTCGTTTGGGAGGAATTATTGTTGGTTCCAGAACTGACCTGCATGTTCAGAGTGTAACGATGACAGGCCACATCTATCGGGATGTCATCCTGGAACAAAATGTACGTTTGTTTCGGGGTGCCATAGGAGCTGAAATTCTGTTTATGGATGACAACGCACGTCCTCACCATGCAAACATTGTAGACGAATGCCTGAAATCGGAGGATATCACCCGTATTGATTAACCAGCATACTCACCGTACTGGAATCCCATAGAGTATGTGTGGGATATGCTTGGCTGAAGAATTGCAGCCCGTCAACTCCCTCCCACCTGTATACCAGAACTTTGGAGGGCATTGCTTGATGAGTTGTGTAAAATTCCCTAAGATCAGATTGATAATTTGATATTCAGCATGCCTAGGCGTTGTAAGGCATAGATTGCATCGTCCGGGAGACATACTCCATATTAACCATCATACTAACCATGTTATACTGTTTTTAGTAAATTGTTCTTTTTTGAAATTTGCTCCAGGAAGTAAAAATCGCAATTTTGTTTTAATTATGTCAAACATATATCATCTGTTTTGCTTATTACCTTTTGTTTAATAAATGGACTTTACAAATAAGTCAAATTTGTTTTGCTTCTGTCTTTTTCTTTGCCTGAACTTCATTATCCTTAATTTATGGACGTGAGTGTATAATAAGAATACATAAACTTAAAACAACGTTTTAAGACATTAGTTATATATTTTTCATTAAAAAAATTGTATATTCGTATTTTTTCAACCTGTACTTGCTTATAAATGATCAATATTTAGAGAGTATTATTTGCAAAAGAAAATTTAATGAAAATGTTAAAATTGTTTGTTTCTGTCATGACAGAAATTTGAGTTTTTTTTAATTCATATAATATATTGAAGTATTATAGTTGTATGGGAAACGTGTGAGAAATAAGAACTGAAATTATGAACATGTTAATGTAAAATGTCTTAATTCAAGAATTTTAGACGTACGCCGTTTACAAAAGAAAAAAATACAGTATTTTAATGTGTGTTTGACTCAGTAATATCATTATTTAGATATTACATACTTTATTCTTTTTATTGTTTTTATTTATCTTTTTAAAATACATTTTGTTTTTATCAAAACGCTTTGTTAGCTGTTTTCCTAAAAAAGGGCTGGGGTCAAATTGCCTAATTTGTTACATTATATTTTTTTCAAATGAAGTTTTATTCAACTTCTAACTTTCCAACATCCAAAAGTGTTACGTCAATCAAAATATAATAATGAAAAGAATAAGATGAAATAAAAATAAAGGGTAGTTTTAGGTCATTTGGGGGCTACCGAGTCCTCTTGAAGAAAAGATTATAGACCAGGTGAAATAATCAATTGAATAAAAAAATCTTCATGTGATACTGGTTAAGGTATCCGAGTACGTTCGGAACAGTGATTTTACAAAATGCGAAAAAATTGATAATTTTGATGATATTTAGTGTCACTTAGATTAGAATAAATGTATAAAATTATTTTAAGAACATTACGACAAAAAATTATTTAAATGCAATGTTTTGGCAAAAAATTAGCTTAGAACAAACCTTTTTTTCAAAATGCTCTCCTTTTATAAAAAAATGCTTCTGTAGTAATAATATTTTGCTTAGGTAAAGTAAAGCCTTTTACAGAGAGTGTGAACTAGTAACTTTGAAAAATTCACATCATTTTCAGGGTTGTCACTAATTGAAAAAATTATCGGCGTTTTTTTCTTAAAATTTCTACCCTCTGTTTTAGTAAAATATGCATAAATCCACTTCCAACTTATATGTTCAAAAATTCTAGTCCAGCCTCTGTACAGAATTCTGAGCTATATGCAGGTAAAATATTATTATAATAGAAGTATTTGTCGCAAAAAGAGAATATTTTGAAACTTGGTCATTCTATGTTCATTTTTTTTGTCAAAATATTGTACTTAAATAATTTTTTACTGTAATAATATTCTTAAAACAATTTTATATACGTTTTTTTTTATCTAAGTGACACTAAATATCATAAATATTATCCATTTATACGCTTTTGTAAGATCACAGTTCTGAACGTAGACGGTTGTCCTAAACGATGTTTGAAGGGTCATTTTTGGAAGAATTACGCATGTGCGAAGAGGCGAAGAAGAAAAGCGAATAACAGTATTAAGGCATGTCCCACGTAATTTAAGTATAAATCAAGATCATAGACCTAGACCGGTAACGTGATCGCAATTGGAAGGGCATGCTATTATCCAATACGAATGAGCATGGACATATGGACTTGAGTGTTCGTCATCTATGAATTCCTAAACGCCGTGTCTAATGAAGAAATTGTCTCATAAAATGGTTTGTCATAGGTGTTGCATATTCAATAATGGAAGGCAGAATGTTGAAAATGAAGGCTGAAATAGGCGTTCTTCCGGATCCTCAAATTTCAACAACTTTGAAAGAGTACACGTCATAGGGTACCTTTATGACAAGCAAGCATCCAAGTTCACCAGTGAAAAAAAATCCTTATAAAATGGTTTTGAGGTATTGAATGTGCATCTCAATTCCTCAAATGGCAGATCACCTAGTTTTATCAATTTCTTATCTTCAAATTGCTTGCACGCGACTATAAATGAGTAAATGTTGTATGTGACTATGTCAAAAAATTCTGCAAGGTGTGTATAGTTCATGATGTTATGGCTCACTTATTTTTTTGGCAATAATGATTTCTTGTGTAAAAAATGACCAAGCCTACTTTCGGAACTTGCTTCGTATTTGTTGCACAAAATATTTTTCCCTAATACCATGTGATATACGACAGTCAAATGTTAGAACTTTTTTATAGTTATGAAAAAGTGGTAATTTTTTTTAATACAGATAGATTAAGAAAATAGTTATAAGAAAAAAAATATTGAAAACATTTTTAAAAAAATGGAAAACGTTTAATAAAAAAAATATTAGTTAAACCACAATATGAATATTAAAATGTTGTACGAAATCATGTACTATCATAAACTTTAAGAATAACATTCATTTTCTCGGAGTCATTTTGCTTTCAAATCGATTTCTGTGGAAAATTTTGAGATAAAAATACTTATTTTTTTTTAGTTAAAAAAATCCAGAAAATTCTTCATCTCAAGCTATCCGATCAAACTGGGTCGTCAGACTCGATGTCTCATAAATTTTAAGTCGAAGATACAACAGCAAGTTTCTTGACACAGTTTTTTCCTCCTTCTAAAACATGTTTCTTCTTCTTTTTTATATTTAAGTTTTAACTTTTTGATGTTTATAGATGGGGTCGATACTTTTGTGGTCACATTACTTCTGCTGGTTTTTCTTTACAAATATTTTGTTATTTCCAACTGATCATTTCATCTCTTTTTTTACCTTGGTTTCAACTAGTTTTCTTTTTTGTTTACCATTTTCATTTCACCTAATCTTTTTTAGAAGAAATAGGAAAGCGTACAGAAAGAAATGGAGTTAAATTGACCAGAGGAGTTTCATTTCTCGTCTTTCTTTGGAAAAGAATATACTTTAGATAAAGGGATAAATGAGAAAAACCGTTAATCTTTTTTTTAGAAAATTGGTAAAGTTGACTGAAGAAAATGGACCGACTTTAAAACTACAGGGACGCGAAAAAAATTTAATTTGAGTAAAATATAATTTTTAACTTAATGGTTTGGTAGATTTGATCTTTACTTTGAAAACTTATGTACTGATAACGAGATTTAAAAGATTTTACATAGAAATTATACTATGAAAAAAAAATGTTAATGTTGTTTTTTATTCCCCTATTTTTATCGAATTACTCATGTTCATTACATTTTGTTATAGAAAAAACATATAGTACGATTTCAGTATTTTATTATAATTATAACTCAAGTTTTTTTAAATATTCATTGTGTTAATTTTAAAACTTTATTTTACCTTAAATAAAATCTGATGAATCTATTTACTGTAATTTGTACCTTTGGAAAATACCATAAATGCGAGTTGGGAATGATATATATATTTTTAAATATACATCAACACTTTTGTTACGTGTTTCAGTACAAGATTTAATTGTAGCATATGTAAGATATTTAGCATTTTCCATCAAAAATAAATTTCGATTTACTTATATTTTGCACTGAATATAATAGAATTGAATTGCAGTAACAATTTATGAATATTTTGTTATACTTAAATACAATTTCCTCGATATTTAAAGATTATACTACATTTTATATGTGTTTATGTTCACTTACAAGGCACTTCCTTTAACAACATTCAAGACTGCTTGCACAAGCATTCAAAATTACAGAGTATACATTTTGATTTATTTGAAAAAATATTATGAAAAACAAGAAAATTGAAATGATTTTGCTTTCAGATATAATAAATCGCATTCTACAGATTTTTAACACAAAACAGGATTCAAACATTAAAAAAAATATCTTATGAATGACCATTCTTTGCTAAAAGCATAATTACAAATTAGCTTCAAAATTAACTTAAGAAAGGTTTTTATAGTGAATGTCTGCATCTAATTTCCTCATATAGACAGCATCGGCTTTCTGTTATAACTTAGGAGTTAAAAAAAAGGAATAAAAAACACCTATACATGCACATTGAAAACCATTATCCAAACTAGTAATTTAAAAGCGTCAGAGGAGGATTTAAAGCAAGCACATTTCGATATTAACCTTTCCATTTCACACCATAAAATTTTTATTATCAAATTAATTAATTGTAACTCCGTGACTTTTTAGTTTAGCAGTAAGCAATTGTTGAAGTAGTCAAGAAATATTGGTCATCACTATATTCCTGTGAATTCATGCCATCGTACCACTAAAGATCTGCTACGTGGAAAGGATTATTCGAATTAAGATTCTCGTGACCTTAGAATCCACGCATTGGCGAGATATGTCGGTTCAAAAAGTGGAATACCACTTCAGGTACCGTCTAATCCAGGAGTACTCAACCTTTTTTTTTCTACCAGACCACTTACATATATTACCTTTTTCACGCGAACCGCAACATGAGTATTAATGCAGGAGGGGGGAGGGAGAAATGCTTTAAGACCCAAGGTAACACAGATGATTCAAAATATGCAAAATTTATTAAAATATCAAACCTCCTAATTTGTCTTTTTAATTATCATTTTTTATTTTTGTCACTGATTGTTTTTCTAATTGCGAAGCATTTAAGAATCACTCCTTCACAATTCCTGCATCAGTAAATGGTTTCATGTGATTACCAATATTATAACAAATTTCATAGGGCGCCTTTGTTACCGCTTGAACGTTACCCCACTCACAAAACACTTTTTTTATTGTTGTAAAGATTATTCAAGAAAGGCTAGTTATCCTCTCTTGAAAGAGATCTTCGAGGAAAAGTCATTGAAGGATTCCTGTTTATTGGAATTTTTTAAATACAACACTTTCGTGACAAATCAACCAATTACTGATCCATGCGTGTTTTTCACTAAAAAATAGGCAACTTCCCAATCTTTTTGAAATAACCTATTTCCTTCAAATATTTTTCCCTTGCAAGATAAGAAAGATAGTTAAACATTAGTTACACCAATAAAATGGTCGCTACTCCACTGCTGTCTATTATCACTAATCAGAAAAAAAGGGGAAAAAACATCAATTCGCACCCATACCACATCGACAGCAAAAATGGGGATTGAAATATTTGATTTCTTAACAAAGAATCTCCCACTAAATTTTTATAAACAATTTAATTTTTCTGAGCTGGATCATGGCCGGGCCACTTAAAAAGACCTAGTGGGCCGAAGGTGGAGTATCACTGGTCTGATCCCTTCTCAAAGGCTCAAAATTACGACGTCTGTCGAAAATAGCACTCATGCGGCTTCGAAGTGTACCAACCTTAGTCAACCAGTTGCCGAGTATATACATTATCATTCCTTATACGCAATCACAATCCATCACAAATAAGGTAGGCCCATTACAAAAAGCACAATAATATGGCTTAATATGTTGAGGTAAGATCTCTTCTTGATATTTCTTAGCAGTCAGAATTGCATCACATAGCATATGCAGCTAAGTGTGACAAAAATCGTGTAGATGCCTGCTCAATTTTTAGTTTCACTTCTATAACTATTTTCAGCATTGCTAGATTAATAACTATCAGGGCTGTCTTGTTCTCAGGAAATAAAATCAATGCCTGAATATCTCTGATATAAAAGGGGACTAGTCTATGATAATAGTCTTGATATAATGAAAAATATTCTTTATATATATATATATATATATATATATTTACAATGTCAATGAAATTTAAAATAAAAAAAGGTTTAGACATAACATATGCGTATGGTTTGAAATTTTAAAAAAAATAGATAAGTGCACAAATAAAGTTAAAACATTTGGTGGTAATGTACAAGTTTATAATTATTAGAGATTTTGCTGTTATTTAGATATAGAACATTTGATGAATTACGATACAAAAATAATTAATTATTCAATACCGAGTGAAGATTAAAATTTTTAAGCATATGGACGCGCTTCAAATAAATACATATAACCAGTTATGTAATTGTTTAATAAAAGAAACGTTATTATTATCTATGCATATACAGTATAGGATTAGGTAAGTTTTAAAAATGTTTTCTTTTCTTAGCTTGCATTCCTTGAATTTAGAATATTCCAAGGGAAATTTGATTGTATATAAATCTTAAACAAATTGGAATTTCTAAATCAATTAGTGTTTAATAATTTGTACTTTTATAAAATTGGAGCGAAGGAAAAATGTTCTTAAAATAGCTTGTGAACTTAAAAAGAAATGACTATTTTCTAAACTGTTAAAATGTTTCAATATATTTAATAAATAATTTTACTTTTAAAATTTTAATTTAGAGTGAAAGTCCGAAATTTTTAAAATAAAGTAACGTTGTTTTCTACATTTATATTTATGAAACATTTGGAGAAATATCGATCACAAAGTAAAGAAGAATCAAAAAAGTAAATTCAAAGTTTAAATTTATATTCAGAAGCTTCACTAGATATTTTAAAACCGGAGTTAATTACTTCCGAAATTTAAAAAGTATTATTCGTTCCACAACTATGATGTGATAAATTTAACATGGATGCCGTCTCAAGATGTTTATTTAGAGGGCAATCGAATTGTTAGAAGTTAATGTTAAATGATCATTTAATGCGAGATCTAAAGAAAGTGGCTATATGTGAAAAACACATATTTAAAATTAATTTTCTCTACTTCACGTACAATTAAGCAAATCAACAAATATCTTTATTTCAAGTGGAATATTTAGGTTCTGTTTATATTCAAACTATTCATTACTTTAATAAATTCGTAATTAGCCACATTCCAATGCTAATTCTTAAAATTCTAACCCTTGTACTAACACGGCATCGAGGTATTTTGGCAATAACATTTTTTTTTACTAAACGCAAGGCTGCATTTGGTATTTTATATGATTTATTTCACAATATATAGAATGTACATTTTTTAAAAGATTTAACTTCCTTATAATATTTTTTTAATTAGGGGTAAATTCTTAGTATGCTAACCCTTTCACTGGCACAAAGCTAAAATACTCTTTTCTGTGATAAAGTACTTGATAAATGTAATGTTCTCTCATCCTCTATAAACATTATTATATCAATATATATATATATATATATATATATATATATATATACAAATATATAAACGAAAATATAACAATAAACAGATAGTTATAAACCTAAGATAACTATAAATAGGAAGAAGAAGGCACAGTAGTATAATGACAAACTCCTGGCCTTAGGAACCAGGATTGTAAGTTTAAACATTTTTTCGGGCCAGCCAACCTTCACCTGTAGTTTGTCATACTATCTACCAAGAGGAAAGGAAAGAATTACATATGAGGAATTCAAATATATAAAAATCATTAAACTAATAACATATGAACAAAAATATAACCTACTATTATTTGCAGTGTAGACGTAGGTCGGAAGTGCATCAACTAGTAATGTGTTTCCCACCAAATACAAGGGAGTGAAAACAGATCTGCATAAAATTAATTACGATAGGATATTAAGAAATTTATATATATATACTTTTAAAAAATCATAAAAAAGTATTCATATAAATATTAGTGTAAAATATAAATGAAACGCAAAAATATATAAATATTATTAAAATTTAATAAGCATGTGATGCCATCTGTTTAATAATTGTAGAATTAATTAGAAATTGTAGAATTATTTAAAAAATCTATACAAAAACGTAATGACAGTAAATAATTACTGTATTACAATTTGTATCATTAAAAACCAGTAAAAATATAATTACAAATAAAATTAGCAGGATAATCATGTTCAATACTGTGATTAAAAATTTATTAAGATTTAAAAACACACACACATATATATTGGCTTTATCGCTAACTAATACATATTATGATAAATATAGTTAAAAATAATATTTCTATATATAGATATTGATAAATTTGAATTTTACCAAAGGAACTTTGATGATTTAAAATTAAAGGCAACTTTTATCATAAATATTACTATGTAATTTCAAATCCTTAATATGCATTGTTACATCTAGGTAAATAGTTTTGATTGGATTATTATTAATTTTAACTAAGTTTAAGTAAGCCGGATAAAAATTAATAATGGAATTTAAATTATCCTTTTTACCACACATAATTAAATCATCAATATATCTAAAATATAGCAGTCATTATTAATAATATAATTATATTTATAAAAATGTAAATATAGATTAGCCAAAGTATCGCTTGCTGGGCCTCCTTGTGAGAATCCTTTATACATATATATATATATAAATATATATATATATCGGAACAGGTTTTTTTTCCTAGGTGGTGACTAGACGTTCTAGGCACTGCACACTTGAGCCACTTAACATACTTTTCAGGACATAAATAATAAATTGTGTTACAATAAACTTTTTAGGAAAAGGTAACATTTATGCTAATATCTATTCCAATAACAATTGAATAAAAAGTACAAATGTAATAAAATTATAATATATTGCATTATATTGCATTGCATTGAAATTGGTATATATCCACATCTTATATTTAATTTAGTTTTAGTATAAAACGTTATAGAAATAAAGTAATAGTTTTGTGGACTTAAATCAGTTATTTTACAAATTTGATGAGCTACTTGCTGTGGAACTTTTCAAAGTAAGTAGGTTCATTTGCTTGAAGCACATTTGCAAGTTGCAGAGCTGACAAAGCCAACGAGAGCGATGCACGTCTTTTCTGGTATTTCAGAGAGATCCTCTCCTGAACAGACCACCTTCTGTTTTGCCTGGGATATGGATCCGTGAATTCTTGAGAAGATTTATTTTTTATATAGTATAACCCAATTTTACTTGTTGCTAGTAAGTAGGACACTGTATCTCATCAATTTCTTCATCATCAGAATAAATATTTTCCCTTTTAGCGACATTTTCAACGGGATCTTCATCATCATTATTGCTGTTATTAGATGCTGCTGAATCAGTGGCGCACGCAAGGAGGGGTCTTGGGGGTCCGAAGGACCCCCAAAGCCCTTGATAATTTTTTCCGATTGATTATTATTCTAAGTATATAGTATGTAAAATTTAAGTAAGTATTTGTTATTAATGATTAATTTTATTAATTAATGTTAATTATTTATTCAATAATTAGTTTTTTAATGTGTTTTGTTCCCGAAAATCGACAAAATCAAAAGGAGCATGATACAAGAATGGTGAACTTTCGACCTCGCCCCCCCTTGGAAAAATTCCTGTGTGCGCTACTGTGCTGAATCATCATCTGATGTTAATTCTTCAAATATAGCAAGAACCTCTTGAACAGATAAGTGCTTTCTAGGCATTGGTACACACATATACTCTAATTCTACTTTACGTTGATAATAATAATAATAAAAATCAATGTACAATAATCTTCTCAAATGGAAATGCTAATTAAAAATGTATACACATCTATAAGTAAAAAAGTACTCAAAGTGTTTTATGCGCCTCAATAATATGCAAGCATTTTCTCCAAGCATAAAAGCTATAATGAAAGATTTTTGAACCCAAGAATCTCGTACCATATATTGTAAACTAAGCTCGTTTATATTCACCCCCCAACATTATCACGTAATTAATTCTAAGTGTTTTCTCTCGAGTGGCGGAAGAGCCAAAATTTTGCGGGCACAACTCTAAAATACACTTTTGTGTGATAAAGTAATCAACAAATTCAATGTTCTCATCCTCTATAAACATTATTTTGTCACAAAAAAATACATAACTGATCAGGGGTTTTGTTCCTGGGTTGTGGCTAGACATTATCGCCACTGCGCACTTAAGAAATTTAACTTACTTTTCAGGACAGAAATAGTGAATCATATTAAACATTTTATGAAAACATATTTAATATTTTATTTAGTCTTAGAATAAAATGTTAGAAATAAAGTAATATTTTTGAGGATTTAAATTAGTTATTTCACTAATTTCATAAGCTATTTACTGTGAAACTTTTTCAAAGTAATTAGGATCATTTGCTAGAAGGCACATTGGTACTCACAGAAAAAGCTACAATGAATGATTTTCAAACCCACAAAACTCGCACCACGATTTGGAAACCAAATTTGTTTATATTTTCAATCCTGAACATTTTCATATGATTCTAAGTGCTCGATCTCGAAGGGAGGAAGAGCGAACATTTCAAGGCAATTTTTTGTTCTATGTGGGCAGTGGATAGAGCCTCTATCCGCACATAAAAGCTTTCCAAAAACCTAAAAAAAACATTTTTTTAGTTGCACTTTAGCTTAATTCATTTAGATGAGAGAAAAGTATACTTAATACTTCTCGATTTTTTTTCACAAATCAGAAAGTTTATTTTTAGTAATTCAAATACAGTTTTTAGATTCACACCGAGAAAAACTGTTTCCATCTACCCATCAAAGACATGGAATGCAAAGAAAGGTACCGTGCTGTCATCTGTATTGGTTTTTATGCGTTTAAGCTTCAATTAAAGCAAGCAGATGGACTAAATACCCACCACCCGATTAGATAAAAAAAAATTTGTTACGTGGCTCGACCTATTAGCCACTGCCCACGAAAGGCTTAACTAGATTATTTTGAACAATTGCAAAAATACATTTAATTGATTACACTTAAGAAAACGATACATTTCTTTGTCTCTCACCGCAATCAAAAAAACTTATATTCTTAATTCTAATGTGCATTTGGAGAATTTTTTACAAATCTTTTTTTTAGAAACGGGAAGTACTTTACAATCTAAGCAGCCACAACTAATGGGGAAAAAAGTCAAGGAATTAATAATAATGTTCACCCGCTTTCATTCAAATAAAAACGTCAAGACCTTTTGATAGCTACTTATATCTCTTAACAGTACCTGGAAAATCAAATAATGCTATTATGTAACCTTCCGCCTTGCTACAAAATGGAAAAAAATCTGATTCCGCAGTTTTTTTCCCATCATTTTTACTTTTCCTAAGCTTGTTACCTTGTCACAGATTATCTTTGTTCCTTGAACGGAGCATTTTTTTCCCAAATCATGATCCCCTTCGGTGTATGTGTATCATTCATGTACTCTGAAAACCACGCAAGATTTGTTCAACAGCATAAAAATAGGCAACTTATTTTGTTTCCCATTTCTTAAGGCTCAAGTTATCAATCTTGCCATACGTTTAATGCAGTGATAAGTTCCAGGAATACTTTAGCTGTAAAGGTTTACCTACGATCCCTACACTTTCTAGATTCAACACAGCAGAATGATTTTTTAGGTGCAGTATTTTGAAAATACAATTTATGTTAATTGTGCAAACTAATATAAAAGTAGTTAAATGTTTCAAAGATGCGAAGTTTATCTATGCCAAATTCTTCATATTAATAAACAAAAAAAAAACCAGTGAATTATAATTTGTTTCTATCTCTAATGCAGCTGGCAATACAGTTAAAAGTATCTTTGAGCCATACAGAGGTCCAAAATTAAATCGCAGTCTAATGCAATATATAGAACACACAATGTAAAAATATACACTATAAAGTCTGTACAAAGAAACATTGCTTAAAAAGAAACAAATAAGACAATTATATCATATATAAAAGATTTACCCTTTATCTACCAACGATACTTATAAGTACAACTCCATTTAAAATTACATAGCATAACCAATTTTACGAATTCTCTGACGATACTTAGCAGGACTATTCTTTTAAATCTACTTTTCCACAATATATAGCAGCACGGGTTCTATGATGAGTATTTTAGTGGGGAAGACGAATAGTTTTATAGCAGAAGTTGCGTTTTCAGCTGACATTTTCTTCGGATTGCGAATATTGCCATTTTGGTCACGAAAAAGTAATTAATGTCAAAAATAAGTGTCTTATTTTGTATATGTGAAGGAAGACTTGGCTTTTTGAACCGTGTGGCTTAGTGTTGTTTTTTGTTTTGTTGTAGAGTAATGACTATAGTATTATGCTTTTTTTCAATTCCTACTATTAGCTCACAATCTCTCTCTATATTTACTTATTTATTTATTTGTCATCGTGGAATTTTCAATCGTTAATAAAATAAATCGTTGATTATTTTGGATGACAATACAATAATAGAATTATAATTAATAAGCATTAATCGATTAAAACTAACTATTTAAAGAACTACAAATACAGCTACGTTGGCATAATTTTTGGCGACTTGTGTCAAAACTTGAAAATGTTTTTTTTCACGTTTTAAAGCATTCAATTGAACTGAAAATTTATATACACGATTCTTTTGGCTTACCATACGGTACTTTAATGTAAATTAATAACAACTGAATGTTTTGATTCTGTCATACGTATATACATATTTATATTAATTGTAACTATTTAATAAAAAGTAGCTAAAATAAAATTTTTCTCTGTTGATCTAAGTGGAATTGACGTTTTTTTTTTGTATTACTTGTTTGGCATTTCTTTTTAGCTTAAAGTATTTATTTTGATTTTTTATTTTAACTTTTTCAAAACATTTTGAACTTTGAATCTAAACTTACACTTTTTTCGCCACACAATTAAATGAATTATATATATATATATATATATATATATATATATATATATATGACAAAGTTAGCAATATTTTAATTCCTTTTTAACTGAGGTTTTAATAAACGCATGGAGTTTTTAAGTTACTATTATTATTATTATTATTATCCTTTTCTTAGAGTGTCTGGAAAAAAGAAGTTCAGTCTTAAGAGACTTTGGATTTATTGCAGAGCTTACAATCTGAAATCAGTAATGTACTAACTCAGTGTTTCTCAAACTATGGGGCGTGTCCACCTTGAGGGGCGTGACAACTCTACGAGTGGGGCGAGAGCATATTGAAAAGTCAAAAACAAAAGCTTATTTTAATATATATATATATATTAAGTTACTGAAAGTAAACAAAAAAATATATTCTGACATAATAAAATATAAAATACATATTTACACTGATATAATACACTTGAAAATGTATCAGTACTGCACGATGTATTTTATAATTAACTAAACAAAATTAATAGTTAAGAACAGTGAGCCCATGCGCTTGTCACACATAAAATCCTGTATAAAAATTAGCACTTATCTTGGTTATTTATACGGTTTATAATTAATACCTTAACTGCCGTTTAAAACTTACGTGACTCGCTCCCAAATGCCACCGTTTTCCAAATATGCGCGCATATGTGATGTATTGGGAAAGAGCAGTGAAAAGTAAGTAAAACTTTCTCGGAAATAAGTAAATCCTTTGCGAACACGGCCAAGGTTCTTTTATTGTGTTTCAAAGCCTTCGGAAGAATGTTATGGATATCAGTGAACAGAGAAGGTAGTACTTCAGAACAGCGTATATATACGTCCTTGGCAATTAACGCGTTGGCTGAGTAAGACGTCTATATACGTCTATAAGATGTTAAAGTCATATTGTAGCTTTAGCGTCAAAGAATAGTATTATTGAATTCAACATATTGTTATTGTATGGAGGGGAAGGGGGGCGAGATGAAAATTAAAGATGGAATATTGGGTCGCAAATATTGAAAGTTTGAGAAGGACTGTACTAACTGATGAATTTTCGGATGCAGAACTCTCAAAATATAATTCCCTAGAGTTTTCATTTGATTATTAAGATGACGATAGATACATTGAACAAGACTCATGCTGCGTCGCCTAAACGGTATAGTGGTTAGCGTCACTGACTGCGGTGCTGTACTAACTGGTCTCGAATCCCGGAGAAGACATGGATATTTGTAAACGTATAGTGCCTTTGCGGCATGGAGGGGGCTCTAAATAGCCGTCGAGCAGCAAGTTCTCTCGTGTGGTTGGTGGAAGAGAAAGCGAGGTGGGAGGTCCCTGGTCACCACAAAGGTTTCTCCCTCTAAATTCGGATGGAAACAACCAAAATTGTACTGTCACCTGGATGGTGCTTAACCCTCCAAGCGTTCCACACGGGAAATCCCGTCATTGTAAAGATGCTTCGAAAATGCACTGCACGGGTTTTTTTGTCTACAAATAACATTCTCAAAAGCGGTTGAGCCATACTTTTCTGAAATCCTTTCCCCCTTTTTAAAGGTTTAATATCTTGAAAGATAATTAGGGACGCGGTGGAAGCGACACAGCAGGAAACTGCTAGGATGTTTTATGGCTCGCAAGGAACCCCGTGTTTTGACCCTGGATTAATCGTAAAAAAATCGGGAGGAAATTTATTTAGACCCCAGGAAGTGTTTGTTTGTAAGCTTGTATTTTAAAAGTTTCCAAAAGTCCCAACGCATAAGTAAAATATGTTACAATTCCCTTTTGGTTTCATATTAATTTGAAACTGTAACAAGTTGGGGCGTGTCAGGGCAATCTGCTATTTTATATAGTTAGACAAATTATCTTTTTTTAAGTATATTCTTTCGCTTCATTTTTCTTATTTTAATCAAAGCTGTCAGTTTTTGAAACATGATTATTTCATTATAAGATGCCAAAAAAATTAATAAAACACCAAACACTTTAAAATTTGAAACCTTTTCAACTTTCCAACCACTAAAAATGAATAAATTTAAACTTCATCAAATAATTTGAAACATTTTCTTACACTTTGATAAAATAATAACGAGATAAAAAACTAATTAAGATCTATTAGTTTTTTTTTTAGATTTCAAAGCCCTAGTGTTCAGGGAAGTTTACGTACAATGCCTAGTTATATATTGTTAAAATACACCGAATTATATTTGAATTTTAAGTGTTTGAACTTTAGTTTACATCAAAGACAACATGAATGAAGATTTTCCCACATTTTTTTTATAACTTGAATGTTTAAATAAATGGTAATCAAAAATATACGGAAACATTTAAAATATACATTTATGCATATAAATAAACAAAGAAATCAATTTTAAATTGGAACTATTCAAAAACATTCGAATTATTATTCAAAAATATCTATTTATGCAAAATACCTCAATATTTATCTTTTTTAATGGCTAACTAAAAAAGTAATTAAAATCTGGATATTGTTTGAAATCCCGACCGTATAAAGCTAGAAATTTTATGTTAGAAATTACATTTTAAATTTCGAAAAAAAATGCATCGCGCAGATAAAAATTATTTACCATAAGTTCTAGCAATTATTTGAGTATAATATAAATTTCAAATTTTATTATATGGCTTATTTAGTATTTTTTAATATATTTCGAAAATTGCATACAATTCAGTTGAAAACTGCATGCTAAGAGCAAAAAAAAAAAAAAAAAAAAAAAATGAGGAATATACAATAAAGTTTTACATAGAAGCAAAACTGAGAAGTTAAAGCGTAGGAATGAAAAATTTTGAGTATATCTGAAGTAGTTTTCGAAATATTTATTTTAAAGTTTAGAAAATTTGTGTGCGTTATGTTATACTTAATATTAATTAAATGGTTAAAATAATATGTTAATAACAGTCATGTAATCGCTTGATGACAAATTCATATACTAATAAAATTATAATGGTCATTGATGCGAATGTCAAGAATTTTAAGCAATTTTAAATTCAGACATTAAGATATTGATGTAGAAAATATAAAACGACCATCTAAAATATATGAAAAATGCAGTCTGATATAAAATGATCTTGACAAACACTTACACTTACTATTACATAGCTGGCTTAATCAGGGGCGATCTGGAAAAACAGAGAGGGACCTGCGATTTTAATGGATGCCGCTCTAGCTTTTAAAGTTCTCAGGGAAAAAATATATAAATTACAAATGCTAAAATAAGTCTTTTAATTGTCCATACATTTTTATTACAAAGGAATTGTGGTATTGGCTTCCAAAGCATTGTTGTGTTTGACAAAATCTATGGTAACCAACCCTACTATAGATAGATGTGTACTACTTTTTCGTAAACGTATTCCGTTTAAAATTAATTCGTGCAGCTAAAATACACCTTTTGCGCTCTTAAAAATTTATGTAAACTATAACGGTTAATTTTAATTTACGCAACTTGGGAAATGTTCACAATTAACCATTTCCGTCTAAACAGTTTACATGAAAAAGAAGTTTGGAATACTTCATTCATTAGAGAATTATATAAGATTCCAACATTAAGTTTTATTTTTCACCAAATAGGGTCGAGTGGTAGTGTATCGTGCTTCCACACCACAGCTTGGGTTCTATTAACGAGCTGGGCAACGTCGACTCTGCCTTTCTTCCCCGCTACATTGGGTCGATAAATGAGTACCAACCTTGCTTGGGGTCTTAAACACTGAAGGTCTCTCTTCAGACAGACCACCAAATCGGGACATCTGTTCATGCACCTCAGCGTCCAATGGTCACATATATTGGGATGGGCATAGTAGTTCCTCGCCCTCATGGATTGTTATGCCACTCAGTTTGAGTTTTAAGCTTGGATTGCCTCCCTTTGGGGATACCCCTTAGATAAACATGTATTTCCACTAATTTGCAATTAAACATTTTTCTTTCAATTACGTTTATTTCAGAAGGCACTTTGATTTTTCAAATGTATTTGTTTAATAACATGTATAGTTGTGTATTACATTAAAATTTTGATCAAACCAAAATTACATGATTTTTGCTCCTCTAAAAGCTTTTAGGATTTTAAGAACTGATCTTACAATCCAAATACGTTTTATAGTAGAATATTTAAAAATGATAAAGACATTTTTGCGATTGTGTGAGCTTTTATGCCTCGTTTATAAATATTAAAATTTGCTTTCAGCAGCAGTTTTTAAAATGTACTCAAATAAGTGGAGGAATAGGATACTTACATATTATGAATATTTTTGACTGCAGTAAGATATATTTATATTTCAGTTTCTTTACAATTTGAATAGGAGTTGTAAGCCATTTTGCGAATAGTTTGATATTGAATATAAACTCATAGGCTGTTTAATAGTAAAGTGTCTTTTTCATACCAGCACACCTTAAAATAAGGCTCATTTGCAGTTATATGATCAGCTTTTTCAGTGATATTTAAATTTTAAAAAATAGTCTACACGTACGAAAACATTCTTTCAAAACCATCACCGCATTTCATACTATGTCTTCCATACAGCAGGGAATATTTGTGTATACTCAAAAAATTTAATACAGGATACATTTCCAAATGTTAAAATTGTTTTTAAAATTTGGTATGGATACATTGTGGAACTGGTGGTTAACTTCACTGAACAAAATTGTTTTAAGTTCACTGTTTTGAAAGATAAAATTAATTAGGGAGAACTTTTCTCACAATAGAATTTGTAATGACTGAATTGTGTAAAAATGTAGTAATCGAAGTGTGACATCTTTCCTTGTAATGAAAGAAGCAGAATAGTAAGAAATTGATCTTGAGTAGAAAATGGTTAGAAGTACTGTCATGCGCATTTGAAGAAGTATATCCCCCATTAAAATTTAAAAAAATATTGACTGAATGTGTGTGTGTGTTATGTCTATCACAAATGCCGATGTAGAAAAGAAAATTTTATTTAATACAAGAAGTTCGAAAAGGAGAACACTAGGAATGAAAATTTAGATTATTTTCCGAAAAATAATCAGTTAACATAAAAATATTATTTATATGATTTTAATTAAAATAAATTAAAAGTATTGAAATCCTTTTTTATGTTATTTGAAATTAAAAATATAATTGAATAGAGAAAGATCGGTGGTTTTTCATAAATATAATCATCGTATGTATATCACCGTATGCACCATTTATTGTCTTTTTGTTTAAAAAAAGAGATAGGGCCTTTACTTTTTTTACCTCATTACTTTTTAAAAAAACCGGAAAGTGAGCGAGTTTTCTTACTCTCATATTCAAAAATGAATACAGGATGCTTTTTTCTGGTTCAAATCGCAATACCGAAATATATATATATATATATTTTATTTTAAAAAATGACAGAAAATTAAATTTTGTTTGAAGAAAATATAATTTTTTTTCAACTTCTAACACACTTTATTTCATTTTTTCCTTTTTTTTAACCCTTCATTTTGTTTTAATTTTACTGTGACTTAACATATAGGGGAATCGACGGAGTTGCACTACAGCTTTCATACAAGATTGCCCAAGGCAACTTAACAGCTAGCTGTAAACGATTGATGTATTGGTTCTTACTTGACTAAGGGACCGAACTAAGTCATAAAATTGTCCCCGTTCGACCTCCCAAGTTTTAAAAGGGGGAAAGAAAAGAAGTATGTTGCATTTTTAAAGCGAACGGCAAAATAAGAGTAAACGCTTTCGGAATAACTCTTCAGGAGGAAGCCAACCACTCAGAGGGTTAAAGCTAAGGCTAATGACAGGCGTTTAAATTCTAGCCCTTGGCCGTGATGAATTTCTCAAATCTCAATCTGACCTCATCAGCCAGGTGGCATTAGTCACAACTACAACATGAGAATCGAGGTGTAGTAGTCCTTGTTAAGGAATTACAGCATTTCCTAACGCAGGATGCAGTGCTTTAAATAACATTCAAAACGTCACTGAATTTTTATGTATTAATGTAATGAATTTTTGGTATTAATGAAAAGAAAAACTGTTTCTTTGAATATTATCAAATTAAATTTATGTGTAAAAGCTATTTTTATGTTTCAAAAAGAAAATATTTTTTTTTTAAATTTAAAATGTTTTATATATAAAAATAAATAAAAAATGAAATAAATTTTTAAATAAAATTTTTGTGCTGTAAAATATTAATGTTCTCTGGCTATTTAGCATTTTAAGAGTTAAAACTGCGTTAAAAAAGTCATTCTCTCTTTTCGTATTATGAGAATATTTTAGAACTTAGTGGACTGATGGTACTTTAAAGTACCAATTTAATTACCAAAGTAAACAATTTCCCTAATGGATTAAATTTCTCAAATTTTAGTATTTTGTCTATGATTTTTCCTTAATTTTCATAGTAATTAATAAAACATATTGCATGAAAAAAATGCAGTAAATCATAATGCAGTAGATAAAGTGTTATTATGTATATATATATACCAAAATTTAAACAAGATGAAGCCTGCAAAATGTTTAGGTCTCTGGTTTCCCAGTATACTGAAAAAAGTATTGTTATGAGAAAGTGCTGAGCAGATGGGGAAATACCCAGCATTCCTCACATCCCCATTGCCAAAAGGTGGACAAGCAAGAATTTTAACTGTTTGGAATCCATGAAGTTATTAACAGTTATGCATCATACTTAGACGAAAGATGGCTGCATCATTGCCTCTGGGGTAGTCGGAAGATCATAGATGTCACTCTCTAAAGTTCATTAGTTGTTCCTTCTTTTAGATGTAACACACACAGTTACTTGGCCTTAAGGGTTACGGTGATTTTACTTTAATGCAGACTAGTAATCAATTTGCCCATTGGAAACAAGAAAAATATGACATTCCTTTTTCGCTAGCTCATCTGTTTTCAATTATTGGGAATGCCACAATGGGATGGGATCTACAGCAAAACAACCATTTTATGTATGTTACGTAGCTCTTGTAATAGGGATTTATACATAGTATTACTGATAAAAAGACAGGAAGTTGGCAGTTTTTTTAGCAATTGCCAATATTGCTCATGTAGATACTCAGAATATGACAATCTGGCTAGAAAGGGAAGAGCGAGCTTTCGGATGGACTAGAGAAACTTGAATCGTTTTGACCTCACTATTATTCTCTTACCATTAACCACTCACTTATAATTATTAGAGGAAATCTATAATTTTTAAAATGGAAATAGTAATCCTCTCTCTCTCTCTCTCTCTGTTGCTCTGAAAAATAATTTAATAAATTTTATTAAAATAAATGTTTTTACTTAATATTAAATAAAATGTTAGGAAGTATATATTTCAAATTTTCTTTATTATAACTATTTTTTATATTTTTAAGTTTTGAATTTTCTTCTTTTTATTGAACACATAAAGTATTATTAAGGTATAAGACTACTTTCGGAAACGTGATTTTAAAAATGAGCATAAATTATATTTCCCATGATATTTAGAGTCACTTAGATTAGAATACATGTATAAAATTGTTTTAAGGATATTTTGACAAAAAAAATTAGTTAAATACAATATTTCGGGAAAAAATTAACTTAGAATAAACTTTTTTCAAAATGTTCTCCTTTTGTGGAAAAGGCTTTTATTAATCATGCTATTTTGCCTGTATATAGCTCAGACCTCTATAAAGAGGCTCAACTATGATTTTTGAAAAAAATGCACATTATTTTCAGATTTACTACCAATTGAAATAATTATCGGCGTTTTTTTCTTAAAATTTCTCCCCTCTATTTCATAAAACATGGATAAACCTACTTCTAAGCTACATATTTCAAAAATTCTAGTTGAGCCTCTGTACAGAGGTCTGGGCTATATACAGGCCAAATATTATTATAATAGAAGCATTTTTCACAAAAGAAGAACATTTGGAAAATTGATCATTCTATGTTCATTTTTTGTCAAAATATTGTACTTAAGTAATTTTTTATTGTAATTCTATTTTTAAAACAATTTATGTAGATTTTGTAATCTAAGTGACACTAAATATCACAAATATTATCCATTTACACGCTTTTACAAATCGTTTCCTAACGTAGTCGGATACCTTAACTTAATTTAGAAAATGTGTGACCCCAATATATTATTCTACTATAAGATAAAATGGTAGAAGTCATTCTGTATATGAACAATTATATTATTATGAACGTCCTTAACCCAAACAATACTTAGTATATCGGATAAATAAAGATATGTTATAGTGTAATTATGTATTTAATATATAATATATTATGCACTAAAATACTACTATGCTATACATTGTTCAACAGTTAAGAGTAAACAACTAATAACAGTGTTTCTTATAATTTGATGTTGGTAATATCCACATTTATTATAAACAAAGGTATTTTTTCATCACTTTAATTCTCTGTAAACATAACCGTGTGATAGGAAAGATGAATAATTTACTGGGATTGATTGTAGCAGTCACGTTTAACTTATGGAATGTGAATATTTCATGCTGACTGTGAAAGATTTGTTCCGGGATATTTCTCATCCATTGAAAAAAAGAAGATGCTCGTAAGAAATATTGGCGTGAAAGACGCATCCCATCTCGATATCTGCTGTTTGACCAAGTTTAGTTACTTTTGCTAATTAAACTTCTATTTTGCATGAATTGTGAGGCTTTAGAAGCCGCATGATTTTTACAAGCTATCTTATAATGTGCTAAGAATAAAACATCACATGCTTAAGGTAACTGACTACGTTCGGAACCGTGATTTTGCAAAATCTATAAATAGAAAATATTTGTGATATTTAGTGTCATTTAGAGTAGAAAACGAATATAAAATTGTTTTAAGAATATTATTAAAATAAAAAAATATTTAAGTACAATAATTTGACAAAAAATGAGCATAGAATGACCCATTTACAAAATATTCTCCTTTTGTGAAAAATTCTCCTATTATAATAATATTTTACCTATATATATCTCAGACCTATCTACAGAGGCTCAATCAGAATTTTTGAAATATATAACTTAGAAGTGGGATTATCTATATTTTACGACAACAGAGAGGAGCAATTTTAAGGAAAAACTTCGATAATTATTTCAGTTGGTGGTAAATCTGAAAATAATGTGAATTTTTCAAAAATCGTAGTTAAGACTCTCTGCAGAAGTCTTTATTTTATGTAAGCGAAATATTATTACTTTAAAAGTATTTTTATAAAGTGAGAACATTTTGAAAAAGGATTATTCTAAGTTAATTTTTTTTCCGAAAAATTGTATTTAAATAATTTTTTTTTGTCAAAATGTCCTAAAAACAGTTTTATACATGCATTCCAATCTAAGTGACACTAAATATCATGAAAATTATCCATTTACACAAGCTTTTAAAATAACGGTTCCCAAAGTAATCTCGCATACCTCAAAATACATACCTCTCTTAATTGTCGTTGTATTGCGCTGTGTCTTTTCTGGACTAATATCCCGTTTTGTAACAGGCACGATTTAATATATTTGTTAATGAATTTCACACAAGCTGAGTAAAATTTACCAAGCAAACATTGACTCGAATATTTATTAAAGAGACTCGGTTCCCTTAACGCATTTTTTATAGATATATTTGTATAAAAATGTTTGCTTCAACACTATTTAAACACACATGAAATATAAATGTCAGGAGTAAAACTTCCTTTTTAAGCAAACAGCTATTTTTAATTTAAAATTTCTAAAAATATTTAAATTTTAAAAAAAAATCCGTGCTATACATATTTTTATAAATTTTTATACATTTGATAATTTTTTTCGTAAAATTATTACAAATATTTCTCACAATACTGGGCAGGAATAGATATTAAGAATGATAGTGTTATTTTTACATTTTTTTTTCTGGTCGCGGCATGAAAAGAGACATTCACAAAACACCTATATATAATTTTGACGATTTTTAAAAATAACTTTTTATAGAAATCCTTATTTCAAGCACCTAAACAACAAAATATTACAGAAAACAACTAGACAGGTTTTCAAAATTTTATGCTGAGTTTTTGAAAAAAATAAGCCTTAGATATTTATATGTGCGTGCACGCGAATCTCCTGAACAATAAAAACCTGATAAAAAAAACTTTTTAAAGTAAAATAAGTCATATATTAATGCAAACTCTCTACGTGTTCTATATATAGTTTCAGTATTCGCTGAGAAGTGTTAAAACTTTATGTTTACTGGTTAATAGCGAAGTTGGATCTTCAAATTTTGTACATGTGTTTATAAAAGTCATTTAATTAAAACTAGTTAATGAAAAAAAATCAACACTTTAGTCATTCTTAGGGTAATATGTAACCTGACGTTAAGGTTTTAAAGAGAAGTTTGCTTACAATAAAACACTGTGTTACACTGTCATAATCTAATTCTTCTAATTGAAGAGCCCATCTGACTATGCGAGTAATTAGCTCCTTTTTTGCATAGTCTTCTGAAAGGCTGAACAGTCAGTTACTATTTTAAAGGGTTGTCCTAAAAGATAAACACGAAACTTCTTTAATGCGTTGATAATTGCTAGTACCTCTAGTTCGTAGCTGTCATACTTTTCTTCTGCTGTATTTGTCTTCTTCGACAAGTAGTAAACAGGATGTAACTTTCCATCTTCTGCTTCTTGTGACAAAATTGCGCCATACCCTTGTTTACAAGCGTCAGTGTGCAGTTCTGTTTTTCTTCCATACTTGTAAAGGTGCAAGATTGGGCCTTCGGACATGATTTTCTTCAATTTTTCAAATGCTTCTTTTTGTTGAGTCCCAAAAACAAATAGGTTTTCTTTTCTTGTTAAATCGCTAAGTGGTTTAGCTATATTTGAATAATCTTTGATATACTTGCGGAAATACCCAGTTAAACCAAGGCAACTTTGTACTTGTTTTATTGTTGTTGGTTCTGGAAATTTTCGGACAGCTAGTGTCTTCGTGGGAGATGGTTTAATAGTTCCGCTTTCTACAATGTGACCTAGAAATTCAATTTTCTTTTTTAACAATTGGCACTTCTTGAACATAATAACTTCTTGAACACGACTTCGAAAATAATTTTAAGTTTTTCTAGAATTTCCTGTTCGTTTTTCGCTGGAATGACGAGATCATTTAAATAACTGATTACAATTCCTTTCTGAGTAAGATCTCTAAATATACTTGATACGTAGCGTTGGAAAACTCCTGGACTTGTGCTAAGTCCGAAAGGAACTTTGTTGAATTCAAATTGTCCGTCTGGGGCGATAAAGGATGTATACTTTCTGCAATCTTCGTCAACATCGACATGAAAGAAACCGTTGCGTAAATCTAATGTAGAATATACCTTTTCTTCTTGAAAAGTGTCTAAAACATTTTCGATTAGTGGTAACGGAAATTTATCTTTCACAAGCTTTTGATTCAATTTTCTGTAGTCAATGCATATTCTCGAAGATCCATCTTTCTTTTTTACCATTACGATTGGACTTGCAAATTTCGAAGAACTTGGACGTATAATGCCTTTGTTGAGCCATTTTTCTATCTGTTTGTTTACTTCTTGTCTTTCTGTGAAAGCTAGTCGACGAGGGGGTTGACAGACTGGTTCTTCGTATTTTAGAATAATTCTCACTGTGACGTCGGTAGATGCTGTTTTTTCTGGCTTGTAGTCTTGAATTAACTTTTCAAGTTCCTTCTTGATTTGACGATTTTCATAACGCAGATCTAGTTCTTCTTGAAGATTTTCAGCTGATATTTGCATAAGCAGTGCTTGATTCTCATATTTGTTGAACTTAACTCCTTCTTTAGTGAAACTTATCGATGCTTGTTCAAAAATATCTGATCCAATAACTGCTTCGAATTTTAATTTATCAGCCGGTACAACATGTCAAGTTAACGAGTAATTTTCATTATCTATTTCAAACTCATGTTCAAAGGAACCGATAGTTATCACTTGTGCTTCACCAATACCTGTGAGAAGCATCTTGTTCTTCGATAATTTTGTTGGATCCATTATTCTTCTGCTCGTGTTTTCTCGTAGCAAACTTACGGTACTACCACTGCCTATGAGTGCAGTGATTTTCACCTTTCCAAAAAATATCTCTTTAGTACGTAAACCTTCCTTAACGATGAGTGTGCAAGTTTTTGTTGGAGGTTCTCTGAATTTCTGCGATTTTGAATAGTTCGTCTGATCATATGCTTGGAAGCATTGTGGTTTGAGTGATTCTCGTAATTTTTGTTGTAATATCCTTTCTGCGCGCTGTCTTGATATCTTTGAACAGATTCGTACTTGGTAACAGAGACTTCGTAATGTTTGTTGTAATTTGTTGATGCTGGAAACTTCTTATATTTCCTGTTATACTCGAATTTTCCTGGTGCTTCATATCCACGACTATTTTCTGTGAATTTGAATTCTTGTTTCTTCACCAATGGACTGCTAGATTTTTGTTTCAGAGTCCTTTTAAATTCTTCGAATTCTTCTAGATTTTTCTGCTAATTGAACAGGGATGTTCATATGTGTCCATTCATCAAGATAATATTCCTTAAATTCAAAAGGAGGTTTTTGTTTTAGTTGATCTGTTATGATTGGATCTGATAACTTGTCGAAAGTATCTATCTTCAATCCATCTATCCATCCGTTGAAGTAAGTGGTTAACTCATGGTAAAAATCAATCCATGTTCTTTCAGGTGCTTTTTGATGAGTGACAAATAGTTGTCGAAACTTTTCTGGAGTTAGTTTTAAGCGTTTCAGCAGTAAATCTTTAACGTGTTCGTAAGAGTTGGCTTTATCGTCAGGCTCTCTCGCTATGATGTGAGATACTTCCTTCGGTAATAAGCCTAACAGATGAGAAACCCAGTTTTCTTGATTAATATTTAATCTTCGTGCTTGACGTTCAAATAATTTTAGATAAAGACTGATGTCTTCTTTCAAATCAAAACGAGGTATATACTTTGAAACTTCTTTGACGAGAAATTTAGTATCACTTTATTTGGATGTATCAGCACCTAACTTGGATTGTGTTTGGATCCTTAACTTTTCCAACTCAAATTCATATTTGCGTTTTTGCTCATCTAACCTCAATTGTTCGAAGCGTAATCTTTCTTCTCGTTCTTCAATGCGTAATTTTTCTTTTTGCTTTTCAATGCGTAAATTTTCCTCTCGTTGTTCAATGCGTAATTTATCTTTTTGCTCTTCAATACGTAAATTTTCTTCTCTGGCTTTGCGATCCTCAACAATCGTTCAATGTATGTTTTTGGTCAGTTCTTCATCATAATTTTCAATACCAATAATTAGATCTTTGAGTGTCGCGATGGTCATAGATTTATCGAATTCTAAATTTAATTCCGTGCATAAGACAAATAGATCTTCACGTCGACCTTTGCCAAGATACGCCATTTTAAAATTTAAGTTTAGACAGTGACCAAAAGAATAAACAAAATTGTCACGCGTTCAAACAAAAACAATGATGTTGCTGTTGGCAATTCTCGTTTGCATTTACAAAAATTATCAAGTTAAAATGATATTGCATCAAAATACACTAAACATACATTAAAACATTCAAATTTTGTTCATTTAGAAATATTTTAAACCAGTAACGTGTAAAGACAACAGTGCAAGCTAAAATGCGTAATGCTTAATTTGAAATAGTTAACTTATTAATTTCAACTAAAAACAAAACTTTTTTTTAAACCATTTGATATATCAGTTATCTCATTTCGGTATAATAAATGTAAAAAGAATTTGAAAGAAAAAATAAATTAACATAAATCTTGTTTTAAAACTGATTAAATTTATTGTGATATGAAAAAGAATTTAATCATTTCAAGTTCTTTGCTGAAAAAAGCAAACAATTAGAAGTTAGTCACTTTAATAAAAATCTCATATATATTTTTTATTACACCAATAAAAATAAAATATTTTTAGGATCTCTTCAGCACATTCTAAGAATAAAATCAATAAGAATATTTCAATAGAAAATATAATAATTCTGACAAAAATAAACTCAAAATACTTATATACTGAATGATAAAATACACCATTAAAAATAAGATCATGTACACTGCTGGACAATTGCTAAGGGCGGATAACACTATCATCCAAAGCAACCACAAAATGAAAGGAAGCAAAATGTGGAAAATTAGAATAAGTGCGGGATATTAGTAAGAAGAAGTATGAGTATGCAAATTTTTTTCCACGTCTGTTCATCAAGTGATAGCGTTCATAAGAGCTTTAAAGGTTTTGACGCGTGTGGACAGTTGTTGTTTCAAGTCAAAGTTTTACAGGAAAGATTTACAAGACGAACTTAAAATTTTTAGCATGTCTTCTCGAAATCACATAGATGATTTTATGCGTGGCCGAATTATTGGAAAGATCGAAGAAGGGCGAAAAATAACAGATGTTGGCAGGGAGTTCAACATCGCTCACAGTGTTGTTTCACGGGTGTGGAAGTTATTTAAAACTACTGGAATGTGTAGTAGACGGCACGGGGGAGTTCGTGTTAGAAGTACGACGCCTGCAGAAGACAGATATATCGTCCTATCAGCAAAAAGGAACAGGCGCACCACAGCTCAGCAGGTGGCAAATCAGTTTTTTGCTGCCTCAGGAAAGCAGATCTTCCGAAAAACTGTTGCCAGACGTTTGAGGGGAGGAGGACTATACGCACGCAGACCTGTTGTGTGTGTCCCATT